>VZTE01001827.1:0-79444 GCA_013397775.1 Eulacestoma nigropectus
CAGTAATTTATGACTGGGCAGATAGCTGGGCTGTTCTTCATGCCCTGAGGTAGAACCTTCCATTGATATCTCTTTGCAGGTTCAGCATTGTTAACTGCAGGCACAGTAAAGGCAAATTTTGACTTGTCATAGGGATGCAAAGGAATAGTGAAAAAACAATCCTTCAAATCAATGATCAGGATTTCCCACCCTGTTGGGATCATGGTGGGTGAGGGCATACCAGGNATCATGGTGGGTGAGGGCATACCAGGCTGCAGTGCCCCCAATACTTTCCATCACTGCATTGATTTGTCGGAGATCCTGTAACAATCTCCATTTCCCTGATTTTTTCTTAATCACAAAAACAGGAGTATTCCAGGGACTAGTAGAAGGCTCAAGGTGTCCCTGTTGTAATTGTTCCTGAACTAACTGGCGAAGGGCGACTAACTTCTCTTTTGGTAGGGGCCACTGAGGAATCCATGTAGGGTTGTTTACTAGCCACCACAAAGGCAGCATAGGACACTCCGCACCCTTCATCACAGTGACCCCCATTAAAAATTTATTCCAATCTGTACTCCCCAGGCAGCCAACACATCCCGCCCCCAGAGGTTAAGCGGAGCTGCAGTGACATAGGGCTGAACTGTAGCCATTTGCCCCTCTGCATTTTTCACCACCACAGGTCGTTCGCTTAAATAGCTTTTTGTGGTTCCTCCCAACCCTGCGATGGCTGACGCCACAGGAGCTATAGGCCACACAGGGGGCCACGCAGAGAAAGAAATTATTGTCACGTCAGCACCCGTGTCGATTAAACCTCGGAGCTGGATCCGGGGCGGATGAGCATTCGGCAGGATTAGGGTACACGTCATCTGTGGCTTTTGGTTGGAGATGTCTGCAGACCAGGAGACCTGTGGAAGTCCCGTAGATCCAAAGCCACCATCTCCACGACTTTGTTGTTCTGCCGTGGGAACACATGACTTAAAAGGCACAAGTTGAGCGATGCGAGTCTTTTCAGGAATAGTAACGGGGGGGAGGGTGTGGAAACCATAGCACAAATCTGGCCTGTAAAATCAGCATCAATAACTCCTGGGTGTACAAAGATCCCTTGAAGGGTGACACTAGATCTATCCATAAGCAATGCACTGAATCCCTGACCTAGGGGTCCAAATGCATCCAAGGGAACCTTATAAACATGACAGGGTTCTAAGATGACTGTCGCTGCGGTGTACACATCCACCCCAGCTGATCCCTGGGTGCTGCCTCTAAGCCGGCTGAGTAGGCCTGTGTCAGTGCCATGCCCCGGAGGAACATCTGTGTCGGAACGCAGTTGGTTGCCTTTGGCTGGCTACCAGATGCTTACCAAGCTGCTCTATCACTTCCCCTCCTCAGCAGAACACGGAGAGAAATTACAGTGGAAAGCTCATGGGTTGAGGTAAGGACAGGGAGATCACTTGCCGACTACCATTGAGCAAAACAGGCTCAACATAGGGAAATTAATTTGATATACTGCCAGTTAATAAAATGATAGGACCATGCAAAATAAGAAGAAAATGAAAAAGATCTTCACCCCACCCTTCCCTTCTTTCCAGGTTCAGCTTCACTCCCAACTCTTCTACCTCTACCCCCTCAAGTGACACAGGGGGATAGGGAATGGGGTTTGCAGTCAGTTCATAATGCTTTGTCTCTGCTGCTCCTTCCTCCTCACACTGTTTCCCTACTCCAGCATGGGGGCCCTCCCAAGGGAGACAGTCCTTCATGAACTTCTCCAACATGGGACCTTCCCCCCGTTCTTCAACAACTGCTCCAGCCTGGATCCTTTCCACAAGATAGAGTCTTAGAGGAACAGTGCCTGCTCTGGTGTGGGTCCCCCATGGGGTCACAGGTCCTATCAGAAAACTTGCACTGTGTGGGATCCTCTCCACAAGCTGCAGTTCCCACCAGGAGCCTACTCCAATGCGGAACACCATGGCCTGCATCTTCATTCAGGGCATGTCCACCTGCTGTGGCTGGAGGTCCTCCACAGGCTGCAGTATGGATATCTGCTCTGGCATGGTCCTTCATGGGCTGCCAGGGAGCAACCTGCTTCACCATGGGCTTCACCAGGGGCTTTGCCATGGCCTGCAGGGGAATCTCTGCTCTGGCATCTGGAACATCTCCCCCCACTTCAATACTGACCTTGGAGTCTGCGGGGTTATTTCACTTATATTTTCCCACTGCTCTTTTACAGCTGCTGTGCAGCATTTTTTACCCTTTCCTAAGTGTGTTGTCACAGAGGTGCCGCTAACACCTCTAATGGACTCAGCTTTGCCCACCAAGTCCATCTTGAAGCCAGCTTGAACTACTGTCCCTCTCTGACACAGGGAGAGCTTCCTTCTCACAGAAGTCACCTCTGCAGCCCCCCTCCCAAGACCTTGTCACAAAAACCAATACAGGTGCACACAAACCCAGATAACCAATAGGACTACTTACATGTTCAAAGTTTGGCCCTAGTTTGAGCCCTGGTTTTATGTGTTGAATACCACAGTTCTCAATCCTTTGCAGGCTTGAGCCTCTTAAAAAAATTATGTTTCTAGTTCTTGTCTCTGGTAGTGTTCCATGGCAGACACCCTTTTACACTGCTTCTTTCCCTGCAAAGGAACAGATTTATGAGGAAGAGGATTATTACAAAAGCTGTGTCTCCCCCATATCTCAGCACCACCAGTGTGTGATCCTGTCCTCACGCTGCTCTCTTGCAACAGGCATTGCCATCGACGGTCATGCAGCACGTACCCATTTTCCTTGTCTCAGTGTGCTTCCTTAGATGTCTTGAGGTTAGGTAAGACTGGAGTTCTCTCATTGCAGTAATACTTGAAAGGAAAAGGGAGAAATATTGAGCCAAAAAGTTGGTCATGTACCTAACCATAACCTGGTTTTGCACTAGATAACACCCAACAAACTCCTGTAGTATTAGTTATCTAAGCCAAAGAAAGAAGGCTTTCAAGATGAAACATTCAGGAATTTCTCAACCTCACACTTTGTTTCCCTCTCTATCTCTCATAGGCTACATTTTTTTTGATGTTTAGGGTACAGCCATGGTTTATTAGCTGGTGACTTCATATGAAATGTAAACGATAAAAGGAGGTTGTTGGCACTTCTGGTGAGTGGAGATCCGAAGTGTGTGTTTAAGCATATACAGGATAGAGGTTCTGAACTGTCAGTATTTACCTCTAAGGTATGGATTCAGGTTTTTTGCAAGTCATGAGCAATTGTTTTAAAGTTATTTGTGAACGCAATATAAAAGAGCATTGTATATCTTCTGGTTTCGACCATTGCTGGCTTTGAAATGAGCTTCTGATGATTTCTTGTTTGTGGATTTTTTTTCTTTCAGATGGAGCAAACCTGTGATGATATAGATGAAATGTTCAGCAATTTACTTGGGGAGATGGACATGCTGACTCAGGTACATAATTTTTTTTCCATCCAGATTAGAAAAATAGCTATTATGTGTTAGAGAAAAGAGGGAACTTTTCTACATTTTTCATGCGCTTCCACTCTGAATAAGTACAGTTAGATTATTCTGGCAAACCTTTAACTAAATTTCTCTGCTTGATAGTTGAAACAAGTGGCCTGAAGAATAAGGTAATATCAGTGCAGGGTAGGTTGTTAAAAAGACCCAACTGCTTGTGAAAGACATTTTCTGAAAAAAACCCAGCCCAGCAATTTAAATTCCTCTGGACTTGGTCCAAAGAAATTAAAGGATTCTGTGAAAACAGGAAGAGTTTGAGTCTAAATTTTCAGGTATGAATGCTTAGCATACATGGGTAAATGGGATGTAGCCTGAGTGTCAAATGTGAACTTTGGAAATGAAAGCAACATTTTGAATCTATGCTTAAAAATAATCTTTTAGATATGGCAAAATATTAAGCTGCAGTGAGGGTGGCATTGAAGAATTCATAGAGATATTATTGCCACTGCAGAATACACTCTTGAGAGTATAAAACAGCATGAGCCTTTTCCTAAAGCTCTAGTCATGAAATACTTCCTGCAAAAACTGGTTAAAGGAGAATTTTTATTTCTAGAAAAAATCTACAAAGGGAATAAATTTGTTGTATTTTAATAAATGCATGATTGAAAACGCTTAAGTTGTCATCTTGGATGTGTGAGTTTGGTTACAGCCTCTGTTTTGAGGGGGTCTTTTTTCTTGGTGGATCCCAGTGCTTGACAAATTAAATACCAATAATTCTGAGGCACAGAATAGAAATTGTGTTTAAACTGGGTAAAAGCCAAGATTTCACAGGGCGTTCTTGGCTGTCAAATCACAAGATTTTGTCCCTTGGTATTGGTAGCCTTTCTGCTCTTTAAGGGCTTTTTTATAATTGTGCGTATTTATTTTATATATTTTTATATTTATATAAAATAGAGAGGGATTTATGGTAATCTCATTTCATTATTAGGCCTTCACAAGAACGAAAAACTGCTTATGATAAATTTTACCTCCTCAGATTGGACAGAGCACTGTTACAAGTGCAGGTGGTGCAAAGAGTGGAAGAGAGTGAGCCTCTTGTCTCTGTGCTCCCTGGTGCAGTACTGGGTGGGACAGAGTGTTCCTGAGATGGAGACAGGCTTCTCCTTCTCTCTAAAGTTCTGGTATCACCTCTCACATCAGCATTGTATGGGACATGGAGACAGGGGTGTCTGAAAGCCTGAAGACTTTCAGTTAACTGAATTGGATCTGTTAATTCCCTCAGACTCTTAACTTTCAAAACAAGACTGTAGATAGTTTTTCACACTTTTTCACCAGTCTATCTCTTCCTAAAGTAAGTGTAAATGATAGGTACACACAGAGATACCTTTACATGGCATAAGAGTGCTGAAAAAGAAATGCAAATTCGGAATTGGCCTTTTCTGCTGCAAACTAGGAATTCTCTATTTACACAGATTTGCAGTTTACATTGCAACAGCATGGGGTTTTCTTTGTTATATTTGGGTTTAGGTTTTTTTCAAACAACAGGAGAAAGCAACAGCTAGGTTTCATTTATATTAGTAAATAAAGCACTCTGGAAAGAAAATGGTGCTGTGGCTCAAATGTGTACACAGCTAAACTCTTTCCACACCCTTCTTCAAAAAACGTAAGAAAGCTAAAAATCAGTCTGGCTTTGCCCACTGTCTCGATTAGAAACAGTCAAATTCTCTGCTGTTCCCCACACCAAGCCCAGGTGTTACCTGACAAGAGTTGCTGACATCATGGATCAACATTGGATTGAGAAGCATGCAAAACCCTTGCCATGATTGTGAGACAGTGCTTGAACCCTTGTACTGGCCCTAGTTAGTTTACCAGTCTAACATCATCTCAGAAACCAGTGTGTGTCCTTCTGTACCTTGAAGAAGAATTGATTTAATTAGATAAAATCAGGTAATTGATTTTCAAGTGTTAATGTATGTAATAGTAATTATATCATCAGATACTTGTTTTTCCTTCTACCTTAACAGAGTTTAGGAGTGGAGACTGTACCTCCTCCATGCCCCAAAGAGTTGAACGATGAATTTAGCTTTACAGTTGGTTTTAAAGATTTAAATGGTAAGTAGCTGAATGGACTCTTTCATGCCTTTTATGCTTGCTTAAAATACCTCACAGCAACAAACGAGAAAAGAAAATCTTTACATACCCTTGATCAAAAACCCCAAACCAAACAAAAGAACCCTGTTGTGCTGGAGGGGGAGGTATATTTTTGTGTCTCAATTTAGGAAACTTCAAAGGGAACAATTTTTTGGGGCATTACTCAGTTTAAGTAGAAGTCAGAGTTTTAAAAATGTCTGAGTGTAGAGGAAAACAAAAATGAGAAGTCTCTCAAATAATTTTCTAAAATGTAACCTTTTTAATGTAAAGATTTAACTTGGTGGAAGACAAAGTTTCCCAGTGTGATGTCAAACCTGCATAAGCATTTCTGTCCAGTGGAAGTATCAGCTTCAGCTGCTTCCACTTTTCAGTGCTTATTCTCATTTTGGTTTGCACTGTCACTTTTGCATGTACAGCTGCTTGCTGAGGCTGTATGGCAAACCAAATTAGGGGATTTACCTGAGTTTGAAATAAGAACCCTCCCTTTGATTTTGTTTGTGATTGGGGTTTTTTTTTCTTTTTTTTCTTTTTTTTTTTGACTGAGGGCTGGTTGTTTGCATTAGCCTGACTTGGTGTTAATCTCTGGTTTTGTCCCAGGATCAGCTCCCTGTTGGGCTTCCTAAAGACTCTACCGGCAAAGTGGGTAGAGCTATGTTAATAGAGAGGATCATAAGCCAACTTTCCCCCTGTAAAGAAAAACTTATTAAATACTATATTAACATAACAGGGAGAGCAGAGTAAACTGAGATGGCCTAGTGACATGTTCACACTTAGTCTGATGAATGATCTGTTCTTTATTAGACTATATTATATTGGACTGAATATCTAATTCAGTGCTGTCCATCCCTCTCAAAATCTCACTTAAAAGTTTTCCCAGTTTGTGATTTATTTATTTCTTAACTGGACTCTTCAAAGAGATTTAAACCACTGATTGTTCAATCTTAAAGAACCCTTCTCTTCTAGAAAGCGAAATCATCCTACAGGGTTTTACTCCATAGTATCTCTTACACCATGGCTACTTCAAACAACCACAAATTACATATTAAGTTCTGTTACAGGATTTTATCTTACACTCTCTCAGAGTAGAAAACAGAAAGAAGAAGTTACAATGTTTCTATCTGTTAGAAACAGCTAGAAATATCTGTATTTATAAGATGCTTTTAAAAGAGACTTCCTAGTTTGTTCTTTGCTTAAAGGATCCTCTAAAATTTGTGTGTGATGTACCACCCATGTGGTATGTCACAGATCACACAATTACGGCTATGCTACAGGTGATACCATGCAGTTTCTTGTGTCTTAGAATTCTTTGATTCCGCTTCATGGTAATTTTAGGGTTTTAGAATAGTAATAATATATATTCTTGATCTAGGCCTCAGTTACATGGTTTGTTGTGTGCTGTGCCAAAACTTGCTGAGCGTTTGTGTATGCACTTATAGGCTTGTATGCATTAGGCTTAATGGGAGCTCATGGAATTTCTGACATTCATATCCCTAAGCACATACCCAGTGACCTTGCTGGATCAGGGCCACGTTTTGTAACATCATAAGGGCCTGAGACTGTATCACTGGAACTGAAGCTTCCTGTCCTGTTTAGTTTGTATTCATAGACTTCCTTGTACTCTGAACATTAGTATGACTGGATTAATGGCTGTTCTGAAAGCACGTTTATTTCTTGAACCCATGTAAAATGTTGTTTCCTGTCCCATAACCCTGTAACTATGCCTTCTGCAATTTAATCTCTGCTGAACTGGAAACAATGCTTTGCAATGCACTCACACTCTGACACATTTTGTGGTTTTCTTTATAGAATCACTAAATGCCCTAGAGGACAAAGACCTGGATGCTTTAATGGCTGATCTTGTAGCAGACCTAAACGATGTTGAACAGAAAACTTTACAAGCCCAGAAAACTTCTTCTTGCAACCAGCAAAGTACAGTCACTCAGCCTTCAACAGGCTTCAGTAGTGACGTTTATTCTAAAGTAGGTCCCTATGTTACCATTACTGGACAGTTTGGGGATGATTTGCCGCCTCCACCTCCAGAACCTGAATCAGACCTTCCACCACCACCGCCACCACCTCCTCCTGAGCCACTTACCCAGGTAAGTCTGGGTGGAACCTTATTCTAAGCGTTCACTAGTTCTTGTCAATTTGCAAGTGGTCTTTGGCACTGGAACACCAGTGGATCTCCCAGGTAGATCCATCTTGGGATGGTTCTGCAATGATGAAATGTGCACGAACTCTGGAGTGAAATTTCTACTGTTGTGGCCTCAGCAGTTTCTGCCCATTCCTTGACCTATTGCCCATTCCTTCATCTTTCTAATAATTGTTTTGATAACCCAATACAGGCATAAATCATTGCAAATGATTTATTGTAACAGAAAATTTATTACTGAATTTTTTTAAGAAGCCCTAAACAGTTAGTTTATAAGAAGTCTCTTCTTATAGAGAACTTGGTTTTGGCAGCAGTGCAAAGCATGGTCAAAGATCTCTTCACTTTGTGAAGATGTCCCTGTGTGTGTTCATTGCAGTCTGTGCTATTTGTACTGATGAGAAAATTCTGTGGATGTTTCCCAGCTCCATCCCTGGCCTAAATGATTTCTTGCAATAGGAAAAGCTGTTGAGTTGTGTAAAACTCAACATTTGCTAGGTGACCAGGTGCAGGGACGAGCACAAGAAGTACCTCTCCTAGTCCTAACACAGAATCACTCTGCTCTTCTTGGTCTTGTCTTGGAAGGAAGTATTGGAGACAATCTGCAATAGGGGAAAAATGCTCTTAGGAGGTGCCAAAGTTATCAGTAGGTACCTATTTATAACTATTTGCAAATAACTGGCTTACCAGTATCTAAAATTTCAGCCTTATCACAGTCTCCTCCTTCTTGCAGAGCTGTTTTAATAACTGAAATAAAATGTGATATTTGTACTATTTTTTTGATGTGAGGTTGTGGAGAGGTAGATAATATGAGAATTCTGCCCTCTCACAGCCCTGTGAGGGGAAGAGAAGGCATTAAAAGAGTGATGCAGCCCCCCAAAAAAAGAATCTGAAATGATGAGATACACAAATATGTCTCTTTCAGTATTCATGTTCACAGTAACTATGATTGAGAGAAGATGTTTACATTTAGGGAACAGAAATATTTTAGGGAACATGAAAAGTATCAGTCAGTTTTGCTTAAAACCGTGGTCAATTTATTGCTGTTTAAAAGCCCACACGAACTGAATATGAATCACCTCAGTATCACTGCTGCCCCTGTGTTTGGAATCATACAGCAGACATATTCAGCAAAAGGAACAGAAAATTGGATAGGAAGGGGCCCCTTCTGATGACATAAAAAGTGGTTCACTGGATAAAGCTTCGTTTGATGCATAGAACCTTTCAATGCTGTTTGAAGACTGAAACTCATAAACATGTGGGAGAAGCTTTGCCATTTTTCTGCATCTCAAAGATAGTAGTTGACTTCCTGTCTTAAAGGAATATCAACATTTGCAAAAGTATCAGCTAAACAGCTTCTGAAGCTGAAGTATTTTATTTAACTAGTATGACTGATATAGAAGAGATGCTATCAAGATGAGTTCTGTCCATTTCCTTCAAACATTTCCCCATCTTAGTTTACACTCATGATCTTTAAGGAAGTAGCAAGCTTCTAAGTAGTCTGGTTTGTAAGATGACAAGTATGATCTGGAAGGGTAGCTGGTTAGGTGGGCTGAGACTGGCCAGACTCAAGGGCTAGTAGTCAATGGTTTGCTGGCTGGTAGCAAGTGGGATCAGCACTGGGCTTTATACTGTTTAACATTTTCATCTGTGACCTGAGTGATGACATAAAAAACCCACCTGCAGATATTCTGAAGATGCTTTTAACTGAGAGCACTCACTGTCAAGATCAATCACAGACCTTCAGTGCAAGGGAACTTAAAAAATGAGGACTAGGCCAGCAAAAGTCTAAAAGAAACCCAGCAAGGTACAAGATCCTGCACCTGGGGTGTAATAACCATTTGTACAGTTTGGGAGACGACAGACTGAGCAGCAGCCCTGCTGAAAAGGAGATTCTGCTGGATTCCACAGTGAATAAGAACCATGAGTGAAAGATCATCTCAGTAGAGGAAACCGGCCTCTGTTGGGAGGAGCATGGTCAGCAAATGAAGGGAGTTATTGTTCCTTTCTCTTTGCACTGGTGAGCCCACTCCTGGAACACTGCACTCCTTTCTAGATGTGGAGATACCGGAGAGCGTCCAGCAGAGAGCTGATGGAATGGGCAAAGGCATGCAGTGATCAGGGGCCAGCAAGGACAGGCTGAGGGAGCTGTGCTTTTTTAGTCTGACAGAGGAGGCTGGGGAGGAATCTAATGACAGCCCAAAAATACCTGAAGGGTAGATGGAAAGCTGATGGAGCCAAATTCTTCCATGGTAGTGTTAGGTCACTAGTGTGGAAGGGGCAACTGCTACATGTTACAGCTTTGTAGTTTCAGACAGGACATTAGGAAAACATTTTCCACTTCAGATAGTGGTGTAGCGTTGGAACAGGTGACCCAGAGAGATCCCAGATTCCCTTTCTTTGAAGGTTTTCTAAATTTTGCCAGGCAAGATCATGACTGACCTGATCTAATGTTGGTGACCATCCTGCTTTGGGCAGGAGCCAGACTGTGGACCCTGAGACATCTCTTCCTAACAGCATTTTTATGATGCTGGGGTCTAAAGCTCACTGAAATCAACAGTGCTGAAGTTCTTTCCATTGAGTATTGTACTGAGCTAGTTCTTTATTAGCTGACATCCTGCATTACCTGAGGGTCAAACAAGATTTTAGAGTGTATATACTTACTAAACACAGCTGGGATTCTATATGAAAAAAATGGAGTGGAAAGTCACTTCTCCCTCAGTTGAACTGTTCCTCTGAGACTGATCTCTAATGATATTCCCTGGACTCTTTCCAGATTCAGGGAGTGTCAGAGAAGGATAGGAACAGGTCGTAGAAGCATTTCTAAGAAATATATCTACAGTAGTTTATTTCCTCATTAAGGCATTGGTTCTGCTTTTTCCTGCAGCCTTTGCCTCATTTTATGATATAGATTGTATTCAAATACTAATGGCATACCCACTGTGGCTTACTGTCCACAAAATTGCCCACAGGGCTATTACACAGGTTGCAATGTGAATGATGGAGGTAATAACCATTTAAAATTAATATGGAAAGAATTTATTTCAAATTAATATTCATTGTCTTGATTAGTATTTGTTTTGACATGGTATTTCTGCTCAGTAGAATGAAATTCAGCTGTAAGTGGAATGTATTTTGTGTCATCAAAATCCACGTTCCTGTTATCCAGGATTCTTGACCCAATCAAGGCTGAAGTTGTGTTTAACACTTTGGGTTATCCACAGTCAAATAAGAATAGTGTTAGTCATTCCCAATGCAACTATCTATTAAGACCCTATTTTCTAACCTTTAGGTGAGCCAAAATAAAGAAGTACAACCTTTCTTTCAGGGAAGCATAGAGCTGTCTCATAAGTTTCCATCCACTCTGACATTTCTTTTTAAAACTGCCCTTAAGCTAAATAAAGCTTCTTCATTTTCTATTGACATGATGATTTTATGTGCTTCTGTTTAAAGATCCAGAAAACATGGTGATGATACTGTAGCAGGAAAACAAATCTTGTAGCTTCTCAAAGCATTTCTCTAATACTGCTAAAATTTTGTATCTGATAGCTTATTTCCTTTTTCTACATTAAGTCAAAGCTGATGAAACCATGAAGGCTGCCAGGTGAGAGCTCTGTTGCACAGATTTATACAATGTGTGAACTCTGTTCAACACAAGTGACATGCAGGTTAAGCCTGAATTACACCTGCTTAAATTTTCATCAAAAAGCCTGCCCACACCACAATCAACCACTTTGGTTAAGATGCTTTTCCTGCTTGCTGCAAAGAGGTGGTAAGGGGAGGGCCACAGTGTGAGAGACTGTGTGCTTTTCCCTCTGTACAACAGTCAGCCTCACTGCAGCAGCCACCTTTGTGCAACTGCTTCTGTTCAACTACAGAAGCTTTTTTTGGATTCTCTTAAGTTAAGCACTGCTGAGCTATAGCAATGCAAATTTCCACACCTGCAGAGAAAAAAAGAGATATTTTTAACTGATTGTGTGGTATTTATAGTGGAGAATTTGATAACAGGAAACAGCTTGAAGCAGTGATAAAACAAAAGATGTTTCATTCAGCAGGAGGGATGTCAGTCAGGGATACTTTAGCTACTGTTGAACATGCCTCAAAACTTGGGATGAAGAAGATAACCTTCTTTGCTCTTTCTTTGCTATGATTCAATGATATCTCTGTAACAGGGAAGTGATGGCAATGTGATTAGGCTAGTTTCTTGCAAGTGCATATTCCATGAGTTGCAGCCAGTTTTCTTGGTGCAAAGACCACTAAGATTTTGACTTACCAAATGGAGGCTGAAGATAACAGAAAAATCTTTTGTGGAAGCAGGACAGGAGCTTTCTCCCACAGTCTTTGACTGGAAGTTGGGTGCCTGTGAGTAGTGTAGCGCAAAATCCTACCCCTTTAAAACAAAGGAAACTGTGAAAGCAAGAGAGCAACACAGACAGCAAAAATCAGCAGGCAAGAAAGCAAAGACGAGACAGTCTTCAGTAGAGGCAACAGGGCTGTAAAGTTGGAAAGAAACCAAACCCTCCAGTAGTACTAAGAATCCAAGGCAGCCCCAGGAACCACAGTCACTTGCTGTCCAAAATGTGCTTTTCCAACTCCATATGTGACTGGAGGAGACTTCTGGAAGAGAGATGGCATAAAGGAACAGTCCCAATCTATACAGCAGTCACAGAGGTGACAGTAGGTACTGGCATTTGGTACACGTACGTAAAATTCTGAGCACCTGGAGATCCAGAGTCTTCTTGGATCACAGACCTCACTGATATTAAGAGAGAGGCATGATATTGATAGAGCTGCTTTGTAAAAGGAGAGCTGGGTGATACTGAGATTTTGGGTATTCTTACTGTGGCATTCAGCAAAAGCTGGAATGAATTTGTGTGCTCTATCTAACTGTGTCTGTGTTAGTATGAATAGGTCCATTAGTAGAATAAAAAGCCATGGTATCATCCAATTAATGGAGGTGTTCCTTCCAGTAAGTATCTGTGAAGTAAGAGATCATATGTGGCAAGTGAAAGAATTCAAATAAATTAATGTACTTAAGGCAGAGTATAAAATTGTAAGTAATTACAAGCCAAATTTTCAGTAAAATCCTACAAATTCTAGTTCTCTTAACCCTATTGAGAAGCAAGTTTTCTTCCAAGCAGCTGCATCCACAATGCTGTTTCACTCAGGCTAGATCTTCCTTCATCTTCTCTTTTGTATCAGCTGTACGTACAGACAAACATAGAAGAGTCCAGTTTTCAGGCCTTCCTGTAGCATTTGAGGAACAGATCATGTAAGAACTATATGACTGAGCAACAGCAGGAAGCACTGGACTTGTAAATCAAAGCTTTGGCTGAAGGATGTTAGGTCAAGGAAAGCTGGGGATTATCTGTATGTGTGAAGTTTGCTGTGACAAGCCTTATCTTCTAGGTATAAATATCAAGAAACAACCCTTTTCAAGTAGATTTAAATTGCTGAGATTACTTAACAAGAAATATACCAAGTATTTTGTGTCTTTTCAGGAAGAGCTAGAGGCAAAGGCTAAAGCTGACAAGATTAAACTTGCATTGGAGAAACTGAAAGAAGCCAAAGTTAAAAAGGTGAGTCTTAACATAGTGAATGCTACCATAAGAGCTACCACCTAAGTATCTGTTAACATTCTTCTTAATAATGAAGTTCTTACTAAAATGACTAGGCTTTTCCGTATTTTATCTGTAAAGATATTCTGTGGAGCTCTCGTCATCCACCTCGAGAGAAGTCTCTGGGAGAATAGTACCTCCAAGGGACTTATTTTTCAGAGGACTTGGAAAGTGTCGCTTTTTTTTTCCTTTTTTTCACTGTTGGGGCAAAGCTCACTGTTCTGATAAGTTGCTGTACGTGGATACCGAAATGCTGCTAGCAGATGAATTTTCCAGCTTCTTGCATTAATTTTTTGAGAACCTTTCCTTTCTCATGCAAGATATGAAAACAGTAAGATAGTTTATGCAGACGATATTTACATATGGTGTTTTGCTAAGTTCTGTTTATGGTACACTGGGAAATGTTTTACCATGGATGTGATAGAACCTAAACCAATCACCCTAGGAGGTGTGTGAACACTGTCCAGTCGCTTTATGGAACTAGACTATATAAAAATGATTGTAAAATTAATAAATAATTCATTCTTTCACTGGATTTGATGTTGCTACATCTCTCCGTTCCTGGCTCTACAGCGACAGCTGTAGAGAAAGTGGAGTGTACATGAAAATGTTGTTTACTTATGCTATGCTGATTCCAGGAGTATTAAACTTTTCTTTTACAGTGGATGTGGATTTAGCTAATCCCTATTAAATTAATGAGGGTCTTCTTGCTAAATCTTTTCACAGCAGTGTAGTAATGTACAAGGATAATAGAAATTATTTTAGACCAACAAATTAGAGCACTCCCAGCCAGTGTCTGCACCGTGCTGCAGTGTGCCATGTAATTATGCCCACTCATCCTAAACTAGTGTTGCAGCTGAACTCAACAGAAGCTGCAGGTGTTCAGTAACTGAATAATGGATGTGAACTAAAAACAGTCATGACCTTTCAGTTTTGCTCAAGGGAGATGGGAAGTGCTGGAGCCTGCAGAGCTTCCAGGAGGAATGGAAGCTTCCAGTAAATTTGGGAATGTCCAGATTTGAGATGGTTCCCACAGAACACTTTATGTTCATGTACAAATGCTACTTCTGAGAGAATGTGTTGGGAGGATTTCACCGATGTTGACTTTGTAAAGCTCTGTAATTAAAGTTATGACTGCTCATTGGTCACCCTCTTTTCCTTGTAATATTAGTAATTCTCCTTTGGGAGACTTTTTTTCCCCAACTTTTTTTCCCACCCTGAATATTTGGAACCAAACAGTAGAAGTACAGTTCAGTCTTGTGACTATATCACTATAATGAAATTACTATGTCATTCTTGAATTCTAAATTGACAAAATATTGTCAAGAAAACTGGTTTTCTCTATTTTACCAAAAGTGGAGGGCAGGGATGATGGTGAAAAGCAAGCTCACAGCCCTGGACTTCAGGGGAGCAGACTTTGGCTTCTTCAAAGATCTGCTTGGAAGAGTCCCATGGGATATGGCCCTGGTGGGAAGAAGGGACCAAGAAAGCTGGTTAATACTTAAAGATCACTGCCTTCAAACTCAAGAGAGTTCCATCCCAATGGAAAATAATCAGGAAGTGTCATGAGGATGATCAGGAGTACCTCTCCTGTGAGGAAAGGCTGAGATAGCCTAGGGAAGAGAGGGCTCTGTCTGGTGCTTGTGTATTTCTAGAAAAACCTCAAGAGAGGGTGCGAAGAGAATGGAGCCAGGCTCTCTTCAGTGCTGCCCAGTGATGGGACCAGAGGCAATGGGCACAAACTGAAACACAGGAGGCCCTGAACACCAGGAAACACTTCTTCACTGTGAGGGTGGCTGAGCATGGCCCAGGTTTCCCGGGCAGGTTGTAGAGTGTCCCTCCTTGGAGATAATAACAAACCATCTGGACAGGGTCCTGGCCAACAGGCTGTAGATGGCCCTGCTTGCCCAGGCAACTGGGCTATATGACCTCCAGAGGTGCCTTCCAATCTTGGCTGTTTTGTGATTCTGTGAAGATGGAAGCTGCATGCATGTTTCTGAGCAGTCAGTCATAATCAGACAAAAATTCCCTTTTGCCTTAAACATGTTAGTTTATGCATGTACAACATTTCTTTTTCTCTGTAATCTGCACGATGGCTGATTATTTTACAGAAGGCTCGGGTGCTTATTTTACAGAAGATTCTTCTTACAAGGATTGGAATCAAAACAAGTTCATGGGTTTTGTTACATTTGTTTTTGCTTTTCAGAGATAGTGTAGATTTTTCTCTTGGGGATCATAACTCTGCTTCTACCTGACCTTTTACACAGGTTGTCTCTACAGAACCAAAGCTTCTTATGCACACATTTTTAACTAAAGAGCTATTTAAACAAGACTATATGTAAAAGTCCTCTCAACTCACCAGCAGTGTACAGACCTCACAGAGAATTATTCTACTGTTTTCAGTACTAATGGAGCATTTAAAGTACTTTCTTATAATGTATTTCCAGTTCTATCACATTTTATGTACTTCAGCATTTTCTTGCATTGTTCATCTCTGAAGAAAGTTCACTCTGTTTCTTGTTTAACAAATACTTCACCATATAAAGAAGTAATGAGTGTCTTAGGTTAATTTCATCAATATAAGGAACTCATGAAGGGAAGAGGAAGGGCAGTCACTGATCTTTTCTCTGTGGTGGCCAGTGACAGAACCTAGGGAATGGCCTGGAACAGGCCCCCTGGGGAAGTGGTCACAGCACCAAGCCTGACAGAGTCAAGAAACATTTGGACAATGCTCTTGGGCACATGGTGTGACTCTTGGGGTTATCCTGTGCAGGGCCAGGAGTTGGACTCGATGATCCTGATGGGTCCCTTCCAACTCAGCATATTCTGTGAACTCATCTGTTTTCTTATTGATGACTGCTGGACTATGGCCCATCTTAGTACAATCCAGTTTCAGGTTATTCTGTTGGTATGGCAAGATTCTGCCATTCTTTTTCTATTTAAAACTAAATTTTCCACATTTGTAGCTTGCATTAAGGAAGCTCTGTCCTTTTGTACTTGGTTTTCCTATCAAGCATTTTCCTTAATTGCACATGTAGTAGATTTAGAGAAGAGATTAACTTCTCCTTTTTCTCCATAGCAATTTCACCTTTCCTGAAGTCCTGCATAGGACAAGGTTCAATTTTAGTTTTAGAGAGAAGGTCTTTATTTTGGTGGCATTATAATGTGAAAACTTCTGAGCTGTTTTATCCTCTCAGCTTGCTGTGAGACAGGTTGCCTTTGAATCAGTAATAACCTTCAGCCTTAATCTTTCTTATCTGTGTTAGCAGATTCAGACTAGTCTTTTTCTTGCTTCTGAAATTAACTGACTCTTTTGTGGCTTTGTTCTCAGCTTGTTATCAAGGTGCACATGTACGATAACAGCACAAAGTCTCTAATGGTGGATGAGCGTCAGGTGGCACGGGATGTTTTGGACAATCTCTTTGAGAAAACCCATTGTGACTGCAACGTCGACTGGTGTCTGTATGAGATGTACCCAGAGCTGCAGATTGGTAAGTGGTGTAGTGACATAGCACATAGCAAATAGATATAGTGCTGGTAGTCTTGAAAAGATAATAACATTTCTCCTGCCCATGTGTCCGCTGGCATTGGAACATCACAGACTCTAAGCTGAGGGATACTGCAGGAATATATTTGGTCTGTTCTTGCTGTAGAAATGAGTCCATTCAGCTGTGCTGTGACCTGCAGAAGGCTCCTTGCTTGTCACCATTTCCATTATTTTATTTTACACAAAATGAAGGGGCCATGTGAATTTCAAGGCGATGACAAACCCAAACACACCAGTACACAAATCTACTTTTTGAAGAGAGGATGCAGTGCTGGAGTGCGGTCAGCAGGCATGTATTACATACTGGCCAAAGAAATGTCATTACACAAGACTCTGTGAGAATTTTTTCAGTCATTTTTAATGCTTTTCACTTGTGGTAATCTTTTTCTTACGTGTAGCTGTGTACAGGATATTGCTCTGTGATGGGGCTGCAGCTCTGCTGATGGTACGTTATGACTTATGGAGTAATTAACCTGGCCGTCAGGTCCTAGGAAACAGCTGTGCAAAACTTACAAATTGTTCTGTGCAACATAATGAGTCTTGTTTGAAAAAGGCTTCAAGGTTTCTTTCATTAAGAACAGAGTATTCTCTAATTGTGAATTATTTCAGAATCTTTTTATTTTCCAGACTGAAAAGGTATTGACATCAAAAGGAACAGGAAAATTGCCACCGCTTTCTTTCAGACTCACGTTTGAGCTAGAGAAATGGGAAACTGTCAAACAGCCTTTAACATTCTCAGTTTACAGTCTCCCAGCAGAGATGAGAAAATTCACAGATAAAGTCAAACATCAGTATTGCACTTTAAAAGAGCCCCAGGTGTAGTCATTCTGCTAAACTAAATGAAAGAAATTTTAAAAAAACTAGAAAAAAGCCTGATGGGTCATGAGCAAGGAGATGCTCATCAGCTTGTAAGAGTGGCACAGAAATTTACTGCCAACCTGTTCTTGCTACTTGATTAAGATAATGATGCTGCATTCTTTTGTACCTGCTTATCTTAACTAACGAAAGACTGGAAATGTCATTTGACCCTAGAAATCTCACAAAAGCCACTGAATAATTTTGGAGTGTTCTCCTGTCTTAGAAAGTTGCTCCCTTTTGTCCAGTGTGACTTGAACAAACATATCTGAGTATTAGGATGACAGCACATAAACAGATTGTTTTCTGAATCTTCACAGTCATGAAAAAGAATGTACTTGTGTGTCTTCATAATCTGGATAGACGTTTCAATTTCCCATCATGCAATTAAAACTGAAGGTATTGGGGAGATTGTTTGCTACAAACATTGGGGTTAATGGTTAGAAATTTTTTGTGAAAATTGCTTGTGCTACTTTAGTCCCAGCTAATGCTAGGTGCTTTTGGTTAGTGTTAGGGTATTGGTATAGGAAGGAATTACTCTCATAATGAATAAAAATTATTTTAGAAGCCAGGACAGAAGAAAAGTACCAAAGGAAATAAACTTGTGTCTGTATCAAGTAAAAAGGAAAAATCTATTAACTCCTGATGTAGTGATCTATTACCAGGTCCAGATCTGCTGAGAATGGAGCCTTTTTGTTTGCAGAAGGCAGTTTCAATATGAGTGGAATGGTACATGTTCTTTCTTCTGCTTCCAATGCAGAACATTCCAACATGTAGTTAATTTTGTTTACATTGGGAACAATGTGAGCTGTTCTTTATTCTTGTCAGTATACTTCTTGACTGTTCTAGATAGCTTTATTACTATCAGCACAAAGACAGAACTTTTCTGCACTTCATCTTTCTGCCTGCTTTCCACATTAGAAGTAAAGAGAATAAAATTACGTTTACTTTAAGAAGCAAATCTGAGCAGCAAATATTTCTTGCTGAACTGAAGGTCCAAGCTACTTTTATATCACAGGATCCTTGACAGATTGTCTTACATATACTGTTATTTTGAAAGACTCTTATTGCAAATAAAATAAATTACAATTTTAGGTTAATTACATGTTAAATATCACAGATAATGTTAGTAGTGAGATGGTGATGTAACACTGGGCTGTACATACCAGCACGTATTTTGCAATAAAGACTATTGTCTTATAATAGGCATCCAGATTTGACTTTTTTTAGGTAAAAATAATTATTAAAAATACCCTCCTGAGGATGATAAAATCACACCTTTCATACAAAAAAATCCTGGTGCAGCAAATGAGCAAACAAAACTATATGTGGCAAAAATTAGTGTTATTATCTGAGAATTATTTGATGGCTATCTTGAGCTATAAGGTACTGTTCACCCTTCAAACCATTAACTGGGTTTTATGTAGTGCTTTCTATTTCCAGTGCATTGCAGAAGTATCAGTTGCTAAATGAAGAGTGTTGTGTTGTTGGGAGTTGTGAACTGGTCCTGAAGCTAATCGCATTCTGTGAATTTAATTAATTCATAATATAGGTTGGATGGAATGTACTGAAACCTTGTCAAAAGTAACAAGTGTTAAAGAAAGCCTACAAAATGTATGCTCTGTTACCTCCTCTGATGCTAGGCCAGTCTAGGCCATTGGAAGATGTGGTCACCACAGACCACTGAAATGGGAGTACAGCTGTTCCCAGGAAACTGCCAAAATTGTACTGAAAATTAGAGCTGGGTGAATTCCCTATCCCAGTATTGAATTTGTAGAAAAGTGCGGGTTGGGGCCCTCCAAAATGACCTGTCACATTATGCTGAATTCCTTTTCCTTTAAGGGGGGTTTTATGTTACTGTTCAGCTACTTTATATAAATGAAGCTGAAGAGGAAGAGATCAGAGTTACGTAATCTCACCATACCCTGTGGCTTTCCTGGGTGGAGGACTGGGCAGACCAGGAAGGGACAGAGCTGACATTAGGTCTCTCACATCCCTGGTAAGGTTTCTAACTACAGAGATGCTGATTGAACCAGTATATCTTCACATCAGTTCTCAGTCTGTCTTCGTATTTTCTCTGTTTTGCTATTTGTGGTTTTAAATACAGTTACTTGAAACCAAACATTTTATTTTCAGTGCACAGAATTCTTCCTGCTGACAAAAAGCAAATTTTCATTGTAAAAGAAGTAAAGCAAAAAGACAAGGAAATAAATTTTTACTTTTTTTTTCATTTTATTAGCTGAAGTGAATATATACCCCTTCTTCCTCCTTGTGATACTGCAAATATTAAAGAACCTAAAATCAATCAAAAGCAGAAAGCTATGAAAAACATGGGTGTAACCATCTATTCCTGGTGGGTTACTGTTTGCATCCCTCGCAGTCTTCAAGCAACAGCACAGAGATGCAGGAGGAATCCAGGAGCATACATAAGGCATATTCTGTAGCTGCTTTGCCCTTCCATGTGACACGATTTCGTGTGGGTTTGGCACCCATCTGTGCAGTGGAAAAGACTGCTGGACTGTCCAGCCCTAAGTGAACATCAAATAATGATTACATTCTTACACAGGAATTTCTGCAGGCTCAGGAGAGGGGAGAAACAGTTTGAATGTCTTACATTATCTTCTCTGTCTCTCCAGAAAGGTTTTTTGAAGACCATGAAAATATTGTTGAAGTGTTATCAGACTGGACTCGAGACACTGAGAATAAGATTCTGTTTTTGGAAAAAAGTCAAAAATATGCTTTATTTAAAAATCCCCAGGTAAGCTAACAAGGTATTTGGATAAGAGTCTAAACTTAGGTCATTTAGTCTGCATGCTGCCTATTGCATTAATAATTTGCTTTCAGCTCTGTCAGTCCAGAATTAGAGAAAGCAAAAAACCCACCAGGATGTTGAATGCAAGGATGTGAAAATTTGTGTTTTCTATTTTTTTTCTGATACTGTTTTAGAGTCCTGCCTGTAGAGGCAAAAACTGAAGCATGTAGTTCACCTCTAGTACAAGCTATTGCTTGGGCACAGCTCTTAGAACTGGGTGAGATGGCACAGCTGTAAAACCCTGGCCTTTGTTATTACTACAGCCTCTCCACTATTTCTGCTGATGAATATCAACATTTCCTTGAAGGTCTAGTTTTTGCCAGCTGTACATTAAACTTCATAAAGAGTATACTGAGTACTACAGAGGATTTACTGGATTTTATACTGAGAAGAATTGTATGAACAGTAACTTGTGCACATTAGCTTTGTAAAGGAGGGTCTGCACACTGAATTGCATCAAATTACTTAGATAGGCATATACACAAATTGTTTTATTTCTTGTGCCATGTGGTTAAACCTGTATGTACAAACATCCTAGAACATACAGTTGCTGGATTCTGGGGCACAAGATCTTTTCCCCCTGTCAGCTGACTCTTAGCTCACCGAGCATCTGGTTTGTTCCTAAGAACTGCAAGAGGAAAATGAGCAATTCAGCATTGCTGAAAAAAATGAGTAAGATATGTAATTTGGCAGCAAATCTCACCAAGCTGCTCATTAGGAAGTTGGTTTTTTATAGAATGAGCCAATGTTTCAAGTAAAACCTGCAGAAAAGAAGTTTCCTTCATTGACATAAGTATCCACAGTCAGGGAAGGAAAACTTATCCAGCAGTGTACATGGATTAATGTTGATTTTTAATATTAAACAGCAAAGCCAAGTTTGGAAATAAAACATGGTGGCTTAAAGTGTCCTCATTTCTAGAGCACATAAACCTACCCAGCAGCAGACATTCGACTGCACATTTGATTCATACACTGTAGTGTTATTTGGACAAGTGGCTTAGGGCAAGGCTCTGAACCTCAAACCGGAAGTAAAACTTCGATGAATATTCTGATATGAATATTCTTCGATGAAACTCTGATGAATATTGCATTTTGGTTGCAATGAAATTTAGAAATAAATGTGGCCTAAACCAAAACCAAACCAAAGTGTAACTCTGTCCTCGTGTCTCAGCTGGATCTGGACAGGTCTGCAGTCATTGAGCTTTAGCCCCTGTGTGATAAGCTCTAAAATGAACAGTCTAAGGAAACTGGATCAGTTGTGACTATCACACTATTGAAATATTTTGCCAGTAATAAAGTCTGACCATCTCTCAGGCATGGTAAACTCAAACATTGTGGACGGGGAGAATAGTACAGTCGTATCAGCACTTTGTGGCAGAAAGTAATTAGTACTGTGCAGAGCTCACACTTGATACTGAAACATGGTAAAATACATGATCTGCAGTGAGTCCCTGAGAAGGTAAACCAAGAGGAAATGCTGAGTTGTGGGGGGTAGGGTGTATGATTACATAGCTAACTACTTATGGAAATTATGGTGTAACCAATGGAAAGCTGAAATTGTGTGCTCTGAGACTATCCTCAGTATATTCAACCTCCTTCTAGCTCAATCAAGGCTGCCACGTAAAACCCATTTTGGGAGTAGAGAAATTGCAGAATGCTTTCTTTGACACACCTAGTGGTGCTAATGCAGCAGCAGTTGAATTCTGTGTTGGTTTTATTTCATGCTCATTCTGTTGGAAGTGTTTTGTGGAGACCTTACAGTTTTTTAACTTGCAGATATTTTTCTGGGGGAAAAAGTGAGGCAAATTCCAAGGGTGGCCAGGTATCTACAGTTTATTCTTAGACAAATTAGTGATACAAAATTTTCATTACAGAGATTTGACACAATTAAGTGCTTTAAAAAAATCATATAAAGACGGGCAGATGCCTTCCTAAAACAAGTGGACCTCTGGAGAAGGTCTGTGACCTGTGCCAGTGTTTATTGTTTCTTTCTGTGAACTAGTTATAGACCTGGTATAGATTAAACAACAATTAATTAAGTATGTTTCATTTTTTAAGGGGGAACTGAGGTTCAGAAATGCAGGATTTATTCTCTATGTGCTGGCAGTATGTTCCTCAGTTAATGCCAGTGGCTTTTTTTGAAGATTGTCATTCTTGTCATGCAGCACTTGGTCGTATTTTTCTGAAGCTTTGTTTCTGAAATATTTTTAAAAGTGTTTGGGATACCTTTTAGAAAAAGCTTCTGCAAAATTCTCAGGTGTCCCCCTCACCATGAAGACGGGCACGCTTTTGCCCTTTGCTCACTGTGGTATAATAGACCCTGCATGGAACTTGCAGTAAAAGACTGTTCCATGAATGCCGTCAGTGACTCATCTGCAGAGAGGGAGAATCACAAGTCTGTGACTAAAGAGTGAAACAAGAATACATAGTGTTACATGGGCAAATAAAGAGAACCTTTATAACATTGGAAAGGTGATGCTTTGTCATACAGTTGAGTGATGCTGGTTTTCTCTTGAAAGGAAAGGTTGTCAGGTCTCAACACCTCTTTTCAAAAAGCTCAAAGAATAATTCTCAGCTAAAAGATACTCTAAAAGGAAGAAAAATGAAGGAAAATGGTTGTTTTTAAGGTGTAGCTGAATCTAAACTCCTTGCTGTAAATGCTGGTCATGCTCTTAGAACACTGTGTTTTACTTCTGTTTGCATGAACTTCAATTTCCTGTGTTTTTCTTTTGATAAAATCAAACAGTCAGGCAATGCCACCTGCACATGCGTTTGTTTGTTTGTTTTATTATTATTGGACAGTATTTATGAAAATTATTCAAAGTCTGTACAGTGACTACTTTATGCCTTTGCTCCCTCATATGTAAGCCAAAAGCCAGAGCTACACCTTTCAATGGAGAACCTATACACTGAATTGATATTTTGTTTCTTCTGAAAAGCAAGAGTTCTCAAGAGTGTCAGAAGGAGATGGAGTAAGGATTTGTAATGTCTTTCATAACAAGACAGCTATAGCGAGTTTCATGCTTGGATATTTACTATCCACCAGGTGATACTTTTGTTTTTCACCAGCTTGGCCACATTTATGAATCAAGGTTTTCCTTTTGTTGCCACTGTTACCCAGTGATGAAAACATAAAAGGGTGGCAGGGAACCTGGTTATTGGGTATGCTGGCAAAAATGCAAAGAAACAGAAGTGAGAAAAGGGAAGTTTTTTTCACTGTACTCCCATTGTTTAGTAATCTTAATTTCTCTCTCTTTTTTGGGGTTTCAAAAAAGCTTTGCCTTCAGCTTCATGTATTTTTTTACTTTCATGATCTTCAGAGCAATTGTAAGTATCTTCTAACATGTTTAATGTGCAGTTTTCTAGGGGACACACCATGATATGAGTTGCAGATATGACTGTCTTCTGTTTTATTTTTTCTGCACAAACCATGTTGCATTGAGTAGCAGTTGCAATGATCTGAAATGGGATGTGAGCTGGCCAGTTCTTGCCTCATATTTTGTGCAGGTTGGATGAGCATAAGCAGGCGGCCCATTGCTCAAAGAAGGTAGTCATGAGTATGAAGCAGCTGCCTTGTTTTATGCATGCTGCCTGATCTGTGCTGTTGTGGATTTTTCAGATCTTCTGGAAAATCAGTTTCAAGAGCTTGAAAGCAAAAAATACAACCTAAGTGTAAGAGGAAGCAGAGGCAGCATGCTGTCTTGGAGCACCTGTTTTTTGCTATGTACTTACAAGTAGTTGCTGCTGCGTTCCCACTTGGATGGGTCTGTGTATGGAAAGAAGTGAAAGGTGTGAGAGAGGTGCTATTTCTAAATGAAAATGCTTTTTTTAAGTATGGAGACATAAACACCAATCAGAGAGTTTGATAGTGCAGTAGTTCAGGCTACTGTTTCTACCACGATCCGGGTTTGTTTTGCTTATGTGCCAACATAGATGGAAACTACTGAAAACACTTTCTGTCTTCCACTGTTTGAGGGTTTTGCAGTGCAGAGAGATACAGCCTTATTTTTTTTCACCTGCCTTTCCACACAAAAGGAGATGGCTGTATCCCTAAGTGGAAAGGTTGTATGTATAGACTTGTCTTTTGAATGTAAGAAATAGTTAATTCTCAGATCTGTAGATATTTGTAGCTATATCTTGTCCCATTAATGACCTGACATCCCAAACCAAACATGCGTTTCCCAGTGGTGTCCTCACAGAGGAAAGAGCTTGCCTTTTATCATGACCTTTGACTACTGGACTTGAAATGACCTCTTCTGGACACATGTGGTTTGCCTCCCCTAGGATGAATGCTTCTGATCAAAAATAGAAGACCACACAGTGATAAAACAAGTACAGTGTACAGTCTGCTCCCCAGGTTTTTAGCCACTGACAAATAATAAGTACCATGTACTTCCAGATTTCAGAACAGAGACATACAGGAGGTAATCAGTAGTAAATGAAGTGTGTGTTGACAGGTGAAAGATGACAGTGTACATCTGTGTAACATTGGGTTAGGTGACAGAGCACCGTTTTCGTAATGAAAAAGCTGTGGCATTAGAGATCCAGCATGGATATCCTTACAAACTTTCTCTCTTTACTACTGATTATGTCAGTACAGGGTGGTCTGGGCGTCTGCTAAATAAATGCCAGATGCCTGAATGTGAATCATTTGTAATCAGAGGAGCTTTGTTTTCATATTATCAATCCACAGAAGGCTGACTGAGTCAGATGGATGCTCTCCCCACTAGCAGTAAAGTTGATGAGGCAAGCCTTGCTGAGACAGTGATAAGGCATACTTACCTTGATAAATCTTCATTGTGTATTTTAGGGGTTGTACTATGTCTTTATAATGATCTAGAGAAGAAGCCTTACAGCTTGCATGTCCCTCTACTTTCCAAATCCGTCCCAGGGTCTGGAGGCCCAAACCAGCCTGACAGTGCCCTCTGAGGTTTCAGGGCTGCAATAATGCTGCCTGTCAAGAAGAGCTGTTCCACATGCACAGAGCACTGGGCTGCAGCTGCTCAGAACAGTGTCTTTTTTCAGAGGCATTGTCACTCAGTCAGATCTATGGTTCTGGATTGCACAGGCAGGCATCGCTCTCTGGGTTGTACTGAGAACACACTTTTAAGTGGGTTTTGTTTTGAGCTGATTTGGGTATTTTTCCACTCAGAATATTGTCTTTAGATTTAGCTGCAAAGGTGTGGTCCTTAGTGTTTGCTTACCTTCAGCTGTGGACTAAAAATATGTCCAGGCAGTCTGAAGCCAGCTGCATTTCCTAGGATAACTGTCTATTGTATTGAACGTTAAAGTTTCTCATACCATAAATATGGTATCAGTATAGGCCAAATTGCAGGTGTCTGTGTTTCTGAACTCCCCTGTCTGACTTTATGTGAACTTTTAAGAAAGCAGTTTTTAAAGAACTGGTTTTGAGATCCAGACCTCTTCTGCTTCCTCTCCTGGTGCCCCTCCAAAAATGATCTGCTCTGAGGCTTACATTCTGGCAGACAGCTGTTCACAGCACTGCTTGGAAAAGAAGATGTGGTTGTGTGGAAGAGCAGGGTTTCACTTCAGATAAATTGCATTGCTGTAAATGTGGTCTGCTGGCAGGCCAGATTTCCTGCTAGTTTCTTTCTTCCTTATACTGTGGCAACAGTGTGTTCCTTCATTCACACACTTATTTGTATTTTGGTAATGTTTGCATTTATGTTGCCATTTAGGTGTTGAGAAGTTCTAGGTGTGGAAATATGTTGTCACTTTCTCTTAGTCTTGAGACAAGAAAAAATAGAGATGAAACGTCAGACAAACTGAAAAATTATAAATCATAAGAACTCTTGAGTGTTACCATTCTGGCCTCAAGGCCATGGATCCGAATGCTGCTTGATGCATCCATCCTTGATCTCCCTGAATCCTTCACACCCAGCTGCCTTACAGTCTGCAAGCAGCCGGCTCTGCTTGTCTGGCCCTGCTTGCTGTGGAGCAAAGCCACTGCACATGCTCCAGCACACAAGTCCTAGCATCCTTCCTGCTTGTCAGAATTCGCACGTATGTCCAAGTGCTGTCCTTTTGTCCATGTGTACAATGCAGATGGATGCAGACTGGTTATTGCTGTTTAACATTGGGTGAATCTGTTTTTATGGGTGAGCATGTCCTTGAGGCACCGTGGTTCCTTGTTTGTGGGGCAGGCAGGCACTGGGTCCTCTGAGGGCAGCTGCAGCTTCACATTCACAGCCCTCTGGCACAGAAACAGAGGAGTGTGGGCTTTACTTTCAGTAGGCTGGAGCATGTGTGCCAAGATATCATGGTGATCATTTCTTCAGATTTCTTCTAGATTTTTGAACAATTTCTTTCCTGCATAAAAGTACTTTGAAGAGCATGAATAGGGGTACAAATGTAGAAAGTAGTAACTTTGGATAAAGGCTCTGGCATATAAGCACTTTAACTAAAAATTAAAGAGCTAAGTTATATCCAGAGTGCAAGATATGAAGCAAGCAATTTACTAAATTGGGTTGTAGGGAAAATGCTTTCTAGCCTTTTGATACTGTGTTGTATTCATTGTATATCAGCATGCAATCGAATGTTAGGTTCTCTACCTAATATAACCTGTAACGATATAGGAAGCAGTGAAAATTGGAATGCTAAAACCCAAACCCACTGATCCGGACAAACAGCTAAAAATATAAGCCACTGGTTTTAATTTTTGGAGGCTATACATGGGCAAAAATAATCTTGTATTACCTTTGAATTATATTCAGAATAAAGAATTAAAATTCATGAGCAGGCAGGTGTGATTAAACTTTACTGTAAGAAGAATCCATAAGCATCTGTCTCTTGCACCTACTGGTTGGGTACTCAGTATTGAAAGAATCAGTAACTATTGAGTGAGTTTGTAGCAATCTAGTTAATTGTATTGCTGGCTTTATAATGAACATGAATTTCTTTTGTGTCTTCATCAGAATTTCTACCTGGCAAGCAAAGGGAAGAAAGAAAGCAAAGAAATGAATGATAAAAACAAAGAGGCTTTGCTGGAGGTAAGCCAACTTATTAGGCTGATGATGCAAATGTCACCAAAACTCTGCCACCATTTGCATCTGCTCTGCAATAACAGCATTTAGTTCTTTGTGGGAAATAGTGTAACAACAGGAAGTTCTGTGATCGTTGGCGTCTTTGTATCTCGGGTTTAATATGTCAACTTTCCTCTACATCTGCTGCTCCTCATTAAAAA
Organism: Eulacestoma nigropectus; assembly: GCA_013397775.1. Classification (NCBI taxonomy): domain Eukaryota; kingdom Metazoa; phylum Chordata; class Aves; order Passeriformes; genus Eulacestoma; species Eulacestoma nigropectus. Next base: position 27,758 of record VZTE01001827.1, read on the forward strand.
TGCAGATTGTTCACTCTTAGACCAGCCCGTGGGACATTTTGTTGTTAGTAAGGTTGATCAGTACCGAACAATTATCTTTAGGTTAGAAGTGGATTTAGTTCTCAACTTATTAGCTGTACTACAACAGAAAAAAAGCAATTAACTTTTCCAGAAAGTCTGTTGAATCTCCTGCCTTTCCTGCTCAAGTTTTTCTTCAGATGTATGCTTGGAAGAAAAAAATCCAGAGCTATTTGAAAGAAAAGATTACCACAGTTCTCCAGGCAAGCAGTTTGGTAAAAGCTCACAAAGGAAATGCCTTCCTCAGGTGACTGAGGACTCACATTTCAAAATTAGTGCATCTCATGAAGGCACCAAATGTTAGCCAGCCGAAGTCCTGGTGAATTCTAAATGAAAACATTAAGTGATAAGTGTGTTGGCATTAAAAATTACCCAACAGTAGGTCCTCCAAGCAAACTATTAGTATATCTGATTAAACAGTGTTTTAAATGCTAGCATGTATTTCAAAGTGAAGGCAGAGACCGAGCTGTTTTTAGAGCTCTGAGCAGTCTTTAAAGAATCTCTCTACCAAAGTATTTCTCTACAGAACCTATAAACACTGCAATGAAGAAAAAACCCAACAGCAGTACTAGCCACTCTGTTCTATAGCCTTCACTGAGCACATCTATGTCTAGTTAAAAGTCTTTGTAGGTTTTTGCTTGACCCTAATGGGTGGAGGTTTTGCAAGCCTTCTTTATCAGTGTGAGCACCTGACATTAGCTTGGAAAAGTTTCCTTTGCCTGTCTGAGGTGTTCATCTCCCTAGTAACTGCATTCCACATGTTCATATGTTCACTGTCACAAGAAATGTCTTTTTTTTCAAGGGAGCATTTTTCTGCTATATATTGATAGGACTGTGCTTAAATAGATTTATGTTGTGCATTATTATTCTTGTTGCACAGGAAAGCTTCTGTGGGACATCTGTCATTGTGCCAGAGCTTGAAGGGGCCCTTTATTTAAAAGAAGATGGAAAAAAGTCCTGGAAGAGGCGTTATTTTCTTCTTCGAGCTTCTGGAATTTATTATGTACCCAAAGGAAAAACCAAGGTCAGGAAGCCAAATAATCCTTTTAGCAATAAAACAATTCATGGAGGTGAAAGTGTAGAACTCCCAAGGTGACATTTGAAGAGCACTGTCTGGTGCATCTGAGAGGGTTGAGGTTTCCATGGTTCAACTTTGACTACACCACTTGTGCAAATACTGGAGTCACTGAATCCCGTCACGTTTCTCTCCTTTTGATTTCTAGGGATAGATAAAAGCATTAAGAAAATAGTGCTCCTCCGGGAAGCAAGAGGGTAAAGAAAAACAGCACAGCGCCCATCAGCTGGTGGTGTGCTGCCAAAATGCTTCACTGTTACATGGGTTCCCTGTGAAAGTATGCCTTAAAAAGTTGTCAAGTAAACTAATTTCTTGTCACAAAAAAGGTAGAATTTTACTTTGCTTGATACTGACTTTCTGCACCAGTAACCAGCATATGAAGTGCTGTGCTTTATTAATACAGTGATCTGTACCTAGAGAATGTGTTGTGCGTTTTATGGCTTTTTAAGACGCCCTTTGTGTAGAAAGAAGTGAGACAGAAGCATCTACCTGGCTGAATCAAATTCACTGACATTTAGTATTACAAAATACTTGAAGAGTCTGAATTGCCAGCACTGGATGTATTGCACATAAGGGCAGCTGGCTTTTCATTTCCACAGTGATGAGGTAGAACAGTGGATTCTGGGACTGGTGGTTATTTTTTTGTATTCTGAAAACCACTTCTGTTACCATTTGCAGCTCTGATAATGCTTCATATTTAGAAATGCTGCTGTTGCTGGTGAAGCTTTACTGTTAAGATTTGTGCGCAACTTAACTCTTCTGCTATTTCCTGACTAAATTACAAAGGAAAAAAAATTTTATCTTGTAAAGGAATGTCATGCTGCTGTTCCAGTGACCTGTGTTTATAATCAAACCACAGTGAAATACTGATCACCTTGCTGCTTTCACAGCAATTTATTTTGACTTTACCTGACCCTGAGATAATGGCTTTCATGCCTCAAATCAGGTTGTACACACAACATCCTATCAATTAGGATCTAGAATGCTATTTAGAAGGCACTTAAGGTGGAAAAAGTGTAAGAATAGTCAAAAGCCAAGTCCATCTTGGACATTTCCTTGTAGCGTGCCTCCAACAGTGACCAGTAGTACAGTGCCAAATCAAGGCAAGCATGTCCTGATAGTTACTCAGCCTTTTTTCATCATCCAGTGATACCTTTTTCAGTGACCTTTAAATCATAGTGCAAATGAGGAAAGTCCTTTCTTTTTTCTGGTGGTAGGCTGTAAACACAAGCTCAGATGGAGCCACACAGTCCCCTTGTAACAGGCATTTAACACTTTACTGCCTGTTTGTCATTACAGCCTGTGTAACAGCCTGCGTCCCACCCTGCCTATAACTGAGCCATTTTTAGGAACTGTGTGAGTGCTTTAAAATCATGATATTACCACCATGAATCTAGTTCTGTAGGAGATGGTCACAGCTCTTTAAAATGGTAGCACAGTCAACTGTTTGCTCCTGCATCTGTAACAGCCTTCAGCAAAAGGATGCCTATGTCTATGTCTTAGCCATTCCAGAGAAAGTCAAGTCTCTTAGCTCAAATCTGTGCTTAATGGTGATCTAAGTGATTACTGCACTCTATATTGGAACAGCTGAGGATCAGGTACACGTGTCTGTTGTGGCGACAGTAATCTCTGGGACATGAGCAGGATGCAGTGAGGGTGTTAAACATCTTAAAGCACTTTAGTAGAATTCAGTAGAGCTCTTCAGTTAAAACCCTTTAATTATGAGAGTTCATCCCTTGTCAGGGTGGTATGAAAAGTGCACGTGCACCTTGCACATCATTCAGTTGTGGGTAGAGTCGTTCTTTCTTTGAGGTACAGAAACAAACAGTTGGCAGACAACAGTATCTTCAGCTGCTGCAGCTGTTTTAAAATCCATCATATATATTTGTGTTTTCACTTACTGCAAAAAAGTAAAGAAGTCTGGCATACCTTTGGCACTTTGTGCTGGCTGTAAAATACATAGCGAAGGTGAAAATACAGGGGCACGTTCAGGTAATTTTGCACACACGCTTGTGGTGGTTTTGTTGTTTCAGGGTTATTTGATAACAAACCAGCACCAGTCAGCACTGCCGTCTTAATTTCTTTCTTCAGCATTGCTCTACTTGCACCCCATTCAAAAATGTGCTGTTAATGGTCAGGGTCACAAAACAAAAGCATCAGAATTACAGATAATTAAAAAATCTATTTCTGTTGTGTTGCTTTGTCATGTTAACATTGCTATGTCATGTTAACATTGCACAAATACTCGTGATAAGCGCCTTTGTCCCTTGCATAAAAATCTGTTCCTTAGAAGATAGTAACAACTGCATTCCTATTGGTCTTAATCACTATTTCCTGGTCCCTAAAGGAAAGGGACCAGGGAAAAAAAGCTCATTATACTGCGCAGATTTGAGCACATTTAGGGACTTTGAAATGTTTGAAAAACCAAGGTCTGCACACTCACTGACAAAATCTCGGGCATCATCAGCCGCAGTGGAGACAGAGAGAGAGAGAGAAGCTGTCTACATCCAGTAGGAAGTGTTTCTCCACAATTCTTACTTGCAAACTCAGTTTGTAAATAAAGCCAGCTCCAGGGTATATTGTAATGAAAATATCATTAAGAATGAGAACAGCAGACAAGAACTATCATATGCATATTATATCATATCCCCATATCATATCATACCCCATTCTTAGGGGTAGAGGGGGCTTGTGGTTGGTTGTTTTATTTTTCCTTTTTTCCCCCACAATTTCCTGATTTCTCAGTTTAGTCAACAGTGACCATGTGAAATGGCTACTTTTGCATTTCCACTCAAAGAATTGCAAAAGTTACTGTATGCAGAATTCTTCACCGAGAAACATGCCAGCAACAGAAACCTTGTTATTTTAACAATATATTGTGAACAAGCAAATATGATAAACAGAAATGGAATGATGCCAGGAAATCTGAGAAAATTCAAAGCAAAACAGATTAAATATATACTTATTTCCTGATGAGGGTTTGTTTGTTACATGTACGAAAGAAAAACAAGCTCCCAAAGCAATTTAGAACCCCAAATCTTCTTTCTCCACTCAGAGTTTTTAGGGTGTGGTTTCCTACTATGATGTTCTCTTTGGTCATATTAGACATAAGCTAAAATCTCCACACGCAGCAATGAAGCACAGCAAAACCAGAACAAGAACAAAACGATGAACTGTTATAGATTATTCATAATATGTACTGATCCCCTTCCAATTTTTATTTTAAGAAAGCAGACGCTTAAAATTAATCTTTGTTTTTTCAGTCAGCTTCCTAAGAGTTACGGGAATAAAAATTATTGGCCTTCATGCACTTGAAAAAGGTCCTATTAATGAGTTTCACATCAAAATTCAATTTGTTCTAACAATGATGGGTTTGGTTTTAATTTGTAGACATCACGGGATCTGGCATGCTTCCTTCAGTTTGTGAACGTGAACGTGTATTATGGTTATCAGCACAAAGTGAAATATAAGGCACCTACAGATCACTGCTTTGTCTTAAAGGTAATGTGCAAGAAAAATAAGGTCTGCAAATGTCACACAGTATCTTTTATATGTAAACATGTTTAAGTTTAAAGCTCCAAGGATCCTGATTAGGTAGAATAACTCCTGCAAAATCATGTGTAATTTCTTCTTTGTTTCCTTGTTATCAGCAACATACATTTAGAACCTTAATTTTATTACTGAAAGTCCTATGAGATATGTCTACCATGCATCTATAAAGTTGTCTTCAAAACAGGGTTGAATATGCTGACTGTTCAGGTGACTGGACGTGTTTGGGCAGATGACACCCAGGGCAGATAACGAGAAGTTCGGCAGTCCCTAGTTTTGATGTTATGACCACTATGGATTATACACTAAAAAGCATGTCTACTTTTTTTGTGGTGTAGTCATATCTGTTGAGGAGTTTGTTGAACTGAGATGCAAAATTTTGCAGGAGTAGGCATCTCATTTGTCATAGTTTATTGCACCGCTGTTTCTGGCAGGAAGGCAAAATACATTGCTCATCCACTCATGAAAATCAATGCTTGCTCTTCAATAAGTATCTCATTGCTGTGTCTCCAGGTAATAGCACTGCAAATAGGCTGGGAATTCTGCATTCCTCTCAGGAAAGGAAAAGAAGTGCATGCTTTTCACCTAGTTCAGATAGCAGAAACGAAGCTTTGAGGTTGCAGTAATTTGGTCTTGCTTGCTATCTGTCATATCACTCTGTCCAAGACAGAAGATAATCTTGTTGCTGCTTTTCTTTTTAAAGGTGTGCAGTGCAAACAAAGTCTTAGAAAACACAGTATCTTGCCATCTCAGAAAAAAAAGTACAGGAAACATTCACATCAGAGGTCACTTATAGTGCCACATTTCTGGCTGTAGTTGCACAGTTAAAGCACTTTTTTACTCAGTTCCAAAATGTCTGCTAGCCTAGTTTACATATGGCCAAGCAGAAGGGGTTTATAGACACAGATTTATTTTCTGAAACAGATGTATCTAATTAACACAGATGAACAGTTTTAATACTATAGTCCTCCACAAAACACTCTGCAAGAAACACGGGTGAGCTTTCAGAAGTTAACAGGTAAGCAATGCTTCTGAAAAGTACAACCTCTAATGAAAAATAAGGAAAAGGGGAGCTGATGTAAAAAATAAGGGGAAATTGATTTTCTAAACAGATGATGGGTCTAAGAACTATCTGACTAATTTAACAACAGTTACATTCTGTTCAGATGAAAATAAAAGCATGATTTTTGAATGTGTGCAGCAATGTGTTTAACTATTCACAAAAGGTATACTTTCTGGACTTACTGCCATCTTTTCTGAAAAAAGGTATGCTATTTACACTAGCAAAATGTCACACCTCAACTGAAATTCTTGCTTTATTTCATGTGTGATGTTAGCGCTGTACCTTCCATGTGAAATGAGAAGAATAAGATCAAAAGCTCACATGGGAAAGCTTTATGTGTAATAGGTTTATAAATGTATGAAACCTACTTAGCAAAACTGTTTGCTCTGATGCTTCTAAAATGTGTTTGCAGTAGACTAGAATAAACATTGTATCAATAATTATTTCCAAATGTAACTTAGTGATGAATAGATTATGTTACAGTGCTTGTTTTTAATTTTAATTACTACAAATCATCATTTGGTAGATTCTTTACCCACTCAGTTTCAGACTTGGCTTTTTTTAATGGCTGACTTGCAGTGGCTGGAGCTGATCAGGAAGTACAGGCAAATGTTATCTTCCTATCTTCTGTTGTTTCAAAAGTGAAAGTCTCCCACTAAGGGTGGCTTTCTGAGGGTGGTGCAGTGGAGAGTTTAACATTTATTATAATTGCTGGACATTAATTTTAATTCTATATATAAATAGAGTATTAATTCTACTTTTTGAAGTCATGGTGCTGAAATGAGTTCTCTTATATCCTTGTCTTACCTTTAGAGGTTGGAGCTCAGGATGTAATACATCTTGAGATCTGTGGGCTGAGGGAAAGAGCAAAGTTAAATGTCAGTCTCTCTGATTGGATCCTTGGTGACACAAAAGTGTGTGGACAGTAACATAGAGCCATTTATCACACTTAGTCACATTTTCTTCCTGTCTAATGTTATCTGGAAGTCTCCCAGAAGAAAATATCTCTCTTGCTGAGAGACACTCGTCCTGACATGTCAAAAGAAAATAAACCATCATGCTTGAGAAATTTCTCATCCTGCCACATTTTGAAAATGAAGTCCTCAAGAAGAAATAACAGTACTCTTGCAGACAGGTGCAGTGAGCAAAAGGCAGTGGATTTAATGGGTAAACATTTGTTTTTTATTACACTGGAAGCCTAGTAATTTTGAGGGAATTTGTTCAGTCCAAGCCAGTTGGAAATTTCTTCACAGCCTAGGCTCTCCTGTGTCTTCCCAGCTCTTCCATTCCTCTATGCGTGCCTTGCCACAGAGGGCAGGATATGATTACCTGTCTTACAACAAATAGGGGAAGGTAATTGAAAGAGTAGCAGCCATAGCCCCTACTAGCTGTTCACTGAAGTGGCTGTAAAGCAAAGAAAATATTTGGAGGGAATATGTTAGTCTGCAAGCACATATTAGCTCCAGCAAGCTGTAATGCCACTTGGCAAGTTTTTGAATAGCATACCACTACATTTTTTAAGGAATTGTTGCTTTCTGAGGACCCCTTTAGGAACCGCTGTGTCAAAACTGAGCAGTCATCAGCTAAGTTACTTGCTCTGCTGTGTTTCAAACGTAACAAAAGAACCTGTCCAGCTAGAGGCAAGAGACCAGCTTATACTTTATAGTGCAGGAGAAATGCAGTGGTGTAGCAGCTTCAGCAGTACCTTGCTTCTGTGCTAGGTGGAAAATCCTGTTGAATTCAGAACCATATTTTCCCAGCTTTGAGCACTGAGTTGAAAAGATACCATATTTATTTCTGACTGGTTAAGCTGTTGGCATCTGTACTTCAAGAACAGGGATATGCCAGTTGTTCATTCAAATGACAGTAAATGGCCAGTGTGGGTAGGCTGGTTTGGAGTTGAATGTGGTCTCATACTTGAAGGAAGTGTTCTTTCTTTTCCTCCAGTCCCCAGTTGCATGATGAGCCCTCTAAACAAATAACGAGGCTAAACGCAGTAACATTTCTTCCTGCTTTGAAGGTCTCGTCTCATATTAGCAGGGAGGAAAGAGAAGACATTTCCTTTTGCCTCCCCCCAGTCTTGGTCATCTTTATGGTATGTCCTTATGGAGGGAAGAGCACTCAAGGAATGTTATAAGAATGAGCAGAGCACTCCTGCCATTTTTATTTTGATGTTCCAGGCATTGCTAAGAATGTAAAGAGATGTAAACACTGTAACTAATGTTAACCACAACCCTGGTGACCTGGTTTTAGCCAGAACAACGAGTTTTTTCAGATTATCTGACACAACCCTGAATAATATGGGTGTTGCCTCAAAGTCTTCATGGCATTTCTTCGAATGTTGCTTCACTTTGATCTTTCTAAATGGGCTTTTTCTCCAGTTTCTTCTCCTAGGCTACAGTCAGGTATGGGGCTTGCAGAGACAGCGACCCTTTGGTCCTAGGACCTGTCCCAGCTAACAAGCATCCAGTCACCAGGAGCTGGAAGCTCCCTCTGTCCTGTTTCTTTTTTAATCTAGGTGTTTCATTTCAGCTTCAGTGATCATACCAGCGTTACGTAGCTAATACTGGCTTGGGTACTGGTGTTCGTGTAGCAGTAAGATTATGCTCGTCATGGGCAGGTTGCTTTGATACTTATCCTGAAGCTGTGGTGGGTTTTTCAGCCTGTGATGCTGGAGCTTCACCTAAACTAGCTCAAATATAAATATTCTTATCTGCAGATCCATCCTGTAGGATATTCCTCTTACAGCTAGAGAAGCACAACGTGCTGTGAGTGTTCCTTGTGTATCATTTGTTCCCATTATGTCAGCACCCCACTGCATATACTTTACCTCAGGACAAAAATGGGCTCTGCTTTGCTTATTTGTTAATAATCTAGACACTGAGGAGGTAACAGGCAAAAGGGTGGGGTGCCAGAAACAATTAAACATCACAGTGTTTACTAGCAAAAGAGAGAGCATTTTGCTGAGCTTATTCAGAAGTTTCCTTTCAGGATGATTGAGGAGACAGTTGCAATAACAGAACAAAGCAGCTACTTCCTCATATCAGGCAGCAGAGAGCCCAGCTGTGGCCAACCAGAAAGAGCACATCTGGCTAGTTGGTGTCTGAGAGCAGGGTCACCTTTAGCTGTGCCTGTGCAGCAGACCAGGACCGATATGGCTGGGTCCTGATGATGAGAGTGCAGCCTGGCACAGAGGCTCCTATGGACTTGGCTTTCAGGAATCCTTAGGCTTTGGGGCAACTATAAAACTTGAAGAACTGTTTTATTTCCCAGTGGCTACTTGGTCTGTGCTGAGCTCTAACCTTCTTAAATGCACTTGTTCTATATCACTGCTAAACAAGTCTTCCTCCCTCGAAGGAAGTCCCACATTTCAAAACCCAGAAACAACAAGAAGAACCCTCAGCATATTAAAAACAGAGCCTCTGAGTATAAGAAATACTTTTTGGACATCTTCTCCTGTAAACATGCAGATTCCTCCTATTATGTACTCCGCCTAAGTCTAATGCTTACATAAATTTAAAGATCCCACCTCTCTCTTTGACATGAGACAAAATGAGTCTTTTCCTGATAGAGACCTCCATATGCAGAGAAGAGGAAAGGAAAGGGCAACCAAATTTGAAAAAAGACCCTCACTCAAACCTGCCTCTGCCAAGTTCAGATTTGTCACTCTGTTCCCCGCAGAGATGGCAGGAGAGGGTCACAGCACAGCTCTCTGTGCCACTCCTGGGAGAGCAATGATGAGGGAACAAAATTCTCTCTCCTTTCCAGCAAAAATATATTCACACAGCAAGTAGGAATGGTTGGGTTCCTCAGAGCCACCTTTGCATTTACAAATGTGTGTTTTTATACCTAGATTCCTTGCAAATTTTCTCATTCACCATCTACTATGTTATATGGGAAATGCTGTAGAAATGAATAAGACCTTTCATGATTTATTTACTATTCTGAAACTGAAAGTCCACAAAAATAAGGTATTTCACCAGGAAGGAAGAGATCAGTCCGTCATGCTAGCAACAGCATCTATTGCACTGAGCAGAAATTGTGAATGTAATGTTTATTTTGTGGATTGTCTCTGCGTGTGCATGCGTACGCATGCTAGTCCAGGAGCTGATTTTGTCACACCATGTGGAGAAATCTTTCAGAGCAGACAAATAGCAAGGTAATCTATATGCAAATTTGCTGGTTTAGTCAGTCTGATGTGCCTGTGACAAAGAGTGGATTTAATTATAGTTTATTGTGCTGGTTATGCTTGAGTAATCTGGAGGTAATGGTGCATAATGCTGAATTAATCTAGGATGAAAAAAATTGGTTTCCCGGGGATAAACTGAGACAAAGGCGAATCATCCTCTCTTTCTACAGCTGGGTACATTTTCCTGTGCAGTTGAAACAGTTAAGTTTTCCTGGCATCATTTGGCACCATGATTTAAAAAAAAAAAAATGCTAATGATCCAAAGAATTTTGGAAGTAAATTTTCAAAAAGAATAGCTTGTTTGCAATAGCAGCATCATTCTAGCAGGTAATTTTGTATTTAGCTGCTTCTCTCCTGATTCCCTCCTCCCTCACCTCCATGCAGGCTGTGTCATGTACTTAATGCATTCAACACAAAGACAGTTAAAAAGGTAGAAGGTGAGAATTATCAATGTTTGAGATAGAAAACACTATGAATAAAAACTATGTAGAACAAATGGCTAGTGCAGGAAACAAAGATAGAAAACAGGAGATTTTTTATTTCTTTATGTGAAAGATTTGGAAATTGTGTTAGTATGAGTGCTTCAGATAAGTGTTTCAGAGTAAAATTCATTGCTAGATAAACTGAGAAAGCAAAAGTAGAAATACTTTTTATTGCAGAACACTTTCAGGTACGTGGGATTACAGTCATGTACATGCACAGTTTTGCTAGATTAGTGTATAAACAGTGGGGAGAATAAAGACAGAATGGACAGGGAGAAATTGAATATGATAGCTTTGGAAAATATTACTTCCTGCATAACCTCTTTGGTTACAATGGCTATTACATATATTTTTAATGACCTAAAAATTTTGCCTTACGTCATTAGAGAAACATAGGTCAAAAGAATAATTTCCTTATAATAGGGCAATTACTCTTTTATTTGGAGAGTTCACAAATCTTCAAAAGATCAGTTAAGCATGATCTTCATGCAAGGAGTGTATAGCAGCAGAATTTGACCACAATGAATAGTAGATTACAAATCTGAACCATTTCAATGTGACTTTTGAAAGGTGCTGAGTATTAATTCTACTTTCAGTCATGGGAGCCAGAAGGGTCTCAGCTTTTCAGAGAAGCTAGTTCAACACAGCACAAATTCATTGGTAGTAGTTAAGGTATCCAAAAGCATTGAGCATTTTGTGAAAATGTGGCCAAAAGCCAAAGCTTGTGATCCAAAGTTAGTCATTCTTAATGCTTCTGGCTATTGTTTCTGCCTGAGAGACTGAGCAATGATCCATATATTTTGGGGCAAGGAATGCAATGAGATGCCTGAATAACTTCAGCTTACTTTTCATCTTCAGTGTTGGAAGAAGGCAAAGCAAAAGAACATTTTATTGGGATAATCTCCAATTTTATGCACACATGGCCTTCAGTCATTTGTTTTGGCAGATACCATAGAAACCACATAATTCATTTTCCATTTCTTCAGGTTTTCAATGTGTTTTATCTTTTTTTCCTTAGGCAAAGAGTTTACTTTATATCTGAAAATGTTATCTGTGGACAAATATTTTTCTAAACCTCTTCAGAAAACAAACTCTTTATATTCAAGTGCTTCTGCTTTTTTTATCTCTAGGCAGTTGATACTTATAGAGGAGACAGTGGGACAGGAGAGAATACTAGCTTCTGTTCCAAGCTTTTCCAGTGCTTTTCTGGGTGAAACATGGCACATCCTTTTGCAGCCTGATGTTCGAGATGCTCAGATCTTAATACCTGCAAAATCAGGCTCAGTGATGTGACTAATTCATCATTATTAAGAGTTTTGACATCAATAGATGAAAGATCACTGTAGTCCATATTATTTCAAAGCACTATTCCATTTTTTAATGTGAGAAAAATTCTGGAGTCCCTTTCTACTTGAGTATTTCCACTTTTCTTTTAAACTATGACTTCTAGAGTTGTTGCTGTTTAAGCACTTGTCTTTCATAATTCATTTTGGTGCTGCATATTTCAGAGGCAAAGGTGCTAAACCTTTCCAGAGAAGATGTTTTCACTTTGCTGTCAGATGATTTTAATGATTTTTTCAGGACACAATATGCACCCTATAACAAAATAATTTATCTGTGTCTATATGTGAGGTGTGGCATACTGAGGTTAGTGTTATTTTGCCTTAAGGTACAGTATTTCTCACGTGTGTCATGATTGATGTTAGTGACCTCTGTTAGTCTCACAGAGAGGTTATTACAGAGACTCTGAATCTAGTTTAGCAAAACCAGACTTGCGTAGTGACTACAGCTGCTTACGTCTGTGTGCTGGAGTAAACACTCTCCCGAGACACCGGAGCTATGAAAGGACGCAATTGGTCCAGATAGAATCATTTAGGGATCTTCATACCAAGTCAGCATTTCCAGGCACTTCCAGCTGCCTAGGTTCTTCTTCGAATTGCTTATTCTGAGTCACCATTTTTATGCACCATGTAGTAGATTTTGTCTGAAGTTTTTAGTGGAAAGTTGAGCTTGTAAAGGTGAGTATCGAGAGCGGAGACTTCTGCCATTTATACTGCTGAAGCAATTCCGCAACAACAATTCTGAAGCAACTATGATACAGTTCCTCCAAGCAAGCCAATGGTGGGGTGTGTGGGCTGTGAAAATTCTTGGCTGAAACATTTTACCTTCGTTCCTAAAGTAGCGTGCTTCATGCATCTAAAAACCACAGGAAGCCAAATGTCTCCATCCGAGCCACTTACTAATAATCTTGTATGGGTATAAACCGTCAGTGCTAAGCTTGGTGCTGCTGGTGTTTGTTCCTGTGGTCTGGCCTTGCAGACAGCTGCTGTAGGCAGCCTCTGCACTGGCAGCCTGGAACAGTCCTCCTTAGGCCTGATCCAAAGCCTGTGTGAGGTGAGGGGGATATTTCCGGTTGACCTCAGGGGGCTGTGGATCCAGTAATAAGTCAAGCTTTATGTGTCATTCATAAAGTTACATGTAAAAAGATCCAGTGCTGCTGCTGCTGCTTCTTGGAAAAATGAGAGACAATACAGTTCTCAGCTGTAACAAAGAGGTTATACAGGGTGCCTGCATGGCTCTGAGGTGTCTGACCTTCCTTCTCAGAGCTGGGGGTTCAACAGCTTGTTAGTTTGGTCCCTAATTGACAGCATATATTTTTGACTGTGCACTTAATCATGGTTGCTGATTGGAGTAATTTAATCAAGGAACTGACTGGGGCAATTTGGAATAGGTCCCACTGGTGAATATCAGTAGTTAAGATGGATTGCCTAGTGGAGGCAATAGCCAGGAAAAGATAGGGTAAAGGGTAGCCAATGAGTAACTCACATGTTACCCGGCAAGGGACACTGTCACCTTGTTCACTGACAGTTTCCCCTCCACTTCTCAGGATGGTGAGAACCTCACAGTCTGAAAATATTCATAGCCAGGGTAAGGAGCGAGGTGAGGAAACTTGCTGATGATGTTTGGTTATTCAGATCATTGAGGAAAGGGCAGACTGAGGAATTCTGGAAGGCCATTGTGAGGCTGAGGTTCAGTTCTCAGTAGTTGTCAGATATATAAATCAAGCATTAGGAATGATTAGGAAAGACACAGATGATAAAACAGCAAATGTTGCTTTACCATGGCACAAGTTCATGGTTTGGCCTCACCTGTGCAGTTCTGGTCCTCTCATGTCAAAGAGAATATATAATAAACTTGGAAAAGTATCAAGCAGGAGGAACAAGGATAAGCAAAGGTAAGAAATTACTTTGACTTGAAGAATGAAGAGACTAGAAGCCCGTAGGCTGAAAAGGAGAGACAGCTTTCCACGAGTATGATGTGGATCTCTAGGCTCAGGAGTGGCATGTAAAGGTGTGGCTAGGGGTCAGGAATTCAGTGTCTCTTCCAAAACAAGAATGTTACACAAAGCTAGTGGCAGTCAGGTTCAGAGAAGGAGGTGGTTCTTCATAGAGTGTGTGGCAGACCTGCAAAAATTATTGCTAAAAGGTGTTGTGGATGCCAGAACTCTCTTTGTGATCAATAAAAAACTGAAGAAGTACCTGCAGGAGAACCTAATTACAGAGAAAACCTATGTGTCTCAGAAAATCCCCGAAAATCATTGTAGACAGAGAGACTACAGAGAAGGAAGTACCATATATGCTTATCTTGTTCTTTCTCTTCCCCCATTTCTGGCCACTCTCAGAGTCCAGATACTGGGTTCAGGGGCTTCTGATATGACACAGTACAGATGTTCTTGTGAAACTAATACTTCCACAGGGTGTCCCAGAGCAGAGGTCTGCAGCAGCTCCTCTTGAGCACCCCAGAAGCAGATCCCAGTAGCAGGGCTGTGTGTATGTGCAGCACCATTAGCTTGCTCTGTGCCGTGACCTTCTCTGCCTTGTTATGCAGTGTGAACATTCTTCCAGATGTTTGCATGAATCATTTGTTAAATGATAGAAGTCTTCTATTTTTTCTTGTAATTAAAACACACACTGGTAGGTATGGTGTTTAAAAATGGGGGGAATATGTAGATGCAGTGGACTTCTTGTCATGAAAAAGAAGGGGGAAAAAAAGATCACTTTCCTTCTTGAAAGGTGTGGATGCCATCTGCTGGGTTTAGTAGGACCTTACACACTGGAGCAAAATTGCTAGTTGCTGGTTGAAAAGTGCCTGAAGAACTGAATTTGCTGAGGATTGCGGTGTCTTTGTTTGCACCTCCTGGTTCTTTTGTCTCCATTGGTGATAAAGTAGCCCAGGTATATGGGATGGACTCTGTCACACAAAAAATGTGCCTGCTTACAATTCTGTTTTAAAGGTACCATTCAGGCTGAATTCTCTAATGATTTTCACTGTGTTTGGTCACCCAATGGAGAAATAGTGGAAGGAAACAAGGATTTTTGGGCTTTGTGTCCTAGCCATGTATTATGCTAGCAGAGCCCACTCTGAGCAGCCTTCAGTCTCTCTGAGGCTGTGGGAGACAAGGACAGGCAGATGCTGGGAGCTGGAGCAGGCTGTTTGTCCAGGGGCCTGGTTACTGCCTCTGTTTGAAACGTGACAGAGGTGTATAAAAACAAGATGCAGCCCTGTACGTTGAGCTGTGTGAAGGGGTGATGTGTGAGTGTACCAGGTGGGTGAGGGTCCATGAGGTGGGCATGGCACCTGCTCTGCAGTTAAGGCACCTGGTGACAGTGAGCTGGCACCTCTGGGCTTGTAGTGTAAGATGTCCCTAGCTCTCAACCTGGGAGTGCTCCAGAGCAAGGTAATAGAATAAGGTAGCCACGGGCACTTCCATGGGGCTGAAGCAGACTTGGCGTATTCATTGTCCAGGGGAGATGGTCAGCTGTGTGTTTGCAGAAAAATGGCCAAGAGTGTGACCTGTGTGAGCAGGTGAGAGCAAACATGCAGGGACCTGTAACATGGCTACCCACAGCACTGCCTTGGGATGCATCTGTCACTGTGAGACTTCTTAAGGGGGGGTATCCCTTTGCTTTTTTATTCCTCACAGTTATCTCCATGGTATGTTCCCTCTCACTCCATAATTCGATGATATAGGGCTTTGGCAGCAATAATGGCTTGTGTGGTCCCATCCTCTCATCCATGCCTTGCCACTCATTCTCCCCAAGCTACAGTGTCCCTTATTCCCTCTCTGTATGTGAGGTCATGCTGTGTACTGCTGGGTTTAAAAACATACAAACCAAAACTACAGCGTGATGAAATGGGTTATATTTAATCCAGACCAGTTCCGTTTTTTTTTTTTTTAAATCAGCATATGGCCTCCTGAGCAGCTGGGTCAGCACAAGCAAGGGAAGCCTGGTGTCTGCAGTGCTGAGCGGGGAGCAAGGGACACATGGCTGAGGAGCAAGTCCTCTGTATTTGGCTCTGCTTTTGAACCCCTGGATCACCCAGCTGTGGGCAGGGTTTGGCCTCTGCACCAGGACATCCCAGCCCACCAGCAGACATCTGTGAGGAGATGGCACCTACATGAACCAGAGGCTGGCAGCACTCTGTGCTGTGAGGGACCCTGCCAAGCTCCCCCCATCCAGCTCTGCTCTGCTTTGGGGGCTTACTGACATGTATAAACCCAGTGTTCTTGCTGCTAGGTGGAGATGTGCTTTGAATTTTTAACTGCACAGGCATAAAAGAGAGCGGTGTGACAATAGTGAATCCTTGGAGCATATTTAGCTACTCTTTGTGCATTCACAATATTTCACTAACTGTGCACTTACAATTTTTAAGAATATAGATAGAAATGAACGCATGAATAAGGGATAATGAAGCCTTTTTCCTTTGGGTCCATTATTTTGTTTGCATATCAAGAGATGGCAGTATGTTATTCCATCCAAGTTACTAAAGATTTACATCCTTCTCTGCTTTAGCAGGGAAACCAAATTACTTCAGCGTCTTAGAGAGAATGTTCAGTCCTAGGCAAGTAGGAAGTCTGGCATTTTGGTGGTCTTGGAGTTGCAAAGGTATGTCAACACATACCCATACTACCTTGATCAGTAAAGGAAGGAGATCCTAAATTTTGTCAAAAAAAAAAAAAGGTTTAAAAATCGTAGACGTTTCTGATACAAACAAATGCAGAAGAATACTTCTGATGGTGTTGGATTTTGAATGATCCTCTATCTAGAACAGATCACAGTTTTATATATAATTTTTGCAGAAACAGCAAGAGTAAAGCAGAATAAAAATGTATAGGAAGAAAGCTAGAATTGAGCCTGAAGAAAGGCAGTCAGTTAGGAGAAAAATCTGTTTTAGCTGAAAGTTTATATTTAAACAAATTTAATATACTCTTTGAAAACTAATTATGTTCAGTGTTCAGTCTGGATGCCTCACATATGACAAACTACAAAAGGAGAAACAGACTTCCTTCTAGTGTTTGTACATTGAGTGTTAGACCTTGAACCAGAAAAATTGTAGACTTCATTGAACTATATATCACTGTTACAGTTTTGAAGCCCTTGAATTCATATTACAATGCATTTAAATAATTTTAAGCAAAAGCTGCCAATGGCAACTCGTGTATATTTCATAATCACCATTTTTTAAATATTTTCTTATACTCTGTTTTTGCTGCCTTTTTTTTTTCCAAATCATCTTCATGATGTGTTTTCACAGGGTCATTGTGTGGTGCCTTCAGACTTTTGTATAGTGATTTAATTTCTGTGTTTGTCTTGTTTTATAAATTGTTATCTTTCAGCACCCCCAGATTCAAAAGGAGTCACAATATATCAAGTATTTGTGCTGTGATGATAAAGCAACCCTGCATCAGTGGGTAACAGGAATAAGAATTGCCAAGGTGAGATTAAAAGTAAATTTACTTTAATATGTTTTCTGTAAAATCAGGTCTTCCTCAGGTTACTGACTGTCATCACCTCAACTGGAAATGCTGTGACAAGAATGGACATTCATGCTAATTTTACCATAGAAACAAAGATCAGAAGTGCATGATGAGGATGGATTTGCTGAATGTCCCTGCACCTTAGCTATCAGTGTCTTTTTCTTATTAACATAGGAGTGAGTTCAGTAGCTATAAAGCTCACGTACTCATAAAACTTACTGCACAGTTATCTGGCTCAATAATAATATGCTGTGGCTAAAGATGTGCAAGCTCTGGTCAGTCCAGTTGGGACATTTTTCAGACAGTCCCACCCAAATTGTCTGCCTCACTCTGTTCAAAAAGATCCTAATTGACAGCCCATTTTTTTTTGTACAAAACATTAAGGGAGATGGATTTATACATAGTCTTAGTATTGGCTGTATTTTCCCATACAGACCTGCTCCTCTTATCTGTTAGTTTGGGCTTTTTCCTGACAGTTCTGCTGCAGGGTGACATATAATAAAGGTGTGGGGTGAACATCAAATTATTGTTGTGTCTTACACTGACAGAACTGTTTGCTCTAGAGCCTGGAATTCAATGTCTCAAGTCTCCAGTTTGAAAATGTAATACTTGGAAAATGACTGGAAAAAGATACTTACTGAGAACAGTTGATTTTAAACAAGGACTGTGTTTGGTCATGGAGATTCATGTTTTATTGTCCTATTGCAGAGATGGTTTCTACCTGGCCCTACACAGAAAAGGGCACACTGCTTGTAGAAAGATACTTTTTAACAAAACTAGGTAGGAAGAAAGAGGGTCAGAAAAGTTGTCCAAGAGCAAAAAAAATGTTTGGCCTATGTCAAGCTCATGTTATGGTTTTGATTGTTTTGCAGTATGGCAAGACACTCTATGACAATTACAAATGTGCAGTGAAGAAGGCTGGCTTGTCCTCTCGATGGGCGAATCAAAAAGTGGTGGAACCAGCTGCCCCTGCAGGATCCTCATCAGCAGGTACTGATACTGTCACAGCAGTTGAAGTCACATTTATTTCCCCCTTCTACTATGTTGCATAGTCTTTGTTCAGAAAAGCTACCCATGGATTCAGCAAGATGTCTTTTTATAGACAGGCCAGTGTAGCTTTGGTCTATGACTAAGCCCAGCAGCAGAGCTCTCACTTTGCCGTTAGAACTTGGAGAACACAAAGTTCACTGAAGATCAGTTTAAATCTGCGTAACTTAATAAGGTATTTTTCTGTCAGCATGTGAATTCTTTATCCTCCATCTACATTTTGCAGACTGATGGTCCATTCTTGAAAATTTCTGTTTGCTCATCTCTACACTGGCTGTATTGGAGTTTTTCTTCCGATCAGTAAAAGGGATGAGCAGGATATTCTGAGATTGATCATTATAGAAAGATTATTACAGTGTGAGCCACTCTCTTTCCTGGCCTTTCACTCATTTCCATGGCAGCAATGTGGGTGTTAGGGCACAAGAGTAAGAAAGGATTGGGTTATTTTCTAACCTTACTTTTCCAGTAGCTTCATCGTACTGCTGTTACTGATCTTATCATGATACAAATACAACAGTGAATGATACTAGCTGTAACTTGCATGACTATTTTTAGTTTACATGCTTAAGATACGCTTTATTAGGAAGGGTATGCTGGCCAAGTACTTACTGTCATAAGACAGGCAAAGTCAAAAATCACTGTTGGCAGTTAATATTCTGACTTCTCACGTAGACAACTCAAACACCTTTCTAGGGCTTCAGTTCACCTTTTCTGAGTACATGTGAGATAGAGGGTGGTCTTCCCACTATTCCTTGGAGTCAAATCATGTTAATAAATACATGTCTGGGGTGAGGAGATCCAGTAACAGACTGTTTTGAGATCAGGGAGGTTTCTGATGGGGGAAGGTGTTTTTAAGGGCTTGTTTTACTTCTCATTATCCTGCTGTGATTTTTTTGGTAATAAATTCACTTTATTTCTCTAAGCTGAGTGTATTTCACCCTTGATGATGTTTGGTGAGTAATCCCTCCCAGTTCTTACCTGAACCCATGAACTTAAATTTTCTCTCCTCTGTCCAGCTGCAGAGAGGAGTGAGCGAGCGGCTTTTGTGGGTGCCTGGCATCTGGCCAGTGCCAACCCTCGACAGGAGGAAGTTTACTTGAGTGAGGGTGGGTGGCACAGTTGTGGAACATTTGTGTTCAGGTGCTGACAGCAGTAGAGATGTGGCTGGTCAGGGGGGCTCCCTGCTGGTGCTGCCACCTGTCTTGGATATGGGCAGGACTGAGGCCTTTTAAAGGCTGTATATACATCTGTGTGACTCCAGCTCCTTACTAGAATCCAGGAACACTCACGTGTTTAATAGAATATACTGCTAATTTTAACTAATGGATTGCATTAAATGGTTAAGTAGCCTGGAAAGATTTTAGTCATGTATACTGTCTCTATGGAAAGATCTCTGAAGGATCATTAGTGTTCTAATTGAGGCAAGTCACTGTGGTTCTGGGTATCTTCCAGTTGTCACAGCTGCCCTATATAAAACCTGGGGCCTGACTATCCTACTAGAACTGCCTGACTGTAAGCAGTGGTTGGTTTGTGTTTTGGAAATGATACAAAGCATGTTCACTTCTCCTTTTCAGATGGCTCTATAGCCATTTGTATGGCCTGACTTCAGTATAGGCTAAAATCTGCTATAGAAAACTACAGTCCTGTGTGAACTGAGCAGGGGCTGTTCTCTGTTAACTTCAGTGGCAGCCAAGGGAGGCAGGTGAGACTTTTGTTCTCACATATCATGTAGCCACTATTCCCTGGACACACGGCTGTAATCAGCATTTGTGTGTTCACATATACCCCAACCTGTGTAGTCTGTGGCTCTAAAGTGCCCCAGGTGCATCTCAGTCAAAATATGTTATTTCCCTCTCTGCCTTACTGTGTGCCTTTGGACACTAAAAAAAAAATCAGTGTATGTAGTGGTCCTGCACAATATCATGATGTTAGAAAGATGGAAGATGTTGCTTTATTCAGATGTTCCTTATCACTACGAGGGTAAATATTTTGCATTTGGGTATCTATATTTTGCATTATTTGGACTACCTTTTTTTTTTTTCTTAAAACAAATGCTAATTCACAATAAAATTTTGAAGAAATTGACTTGTAAAGAATACTGTAACATTTAAATGAAAAATAAATCTTGAGAATAGAATGCATGGGCTCACATATTATATTGTCTGGGAGTCCATTAGCTGTCTGGCAGGAGATGATGTATCAAGTGTTGCTATCCAGTCTTGCATAGTTTATGAAATCCATTAACAGCAGAAGAAACAGATTACCTTGTTCCAGCCTTCTGTTATATCATTTTTGCCAAGTTGAACACCATACCTTGCACTAGGTAGAGTGGATCTCTCTCTGCTCTCCTTCATTTAGTTAAATCTCAGTATGACTGAGGGCAGCAACGTCTCTGAGCAGTGTGAAGACCAAACTCCTGCTCTGCTGTGAACAGCAGACGAAGGGAGGCGAGACAGTAACTTGCTCCACTTTAGGGAGCAGAACCCCTCTGGACACAGAACCCAGGGGTTTACATCTCCTTCCACTGAGGAAGGAGAGCCACAAGATTGGTTTTATCTCTTTGTTGACTTCCATGTTAGCCCTTCAACACCACAAGACTGTAGTTTGAATGATCCAAATGGTACTTTGGATTAAATATGCTGAAAAACATGCAGGCACAGGCATAAAACCTAAGGATGTCAGACCACCTTCTGTCATCCCTTGAAGCCTAAATAGCCTTAGTAAATTAGGCACACTGCAGAATTAGTCTTGCTTCTCTGCCAGTCATGTGATTTGCAGGCATGGCAATAAAAATAACTTTTTCTATTTCTTATCATATTCATGGAACTTCTTTGCTAATCGGTAAAGTACACGTTAAGATTAAAGCCATTGTTGTGCTTAGTCTACACTGTAGACAGCTAAGGGTTCACTAACATCTGAGAAGTACATGAGTGGAACTTTACTGGATCAGAACTGTAAATTATAATAGAGCTAAGGCAGTCGTTAAGGTTTACAAATGTATTTCTCTAGGCACCAAACACTGTCTACTACTTTGACACATACAGCTTTCAAAAATGCTACACTAAACTGGAGAGTATTTAATCCTCATCAGACTACACAGGGGCCAGGGATTTTTTTATGATTAAACTCGTAAATTTGTCATTTGGTCTCACATTCGCTTACTCCATCTGACAGTGCTGGGTTATTTATGCATATCCCTTACACAAGCAGAACTGGTGGGCATGTGTTTTGCAGAGCTTTAACTTAGCCAGCTTCCAGATCCGCACTAATCTAAGAACACCGTGAAGTTCATGTATCTTTTTGATTCCAAGTGGGGCAGATGTTTCAGAGGTGGGGAGATGTTTTAGCTCATTTACTAAAGAAAGTGGATCAGCCTCTCTGTAGGATTTCAGACCTTCCACTCCCATGACTGATTGATTTGAAACTATGGTGCTTTTAGTCTTTAGCCTAAATTAAATTTAAAAAAAAAAAAAAAGGGCAATAAAAATTGGGAATGTAGAGATACTACAGCACACTGCAAACTTCAAAATGCTGTTATGAAAGTATTTTAATGTAAGGTACTTACAGATTTTAGTGTAAGGTACTTTGTTTATTTTCCTTAAGTAATGAACTGAATATGAAAAGTCACAAAATGAGCTTGAAGTAGAAAACAGATTTTACTGAGTTATGCATAAAAACCCTGTAACAAGTGTTTCCTTGTGGAAGTTGTAAAGAAATTTTTATAGCCTTTTTCTTAGTTGGGTATTCCCTGATTTGGTTAATATCACAAAAACATAACACTGTCTTCCCTCTGGCTGCTCTCCTTGTCACAGGTACTGTTCAGTCTAACGGACAGATTCCCCAAATGGTTCATTGTTCCAGTGCAGAATTTCCAGGCACTCAGAAGAAAGCGGATACATCCAAAGTACAGGTGAGTAGTTACTACAGTTAAATGTCATCTGTGAATGAGTTCTTCAAGTTTGTTTTCCTTCACCCACTGTCTTCCCCCTCAAAGTGCCATTGAGAAGGCTTTGGCTCCTGGGAAAGTGGCTGCCCCTCCTCATGCTTTGCACACTGGAAACAGTGAATGTGCTGCGCAGAACCAGGAGCCTCTGATGGGAGGTGAAGGCACAGCCACCCACTGCTTCTGTTCTTCAGAACAAGCAGCCCTGAGTTCATGTAGCAGGAATAGGAATATGCCTGCTGGGGAAGTCTCAAAGTGTCTCTGCTGCCAGAACCTTGGTGCCGTGTTCTGTCTCTGCCAAAAAAAGGTCTTTCCTTAGAAACACAAGGCATACAGTAGTGTTTTCAGTAGGGAACACTGCACAGCTGAAGAAAAGTGTGTAAGAAAGGAGAAACTGTGAAGAACTAAGGGAAAACATTACATGTTTTCCTTAGGGTCTAAATGCATTTCTTGGTTAAGCTCCAAATTTTGTGTACTTGCACCATAGCTGGCTGTAAAAATATCATAGGGAACAGTATGAGAACCTCAAGAACAACATACAGAAAAAAAGCATGCATTTGTTTGCAGTTCATTATTCAATCTCTCCATCATGCATGAAGTGCACAGGACAAATGAAATTAAATTCCTAGGATTTTTCTGTCACCAGCATTACATGTTCTACACTTCTTGTTTCTGTCTTTGAGTTCCTCCTGTTTCTCTTTTCTGAACCTCACTTCCGCTGGACCAGATCACAATCTGAGAACTCAGCCAGTGGTTCCATCCTCCTGTGTCTGATTTACTTCCATGTTTGTAGGCAAGGAGTGAGGAAGAGGAGGCATACATGTTATAATTAGCTCATGCCAGAATTAGTGCTGCTGACTGCAGGGCACAGAGCACTTTCCTCAAGAAGCAGCAAAGAAACAGGAGGAACTAGAGATCTGCTTGCAGCCACTGGGCTTTGATCTCATTGCAATTACAGACATAGTGGAATAGCTCCTGTGGCTGGAATGTTGTCATGAAGGGCCACACACTGTTTAGGAGAGACAGACTGGGAAGGTGCAGTGGTGGAGTTGCCCTCGATGTGAGGCAACACTTGGAAAGTACCGAGCTCTGCCTTGGTGAGGATGGTGAGCAAGTTGAGAGCTTATGGGTTGGGATAAAAGAGCAGACTAGTAAGGGTGACACCATTGTGGGTGTTTGCTACAGGCAACCTCATCAGAAGGAGGAAGTGGATGAGGCCGCCTACAGGCAGCTGGAAGCAGCCCCACAGTCACAGGCCCTGGTTCTTGGGGGGCTTTAACTACCCTGACATCTGCTGGAGAAGCAAAACAGCGAAGCACAAATGGGAGGTTCCTGGAAAGCCCTGCTGACAACTTCCTGTCACAGGTAGTGGAGGATCCCACAAGGAATAGTGTGCTGCCCAACCTCATACTAACAAACAGGGAAGGCCTTGTTGGACGTGAAGGTTTGGGGCAGCCCTGGCTGCAGAGACCATGAGATTGTAGAGTTCAGTATTGAAGGAAGAGGAAACAGGACAGAAAGCAAGATTTCAAGCAGGGACTTCAGGAGAGCTAACTTTAGCGTCTTTAGGGATCTTCTTGGAAGAATCCCATGGGAAAAGGCCCTGAAGGGAAGAGGGGTCCAAGAGAGGTGGTCGATATTCAAGGATCATTTCCTCCAGGCTCAAGGACAATGCAACCCAAAGATACCTCCTTGATGTTAGTCTTACTCACTGCAATTATTTGAAATTTTAAAAGTACTCATCTTCTGAGGACAGCATTCAAAGAAGCACTATGAATACTGTCAACAGGAAGGTTTCCACTGTCAAACCTCTGCAGGCAGCTCCAGGAAAAAAATAAAATACTATTTTCACGTTTCAGGCAAAATGTACTCCATTTCCCTGTCTACTACACTCTTCCCATGTATTTTCACATCTTTTTATGTTCTTAGGGAGTGGCATTAGTTTACACATTCACTGACTGTGTCTGTCCTTTTATTTTTCTGCTTATTAAAGGCTGAAGCAAATCATGCCAGGGCACCTGGCCTGGTACAGCCATTGCTGAGGCCACAGAACATCCAGAGTAAGAGGACCTCACTGCAGCCTCCTCCTCCACCTGAAAGGCGTTCATCTGCTATTTCTGCTTCACCAGTTCTACCCTCCAAAGTGAAACGAGACAGCAGCATTTTCCTAACAGATCCAGAGAGCTTTCCAGCACCACCACCTACATTGCAGATTGATTTTCCTCCACCACCACCATCCGATTTCTGTGAACCACCTCCTGATTTTGTGCCTCCACCACCACCAGTCTCCAGCAGCAGTAATGGAGATGTGCCATTACCCCCTCCACCTCCACTCGTCTCCAGTAAGCCACCACCACTTCCACTGAAGAAACCTGTGCCACTTCCTCCGAAGAGGCTGGCAAACACAGGACAAGATGGAGAGCCACAGTCAGCAGGGCCACCTCTGATTGCAGGGGAAGGCAAGCAAGCAGATTTCATGTCTGACCTAATGAAAGCTCTTGAGAAGAAAAGGGGCAACAGCTCCTGAACTGTGGGAGTGGGTAGACTTTAAGACATAGCTGGTTTTGTGTTGCATCACAGAAGGTCATACTGGATTAGGCTTCTCCAGGAGGAATTCTCCTTCAGAGTTCCTCTTGGGGGAATCTCAAGAAGGTAGGGCACCCTTTGTCCCCCACTTTGTCCCTGTAACCTGCTCTTTCCCCCTGCACCTCACCATGCCCTGTTCCTAACTCCCATTCCAGCACCAGGCCAAGATAAGAATTAGCTGGAGAGTCTTGCTTCCGTCCACAAGGAAAGCCAGGGATGGTGGAGCAGCTCTCTGGAGCCAGCCATTTCAGAAAGTGAAATGCATCTGCTGTGGCTGCCTTTTTAGTAGAATTGGAGTTGAAGGAAAAATACAATGTCCTCATGCAAATTTTGAGAAGTGGGAAGGAAGATCCTTTTTCACAGAATTGCCTTCAAAAGTTCTTCATCAGAAAACTCCCGACTATGGGGGGTTTTCTTCCAATAAAAAGATGCTTTAAAATTTTTTTTTAAATAGTCTGCTTAAAAAATGAAAACCTCATCTAGATTATTGTGAGATGCAAGTCAGGGCCATGACCATTTCCAGACGGTGTCACTCAGATATTATACACTCCTGTTTCTATATGCAACTCAGTCATACCTGTCAGCATTCACAGCTGCTGCTTTGAAATCTCATTTGTTTGGTTCCCTTAGAAAAAGAAAAGAATTTTATTTTGAAATCATGTATGCTTCCATGGTAAGCAGGGATTTTTTTTCTGTTGGTTAACATTTGTCTTCAAACTGTACCTAGAAATGATCTGTCTTGTGAAAGACTTTGTAATTATCTTTTACCTGATAGGAATGTCCCCTCCTCCTTTTTTTTTTCATTTGTTCTCCCCATTTAATTCTCCGTTGTTCATTTAGGAAGCATTCGTTGTTAGTTCTTTAATAAAATAGCTTCTATTTTATATCTGTACGAAGTGTCACAGTTAATGAACAGGCATTTTACTGGCAATTGGAACTTCAAATATTTTAAAGAATTTTTGCCTATATGTTCTAGACTTTGTTTTTATTTATTCTGGTCTTTGCCTCTTCTCATGCACACTTGACCTTTCAAGGTATCATCAGCAATATATTTCTGTATTTTGAATTATAAAAAAGCATAAAAAGCAAAGTGTGTGTGGTTTAAATCAATAAATAAATACAGGGTATGAGCATGCTGTGTTCGTCAAAATGGATTCCTAGATCCAGAAGTGGTGGTGGAGGCAAGAGAATGACAAGCTGGTGGCAGTGCCACAGCCTGTGTTTTGGGTCATCTCTAGTCTTATTTGTGGCTTACGGTTGGTTTGTCAATACTCACATACCTGCATAACAAGCTTAGCAGAAATAAGAAAGCTGTAACCAAGTCTTCATAAAGAACCTTTCCCTTGAAATTACTTCTTTTTAAAAATTTCATTTTATTTTATTTTAAGCTGCAAACAATGGAACCACATGCATTTCTTCCTGAAATTATTTTGCTTTAAACACTGTGTTAAGCTAACACAGAGGGAGTCCATCCAGCCCTTATTGGTCTTTGAGCTCCCTTGCTTTTAGCTGAACTGAGCAAAAAGCTCTCACCAAAAGAACTATACCCACCACTAACAAAAGTGTCACCTGGAAGTCTTGAATTGACATGCTGGGACATTCAAAAGGTATCTCAGCACCTTCAAACTGCCAAACTGAGAAATGCTCTCAAGACCAGTGCAAGGCTCATACATTTAGTAGAAGCCTCAGTTCAAAGTGCAGAGGAAAAAATACCAAAATACCAACTAGCTAAAAGTAAGAGGTTTAAAACTAGGAGTTAAAAAAAAAAAAAGAGGAAAGGATTACTGTTTCCCAATCCCTCTCCATATATAACTGAAGTAAGCATTATGCAGACTCATTGAAGAGCTTGGTGTCATTTTCTGACAAGGTATTAGGAGTGCACACTTTTGACATACTTAGGTGACAGCAGCTGTCTGCTAGTCAACTATTTTTAAATCAAATTAATTTTATGAAATATACAGCCAGCATCAAAATAAAGCAGAACATATCTTTAGAAAAATGTTGCACAATAAGGTCACAGAGCACTGAGACTTTTATATGGCTTTTCTAGCATTCACTCTTCTCAACAGAACTCTCAGCCTCCCACCCTATTTCCTCCCTTCTCTTTTGTTACAACACAATAAAATTAATTTTACATCTGCAGTCATAATTCATGCACTTAATCTTACACAAAAGAAGTTGAACTTTCTTCAAAACAAAAAAAAAATCAAAGCCTACAGAAAACTCCAGAAATCAAGTAAAATGCTGTGATGATTAGACCTCTATCAACTATTTTGTGTATGTACATGGTTACACTGAATTTCTAAAAGGTAAGATTTAAACTCCATTCAAAGAACAAAGCTGCCTCCTACTGATACACAATTATCTGGCTTGATCTGGTACCAAAATATGCTGCAAAATACAAAATGAAGTTCCAATGCTGTAATTCAAAGTGTATAAAAAGAAATTAATCCTTCCACCTCTACCTAACCTATTGCTATATAAATGGTCTGTACATCACTAGAGCTTACAGTATTTTAGCCTGCAAAGATCTGAAATTGCAGCATGTTCTTTTTAACCTTCCTCCATACCTGAAATGAAAGCAGTCTCAGCAGATGTTGTTTCCTTTGGGCTCTTGTATCACTGATATGGAAGAAGGATCAAGCAATCACTTTCCCATCAGTTCTTAGGATTAGAAAGGTTAGAGTTATGCAGCAAAGTCCTTAGGTGGGGGATCAGCACTGCTGCCCCTTTGTAACTCCTCTAATAGAGAAAGAGGATGAGAGCACAAAGAAACACCTGTTTGATTACCAGCCTCAGTATTGTTATTCCCCATCTGTTCCAGGATCACTGCTCTGATTATGTAACATGAAAGATGAAGCAGCTTCAGAACTGCAGGTGGAAGCCAAGGATTTTCAGGTAATAGATCATGAAACATGGTATGAATGTTTACATTGTCATAATAAACCATAATGATTAAGATCTGGAAGCAGAAAGGGAGGTGGTACAAAATGCTGAGCACAATGTGGGCTCATTTCTCAACTTCTACAAAACATAGTTAAAGGGTAGTTTTGGGATAAGCATAGGCTTTATGTTTTTCATGCACTATTTGCTGGGCACTAGGAGAGTAGAAAAGTAGAAACTTAAACGGATTGTGACAAAATTGCAGGACAGAACTATTATTTATTGACAGTCTCACAGTAACTGGGAAATGTGTATTCTATTCGAGGGAAACACACAGAACACAAGACATTCGGTACCATTAAGTCTTTAGAATTCTCATGCTCTTGCAAAACAGGACCAGGCAATTTGCTCCCCTTTAACAGTCAGTCCTGTTATGAAATCAGAATAGTTATTAAAGCCAGATGATGTAAACTCATGGTAAAACTAGGGGAAAGAAAGGAGAAGGAGATTTGCCTTCATATAAACCAAGAAGACATGACCAAGTCCATGAATGAACTACTGGATAGAAGAAATAGCTGACCTACTCTTTGCAGCCAGAGGAGTATGTGAAACCAATTTTCAGAGCTTGCTTCATTCTTTCAGATATTTTTTAAGAACCTGGAAAAAGGGTCACAGGGAGCAGAACATGCCACTGTTTGTAAAATAGCTCCTTATTTGAGCTGTTCTGCTTTCACCTTGTGATGCTGGTAGCTTTCTTTACCTGTAACTATGGGTAAAATCCCTCTTGCCACTAGGAGTATTCAACATGTATGAAACACTTTGAAGAAAAAAGCAGTATAGAAACGCTTTGTATTTATGCAGTTATTCCATGAGGTACAGATGTACAGGCAGCCGTGTTTGGCCCACATACAACAGAAACTTCCCAGATATTTGCTTAAACATAAATTAGAGTTCTTGCATTTCACCTAATTGGAAACTGGGGCCCAAGCTGCAGTGCTGCTGCATTTACCGCAGACACAAATACGTTCTTTACATCATCACTTATTTGAGTGTGACCCACTCCTCTGCAGGTGGGAATGCTGATGTTCCCACACTTCCTCACAACACCATTTTGCTTGGAATTGTCCCAGAAAAGACATCAATGCCAGGGTTCCAGTACAGAACACAGCCCAGAGCTGAGGGGCTTACACAGGCCTCCATCAGCCCACACCTCTGGCCTGGAGGAGGTGCCAGCTCCAACATTAATCCCCGCAATGGCAGGAGGGCACTCACTGCCTGCACGAGGAATGCTATCCCAGGCTGGACTTGTGTACATCTGATGCTTAAACTTCAGACTGGATTTTCAGAAAACTGTATTTAAATAGCTGTATTGTGCCCCCCATTATGATACCACTACTTACAGTTCAACATCTGCATTTATATTTCAACAGCTGTTTATCTGAGAGGAAACTGTCCTGAATAATTGTGCTGATTATAGTTAAGAAGTAAAGGTATTCAAATATTCTTTTAGTTCCTGAAAGATTTGTAATAATATACATCTTTTTCCACATTTCGAGAAATAGATTTGTGAAATTTTAATTATACCACTTAATAGCCTCTATTTCAGAATCACTGGCACTCAAAAAATTTGGAGATCCTAAAACAATCCTTTTTTGGTTTTGGGAACAGACAAGGTAAGATTAAGAAGTAGCAAAGCCCTCAAATAAGAGATTGTTTTCCTGTAAATTTCCTAGCATAATGTTAGACCTGATTGCTGATGTATTAATTTTGGCTTAATTATACACGTAAAAGTTTTGTGGAACTAGAGTATCAAACAAGAATAAATAACAAGACCCAGGACTCAAAGACTAGTCTCTCTTACTCAGAGGACTTCTATGTAACAGCTTCAGTAGAACTTTAAACACTTTCCCTGCAAGATTTCTGTTAGTCCCTTACAGCACTGGGTGGCTGGATACAAAAGGTATATTGACCTGACTACATACGTAGTGAGATGCTTCCAAGACAGTCCTTTTCCAGGTCCAAACAGTGAATTTTTCCTGAGACTTCATATCTATGCACCAATAATCTTGCTACTACTATCAAATAGATACTTTCAAAGAGCAGTGGTCCAGGCTTGATAGGCACCTGACACCAGCCAAGACACCAAAACTTATTCCGGAGTAAGTCACTCCTAAGACAGACATCTTTGCTAACTATTTAACTGAATTTCCTTTAAATCTCTTGTCAGTTGATTGGGACAAACCAACCAGGATGATAATAGGTGTCAAGGTCTAAGATAATCCTCTGTGCCAGGTCTGCAAGACTTAAGAACATTTATGTCTGCAGAATACAAATGTATTTGACCAGTGTGTCAAGACCAGTGTGGCAAGAGGAAACTTCATTAAAATACTGCACTATTAAAACTAGCTTAGATGGATTTTAAATTGATCAGTCACTACAAGCTGATCAGCCGTGAATTTTGAGAGGCTAAGTGTGACAGTTTGGCAGAACTTAAATATTGGGACTCAAAGTAATGCACAGCTGAATGTGAAAGGCAGAGTTGTCAATACCAATATAATTTGCTGATGCAACCATACATAGTGATGCATTTCTCTAATCTTAAAGATTATAAATTGGTCAAGAACAGTAGCAGATTCCAGTCCACAAAATCTAAGGGAGAGAACTTCTGTGGCTTGATCCATTAGCCCTATTTGAAGGCTTGAGCTTTGACCTTGATCATTCTTCTTGCTTGTTCGAATTTCCCTCAGGACGAACAGCTGACTTTCAGGTGCTTGGCCCAAGATGGGGGACGCAGGGAGTACCCTGCTCTCTCTGCAGCCTCCTGCCTCTGAAAGGGGTGTTGTAAAACCTGCTCTAGGAGGTGAACCTGGAATCAATTAAACATGGGTAAGTTTTTATACAAAATGTTTTCTTGTAAACACGGAAAGTTTTTTCCACTTTGCCTTATGCACCCTCCTGGCTCCAGAAACTATCACAAGAATTGCTTACTATTATTATTACTACTATTAATATAGTTGCTACTATTTATGTTATAATTAATACTATTAATAATTTTGTTAATATTTTAAATAGCAATTGGTGTTATATAGTACAACCTTGGTCAAAATGTAGTACAGTTCAAAGTGTAAGTGTAAAAATTGTTTCATTGGCTATTATGCCAATTATTATTAAATCTGTCAAGAAAAAAAGATAATTTTACCTCTGAGAAATCATTCAAATTAGCTTTTTGCACTGCTGATTCCGCCATCCAATTCCTAAGTATGTATCTAGGATTAACAGCTGAAACCGAGAGTAAATCATGTTCAATTTAGTTAGACATATTCAACAAAAGGAAAACAGTCATTGAAGCATGTCATTGAAATCTTCAAGGAGATTTAAATTTCCAGATCAAGAAAAAAATGCATAAAAAGGAAAAGGAATAAATCAATCTACTTAATTCTGTAAGTTGCTAAAAGGATTTTTTAAACTTGCACTATCCAAAGTGCCAAACAGAAATCAGAGTAGCACAGAACATGACACTGATAAGGAAGGATTTCCTGTTAGGAACACCAGCAGGCTTTTCAAGTGTGATGAGTTCACCATGGCCTAGGTTCCTGCTACATTGATTGAAAAGGTATTTCAGTGTTGTCAATACCTTCCTGGAGATCATAAAAATGAATATTGTATTACTTAATTCAAAAAGTAATTACTAAGATATCCATTGAAGTATATGTACTTAGATATTCCTTCTTCTGTGTCATGTAACAAAAGTTTAGCCATAAAAGCCTTTAATGTTATATTTCAGGTGTATTTTTTAGAAACCACTTTTTCAACTTTCCTTTTAATCTCCTGACTGGGGGCAGGCAGAGTTCCTCAGTTTTTTCCACAGCTGTCTGTTGTATCCTTTTGGAAACCCTCACAACAACTGCACTGCCTCCCTGCCTTGTTTCAGGCTGCTTGTGTCTAATGAGCAGTAAAGAGATCGTAGGGACATTAAAAATGAAACTGCTGAATTAGTAAACCAGGGTATATCCTACAGCGGAGCCACTAACAACTTCTAAAAGGAGTTCTGTCAAACTGTATGCCAAGGACAATTCTTATAAGCACACATGGCTTTAATTATCAATTTTTTAGCAGATTATGTCAACAAAATACTTATTTTTGATTTGCAGTTAAAGGCTAGAATTCTACCTCAGAAAGTTTTCCCTTTAATTAATGATCAAAACAATGTTACAGAACAATTGTAACACTTCAAGCCTGCTTTTACGTCTTAATTTCACACTGGTCTGTATATTCTCCCCAATTCAGTAGGCATTTATTACATTAAGAGGTTAGTTAGTGATACCAAAGGCATTTCACCCATGCACTTGAAACCGAAAGTCTGTGATGTATGGACATACACAAACTTCATCTCCTTCTCGTTCCACTGATGTCCCCAGTAGGTTTTATATGAATAAACATTAGTTTTATACATGAATAAATGTTAGTTTTATATATTTCTTTTTAAAAATGCATGGAGCTTTATAAAATATTCTTATAAATACCCTTACAGCATATTTGAAAGAGGGTATTGGAGAAAGCAGAGTAATCATCAAAATTACCATCTCAAACTTCCCTCCACTCAATTCCTCTAAACAAATAGTTATTATATTATTTTATTTACAAATAATATATTAGGAGAGGCCACAGACATTCTTCTTTTTCACATCCCCACTGTCCAGTATGCACTTACACATATTTAAAAAGCCAGTGAATACAACCATCTATTGGAAATCCTGATAACCTCTACAAAGGCATAACACCACCCTGCCCTAACTGTTAAAAACCAGTGTTTTACCACTTGGCAAAACAATTTGCTCTGGCCAAGAATTAGATTTAATCCAGTAAACGGGTTATCGATAGTAAGGTGGAATACCTATTTTAAAAAAAAATTTAAAGGTGAAAAAGTTAACATATGACTCATTCAAAAAATGGTAATTCACATTAGAGCTGTGAGTCATTTTAGCAGGAGAATATTTGTCCCAGAAATAAATTCTTAACAATTGCAAACTGACAGGTTTCACAGTGGTATTAAAAATATCAGTATTTAACACAAGTGACAAGATAATTATGGAAGAGTAATACAAGCCAGGTAAGAAAAGGACAAAGCAAAAGAACTTTTGTGCCCTTATAAGCATGATCTGGTCTACTTTTTTTACATGCTTCTTTTGTAAAGAAATACAATTACAGACTTGGATTGTCAAAACTTTTTTATCAACTCCAGAAGAACTAAGTTTAGGCAGTGCAAGATAAAGCACTACTAAGAACTGAAAACTAAATAAAGGGAGAAAAAAATAAAAATAATAAGTGATCAACTTCAAATGATTCAAGGTAATGTACTTTGAAAAGTGAGATATGTTATGACACTTACTAACAATTAGGGAAGGGTGATGAATAATGAGGTGTTAATGCCAATATATTCAAGGTCAGTCAAAGACAGCAATACACAATTTAGTGGAACTTCCCAACCCAGATGAGAATCTGACAAGCCAGGACAGTTTTGTCTTTAACATGGAATTCTGGGTAAAAATGCAGAGCTGACTGAATTGAGCCAGATTTCTGCTGGAAGTTGTACTGACAAGGACAGCTGTTACAAGCAAATGCGTAAACAAACAAAAAACCCAAACAATTTTAAAGAGACCACAGGGGCATCTAAGCAATCTATTTAAATGCATGGATGTAAAAATGTAAAAAAAGAACAAAAAAAAATCCCAAAAACCTCTGTAAGAAATTTCAGTCACACTGGAATATGGAGCAGCTAGCAAAAATCCAACAAGATCTGCTGATTTTAAATAAAACAACAACAAACGAACATCAGTAGCCTATTATAAATTTTTGCAGCTCTGCACTATGAATAGAGAGTGATGGTTGATTATATGGAAGAAAACTAACTAAACCATGAATCTTTGCAAATCAAGTTTTGACTGCTACCAAAACTAAGGCCACAAGCACAAGTGTGATTTTGGAGGCAAAACCTTTTCCATGTTTCATCTGTCTCACGTACTATAAGATCCTCTGAGGTGCATGTGGAAAAAACACGATGATGGTTTGCAGAAGAGCATCCACAAACTAGGATCCTTTCTGATTTAGAATAAAACTTCAGAATGTCATGATTTTCTCTAAAAGCAGATTCAAAAGATACAGAAAAATAGTAAGTGTGTTTAGACAGTTTTCTGCATTCAATTTTAGCTGAGGAAAACAGGGGAGCTTGGAAACTCAATAATTGAGCAAAGGGCCTCAGAAACTTACATTTAAGCTTCTTAAGCCTATCAAAAAACAATAAAATAAATCTTTCTTCTTGGTAGCTCTTTCCATATTAACTTTCTAAAAATGCATATAGAATTTTAAGAAGTGTTCTTTAAAAAAGTTAGAGCTTTTGTTAGAAAATGGGGATGCAAACCTGAAACCATAAATTGTGCCCTCTGTAGTTTTACTATCTCATTACTGAAAGTCAGTGCCAGCTCCTGCCAGTTTGCTAGCAAATCGATTGGAGCTTTAGAAGAAAGTGGCCAATCAATATCTAACAAAAGAGTGCAGCCATTTCCATCCAGCTTTGCGGGAAGCACCCTGAAAAGCAGTGTAACAGTGAAGCCTCTTGTGCAGAGTTTGATCAGATCCTGCAGTCCCTTCATTCCGTTTTGCACATTGATTTTCAGTTGCTCATTGTCTTTTATAGGCAAATTTCACAAATTTACCACAGTGTACTGCAGATCAAAAATATCTGCCGCTGAACAGTTCTTGGAATTTCATATCCACTGTTTCTGCTGTGATACCTAACTGCAGTACCTTTGCCATTTTGTGTTTAGAATAACTTGGAGAATAAAGCACCTTCCTTTGCCTTCTGTGACTAGATAGTCCTTTCACAAGGAGTTTGTTCTCTGGGTGATGGAAAGAAAAAGTGTGTCCCTATCAGAAATCTGAATTCTTTTTAGCATGTAGAAAGGACAGAGACAGATAGAATGAATGTTTAGTGTTACAAGATTTTCAGCAGTGTAATGAGAGTTTCTCCTCTTCAGAAAAATAGTATATTTTAGTTCTACCCAAAAAGAAAAATACCTAACACTAAAGAAACATATGTAAACATATGTATACAGATTTTGCCATCTGCAAGCATATGATTCCTTTGGATTGTTTTACTCACTTGTCATTCTTGTTCTTCTTTTGGTATCTGAATCACCCTTGTTACTATAAATGAAAAACAAACCAAAAGAAGAAAAACAGAAAGCACTTTAGCTAGTGAGGGATTTATGCTGATTTTTAATGCTGATTTATTTTTAGAAATAACTTATTTGACTTTCATTAAAATCATAAAGTGTTCTGCATTTGTGTTCAGTGGAAGCCAGTGTGAATCTCTAAGAATTATTAGACTTGGAAAAACTGCACACTTTCTTGTAGGTTTTGTGTCTGGTATTGATTTTTTTCCCTAAGAATTGTATTTACTGAATAAAACTTCCAAGTACCTGATATGTATTTCTTTTCACTACTATTAGCCATGCATACCATCTATAACGAAGAAAAAATGTTAAATTCTTCATTGATTTAACACAAAAGAATCTTACATGTTCCTATCTATGCAACATCATGGTTTCCAAACACAATTTGTGTATTTGCAACTGTTGAACTTCCATCCCCTGTCACCATAAAGCAATGTTATTACATAGTAAATATATATATATATACAAGCAGTAATTAAACACTATTCATTCCTATGTACTTGCAAAGCCTGTTTGTGATTCTTGGACTGAATCTGTAGGACTGGTATTTTAAGAAAAATTGTTAACCAAAGATATCTGATCAGGTGCTCAATGAAGGACAAAGAACACAGATGACTCCTTCCATGTCATTTTTATGTACCTGTGTGTCAAAACAGAACTACAACAGTAATTACTGTTGAATCCGGCACAATCTAGAACCATTAAGACAAAAAAGGCATATGAAACCATGTTTGGATCAGTTTATTAGACCCACTAAAGACAATGCAAAACCACCACAGATTGAAGTTGCCTGTTTCTGGCAAATACACACTTTAAACTGCAATTACACTTACCTGTTTAATCTCAGGAGGTACATAGTAACCCATTCTGAAAATAATTTGTGTTTACCCAGATCCTGGAGAGCCCAGAACTCCTAAAGAGAAAGAAACAGTTAATGGCAGGTAATCAGAATGCTTTTCCTGTTAAGCAAAAACCAAAGTAAGCAACGAATATTGTGTTTTAACCCCAGCTGGCAATTAAGCCTCACATAACCACTTGCTCATGCTCCCCCTCTGTGGGGGTTTAAAGTAAGGTTAAAAGTAAGAAAACGTGTGGTTTGAGATAAGAACAGTTTCATAATTGAAATAATTTAATAATAATAGTAATAATAGTAATAATAATAGCAATGAAAAGGAAAATATCAAAAGGAGTGAGAAATAAAACCCAAGAGAAACAAGTGATACAAATGAAAAAACAATTGCTCACCAACCAATGCCCAGCCAGTTCCCAAGCAGAGTCCCCCCACCAGCTCTCCCCTAGTTTATTTGTTGAGCTTGACACCAAGTGGTGTGGGACATCCATTTGCCCATTTTGGGTCAGCTGTCCTGGCTCTGTCCCCTCCCAGCTTCTTGTGTACCCCCAGCCTCCTTGCTGGCAGGGCACCACGAGAGCTGAAAAGTCCTTAACTTAGTGTAAGCTGTGCTCAGCAACAACTAAACCATCAGTGTGTTACCAGAATTATTCTCAATCTAAATCCAAAACACAGCACTGTACCAGCTCCTAGGAAGAAAATTAACTCTATCCCAGCTGAAACCAAGACAATGAGCAATAAAAAGGATTTAAAAGGCAAACATATGACCCTTCAAGGAATTTTCTCCCTAAACGTTCTACTAGTATCTTTTCCTCTGTATTGAAATTATTTCTTTTTCCTAGCATGATACATCCATATTAATCCATCTCTGTTACGACAGATTTTACCTCTAGCACTTCACCCCTGTTTCTCCTTGGCTTATTATCTAACCTATTTCATTTTTAAGCAACATAACTACAGGTTTTACTCTCTTCTGAGACTTGTACATGGGTCAGATCTATTTGTAGAGATTTTTTTTTCAAAAAAAATTGTGCAATAAGCAAAATATGTTGATAAAGAAAAGGTGGAGAAAAAGGGAAACTGAAGTCTACAGGGATAGGAGAAGACTGAGAAGAATAGAGACAGTAGGAGAGGAGACAGAACTTGGAAAAGGCAGACAGCAAGAAATCAGAGCTTGGCGTTCCTGCCTCCAGTGATGGACAGCAAACACAAACCAGGCTTCCCTGGCTGATTACACTGAGCTAACAGCTGCTTCATATTCCTCAGCTGAAAGTAGCCAAAGCTCACAGACAAAAAATTAACTCCAGAGAAAGAAAAGATTAGGAAGAAATGGACATAGATAAAAGGAGGCAAACAGCACAGACTCAAGAAAAAAAAAGTAAG
Organism: Eulacestoma nigropectus; assembly: GCA_013397775.1. NCBI lineage: Eukaryota > Metazoa > Chordata > Aves > Passeriformes > Eulacestoma > Eulacestoma nigropectus. The sequence goes on from VZTE01001827.1 coordinate 64,917, forward strand.
GGAAATGAAAAGCAAAAAGAAAAAGGTTTGATCCCATCTGGGATTTTTGTTTGGTTTTCTTTTTTTAAGGAATAAGAGTAAAAAATATAAGAAAACTGTATTTGATCATAAAAATGAGCACAGAAATGACTAAGAACTGGGTATCAGGCAGGTGGATAACAGGCGAGTGTGAGAATCAAGCATTTGTTCAAAGATGTGCGGAGTTAGGCTGCTTTAGGAGGAATTTAAGAATGTTTTCAGTTAATACTAAATGTAAGGACTCCTGCAGTATTCCCAAAGGATTCTGGCATTTTTAGGTCACTTCTGGTATGCAGCTGAAAAAATCTTAAGTGATGAACAAATCAATATGAGAACATATTTTGCTACTGACAAAGTACTGGTGTGTAAATAAACAGAGGTGAAACTACTTTGAAACTGAAATTCTTTAAAACAATTACAACTTTTTACCAGCATAAAATTGTACTTGTTTTTCCACATCAGTTTTGGAACTCAGAATTCATGGGCTAAATCATTTCATTGCATGGAAAAAAAAGAGCAGGTTGCTACGAAGTGAAGGCTGGAAATTACCCTTGGTGTAGGAACAGGGTCACTACTACACCACAATTGCTGGTTCCTGTAAAGTAAGTTTAGGCTGAGATAGCAGCAACACAGGATGGGATACCAGGCTGAGCAGGACACAATAGCAAAATGTATTCTGACGCTTTAAGTTACATTTAAAACCAATCTCGTGCTCCAGGAAGGGCAGAGGCCACTCTGGGCAAAGAGTTCTAGCAGGAGTTTATGATGAGATGGGATCTCACTTATCATTAGATACTGAGATAAGCAAATAGGCTTGAGAGCAGAGGTTTAGACCACCTAGTAAACCCATGTCAGGAATAGTCTGGTTGACCTGAGGTTGAAATTTTCCTCATGACCCCTGTTCAACTCCACTTGTTGGACAAAAGGTATTCTTAAAAACAATCAAAAAAAAGGGAGAGGAGGGGGAAGAAAGTTCTTTGTAGCAGACCCACCTTGAATGTGAAGAAAAGCACATTCCCACTTGTGTATGAGCATTTATGACTACTCATATTGGACCTGTACCAAAGGCTGACTTCAGCATTCTTCATTAATTCATCTTTCATTAGCACTTTTCATTAACATATCCATCATTACCAGACACAGGTTTAACAACAGGTGGTAGCCTCACACGGGTGTATTAGTGTCTCTGTCCCTTAATAATGATATAGTAACATATTTCCCAGATGAATCATGGCTTGAGATAGCCTCTACTATATCAGGGTTAGGTTCAACTTGATATACTTTTTTTATATTAAATATTCCTAAGACTGGGTGCTTGGATTTATACCTCAGGAATATGGAGCTCCTTTAACTGGTCTGCAGTAATTTCACTCAGCTCTCGGAATGTCATTGTAAAATCAGCCTTTGTATCTTCCATAATCTAGTGAATAAAGATACTTCTATGAGTGCTTTTCAGGTGTGGGGTATCAGTTCAGATGTTTGCCAACAAAATTAACAAAGTAAACTCACTTTTAAGAGGAAAGCAATCAAAAAGTTATCATTCTCATTCTCCCCAAGAAGACCCAGTTTTGTTTTGAATAGTTCTGTGAAACTGAAAATAGTAACAAAGTAAGGAGATTGTGAACATTATGTATTTTATAGTATTGTGATTAGAAGGGTTAAGTTCTGAAAGTGCATACCGGCTGTAATAGCGCTCACCATACCCCTCCAAAATCTGGGAAGCTCTGAAAAACAAAAGAAATGTCAAGTTCTAAGGAACTAAAATGCTGCTGTGGGTACAGTCCTGCTGTACACTAAATAACAAAAACTTCTGCCTGCTATCTCAGAAACATTGATATTCTGAATCAGCTGGGATCTGTTCTTCATAGAAGAATTTTTACAAGAGGCTATTAAAATACTACTTTGTTACTTCAGGAGGATGCAGTGTCTTCATAACTGTCTTACAGAACAAGCTAGACAAACTTAGAACAGAAAACTGCAGGCAAAGATCCTACCTTAGTGAAAGGAGAATGGATCACACAACTTCTAATACCTCCCTGTGGTCCTATTTTACTATTATTTATGACCAACAAAAACTTTTCTCCCCACCTTCCAATCTTATTCTGGACAATAATTAATCCAGAATCAATTACCAGTTTAAAAAATAAAATATTTTAAAAGCTAATCTCTTTCTTTCCTATGCATATGGTGATTACAGGGTCTCCCATCTCACTAGTTCTTTTAAGCATTAAGATATTTTAAGGATTACTTACAGCTGCTTTTGCCTGGGATCCAATAAAGGTTTTAGAGCTTGTAACAGCTTGCTCAGATTAAACAGCCCAACACTTGCCTGATTTCCTATTTTATACCTCCTTTCATCATCGGATGTGTTTGGCACAAAATCTGTTTCAAACAAAACATTACTTTTCCATAACAGAGTAATTACAATAAACAGTCAATGTTAAAAGTTTGAAGTACATTCATTTTTACACTTACACAACAAACTTATAAAAGACCTAAAGCTACTAAGTATTTAAAATCAGATCACAAGGATGCTTATTTAAAGTGAATTAACTCAAGATGTATTATTTGCAAAACTAAGGAATACATCCTTCACAGACAAGTTCCCATGTGTCACAAGCGACATTTTCTTATCTGAAGATACAAAATAAATTCAGATGTTTTAACAGTAAAAGACCATTTTTTGCATCAAAAACACTTTTACACTTAAAATCACTATTTTTACTACATATAGTGCTACTATTTAGCACATAGGTTAAGCAAACAAATGTCCAACTAGATTCAGGATTTAAGTATTTCTGGAAAAGTCACACATCTAATAAACAAGTATTTAATGGGCCACCTAAGCAAGATTTGTTTCAGTTGTACAAGCAAGCTTTGTATTCACATAAAAATGAGGCCTAATGTGTTCCAGTATGCAAATCCATTATCTGGGAGATAACAAATACCTGTCATACAAGTTACAAGTATCCAGAAGTAAAATGTATGCCTATCTACAGCAGCAGTCTCTGAGGGGATCAGTGGGAAGCCCTCGCTCAGATCAAATGCAGATAAGCTGATCAATGCACACAGCACTGCCCGAGTCCTCAGAGGACACAGACAGCAAATGGAGCATTAAGGAGGAGACTCATAACTCATCTGTCAGATCTGGTGAGTGGTTCAAATCTGAATTTCTAACGCCTCTCATCTGGCGCTAGGGTACACTGTCTGGCTGGGATGGAGTCAGTTCTCTTCACAGCAGCCTGTCCAGCACCGTGCGTTGGACTTGTGACTAAAACAGTGCTGGTAACACAGCAATGTTTTACACATTGCTCAGCAGGGCTGGCACAGCATCAAGGCTTTCTCCATTCTCACTCTGCTACTCCAGAAAATGAGGCTGGGGTGGGCAAGAGGCTAGGAGGGGATGCAGCTGGGACAGCTGAGCCCAGCTGATCAAAGGGATATTCCACACTTATAACATCATGATCAGCAATAAAAACTGGGGGTAGTTTTTCCAAGGCAGCTGTTGCTTGGGGACTGACTCGGTATCAGTCTGGTGGTGAGATACAGTGAGTGATTGTCTTTGCATCAGTTGCTGGTCACCCCTGCCCTTTTTTTCCCCTTGACTTATTCAAATGTCTTTATCTTGACCCATAAGCTTTTTCTTAGCCTTGCTTTTCCAACTTTCTTTCCCAGCCCACAGCAGGGGTGAGTGAACAAGTGGCTTGTGGGTCATTAATTGCCAGCTGGGGTCAACCCACCCTACAGAGAAAGATCTAAAAGCAAAAAAGCCCCATTTTGTTCAATACAATAGAAACAATATGACATTTATTCTCATGAGTTTTCCTTAATTTGAGGCTGCAGGCATGAAAACACACAGCAAGATAACCACTGCTGATTCTGAAGTTTATTCAGTTGCAAACCATAAACAATATTCTAATAATACACATTTATGTACACACTGAACCTGTATCTATCAATCCCAGACTGATTGAGTTCAGACTTTCACATAAAAGTTGCCATGACTGTGTAGGTTTGATTTCCTTTCTTCCAACATATAATCAGCTGCTGTGACTATAAAGCTAAAGCTTGATGCATTCAAAGTTACTGTATTCCACTTCTGCTTTTGGCTGCTTCCAGCAATAGACAATTTTTTATTTTCTAGGCATCTGTTGTAGCATCTGTTGAACTGGTGGTGTTCAAGTGGAAACAGTCTCATGGAAATGGTTTTAACAGTAATATTTCATTGACAAGACTTTTAGCCCTTGAATGCAACCTATATAGTGTATCATAAAACTGGTCACTGATGTAATTTTTTTCCCTAAAGCTCTTCAAACAGTAAACATGCTTAGAGTTTTTCTGCTAATAATGGTAGAGGTTTTCATGCAATGGAAACTATATAATTTAATATAAAAAGATTGTTTTAAGTTAAAAAAAAAAAAACAAACAGCTGCTACACTCACTTGGGTCGTAGGAGTCCATAAATCCAAAGGGACCATAATCTATTGTTATGGATAATAAACTGAAGTTATCTGTATTGCACACACCTACCATTAAACAGAAACAGAAGTTAAAATTCCACCTGAACCCCAGTCTCTAGGCAATTTGCTGTGAAACAGATCCACTGAATTTAGAGAGCTCTCAGGAATCAGACTCTAGAAAACTGCCCCATCCCTCTGCCCCCAGCCCATGCCCTGCAGGACACCGAGGCTCCCGCTCCCACCGCTGTTTTCAGGTTAATCCCACAAATCTGCGGCAGAGCCAGACAGCTCTGCCTCCTGTGCGCTGTAAAAGGTCAGGGCTTCATGTGGATGGATCAAATTCAGAGCAGTTAAACTTCTATATGGCATCAGTACGCTGCCTTTGCACACTGCACTGTTGCAACAGCTCTGAGAATCCTTGCTTCCATATTCTCATCCTGTCACAGCTGTGCTTTGAGAGATCAGACAGTGTAACTCTGTTACAAAAGCCCTTTGTATAACAGATAAAGCTGTGGGCGAAGACATCAGCTGAACTGAAGACCAAGGTGACAAATAAAAGCCATTTTTAAGTATATTACTGTAAAGTGTCCCTCCCCTGAAACCAATGCCAGCTGGCACCTTACCATGTGCAAACCCCACAGACATCCATAAGGCAATCAGATTTGCAGTCTCCGACACGACTGTAGAGAAAAATTCCTAAAATCAAATACATCTTTTACTTCAAGTTCTCTGTATCAAAAATATTGAAAAACATAAGCATTTTATTCACTTTAGAAATATGTAATACATTCTATTTTTCAGATTTATATATCTGTCTGTCAGGACTTGTCATTCCCATTCTGAATTATGTGAGTACATTATAACCTTATCCAGCAAAGACTATAGTTAAATAAGTATACACAGACACCCTGAAAGAAATTAAGAAGTAAAATTAAAAAAAAAAAGAAAAAAGAAACAAAGACACTATATATACTAGGGTTTCTACTAGAATATACTATATATACTACATTTACATTAGCAAAAGCACACTTCACCACTTCATGACTGCAGTTCATTGAAAACCTGAGCAGTAAGAGAACAAAAAACAACAGAAAATGGAAGCTTCACAATAAACATTTCCATAATGAAAACTGGTGGAAAATGTTCATATTTGACTTTGAGAAAACAAAAAAAATCAAGAAGCAGATTTTTACTGCAGAGAATTAACAAACTTTTGATATTAAAACCTGGAAGCTTACTTCAAATTTTAAAAGTTTGTAAAACTTGAAATTGTGAAGACCTTCCTGTAATTTTTGTTCACATGCTTGTGGAAAATAAAAATTACTCTTAAAAAAGACTTACCAGATATCTATTTGAATCATTCATAGCTATTGATGGAAAATGTTCCTGGATGATAAAGTCTAGCAATCTTCTGTAACAGCAGAAACAGAATTCTTTAAACAAAACTGGAACTTTAGAACTGATCATTAAAAATTCTTGTTTTCAAACAGCTAAAAGCTTGCCACAAGTATTTATTTAAAAACTTAGTCTATTTATTCCAATGAATATTAGATTAAGCTCTTCCAAATGCTTAGAGATAAAACGTAAGGCTGTATCATAAATACGACTGGAGACTGGCACACAGTTAAAATTACTCCTACATTAAACCTCCAGGTTTAAAACCTCCAGAGCACACCAGGACCTGGTTTTGCATGCGGCAATATCCATTTTTTAAGGAAAAAAAAGAGTTTGCATTTCCAAAAAAACAGTATAAGATTACAAGGAATAATCATTCTACATCAGAATTCTCACAAAGAAAATTTTATGGCTGAAGTCGTATGAAGTAGGGTTACTTCCACAGTAACTGGCCATTCCCAAAACAGTGCTCTACATTCCTACAAGACAGGCTTAGGGAAATGGGATATATGCATTAAAGTTGCAGGACCTGTCACAGCAAACTGAGAAATGTAGGAACTTACAATTTCAAATTACAAATCTTTCCAAAACAAACAACTCCTCCCTAGTGCTTAGTTATCAGAACTATTTCAGGTATAAAACTTTTCTCATTTTGTAAGATCCAGGCCTTTAGAAACATCTCAGAGGTTTTACCCTTGTGAGGTAAGATCTTTGGTATGCTTGTATAAAAATAGTAGGTTACCTTTCTAAATTATGTAATCTTACTTGCTAAATAACTTATATCTAAATCCCAACTGTATACATGAATTCTAACGTATTGTTGAGAAAACTATTGTAGTTACTATGAAGATTAAATTCAAACCTTAGTAAGTCCAGTTCCCTAGAGTGAGTTAAGATTTCCAAGGATCCTATACGAAACCATGATTTGGCAAGTCGTAGCACTACTGCACCTTAAATATAGAGACAAATGTGTTTAAATGTAAACAGAGCATCAGCAAAATAAAACAGTTCCTTAGCAAAAGCCATCATGTGTTGTTTCTATAGACACAGAGTTTATATATGCACAGTTAAATTGATATTTTTGTAAGTATGCCTAGCACATAACAGATGAATATGTGTAATATTATTTTACTATACATGCATTTAATGATAAAGCTTGATTTGTTTTACCAGCAACCACAGGCAAAATTCTGTTAGTGCATTATTACTAGAATCACTCCAGAAATGCTAGCCTCAAAGAAAGAACACAAGTAGATTTTTCCCCATGCTGTGCCATCTCACCCTTTTTCAGAGCAGGTGTAGATGATGTAGCAATGACATGGCCACAATGGCATTCCACCCATCCTGGTATTGCTATCAAAACAACGGAAAATTTCCCTAGTTTTCACTGTCATTTTTGCAATGGGAAGTGAAAATCAAAATTGTATTCTTGCAATATGTATGCCACAATCATAGAAGGCCTGTTCAGAGGGCTTCATTTCTTCAACCAAGATGTTTCAGACTGATTTTCTCAGGAGAGGTTTTATATCTTAATAAACGAAATTAAGCTAATTTATTATTTTTATTACACATTTTTTAATGGAGAAATAAGTTACAATGTTGTAATATATTATTTTTAAATATGTTCATTACCTCTTTCTTTCTTAATATTTCCATTGTAAAACTGGTCTCTCCACACATCATCATCACTTACAACTAAGCTGTAGCAAACAAGAAATAAACATTAAAAGTTATCTCAGCAAAAATAATTCATGATGAAGATCAAAGTCATATTTTATATAAATTCATTTTCTTCATAAAAAGAAAGATCTTTTTGGTGGCATAGCTTTGTATTTACAAATGACACAGGCAAAGAAGATGCTGAGGCTTACCAAGGTTCATGACCAAGATGCATTCATTTTGTATTTAATACAATGTTGTCCAATTTCGTTACTCTCACTGTTCTTGGGGAGAAGGCTGCCTTTAAAAAGAGTAGTGCATTCACTTGGAACCTCAGTGACAGATTAGTGTGATTGTAACTTTAATTAAGTCACAATTTCCCTGGAGACAACATGGAACTTTTGAGGACAGGGAAATTAGAAACCGAATTGTTGCATCAGATGGAGGTTGCCTTTTACATGAGCCAAAATTATCTCAGAAACTTCGGGGACAGATCTGGGACCCTTAGCAATCACTGCTGCTGGTACTTGGATTTTTAAAACAAATCTCTTCTTTCATTTGCCTTAAAATTCTGCACATCCTATAAATTTTTATGTTTATCCAAATATTGAGGTTTGTGAGAGTTCGGTACAACTTGATTTATTTCACAACTTACATTAATTCTATGAAATAAAATAAATAATTTCATTGTATTTTCTGTTCTATCACGAAAAATCAATCCTCACAAACTATTGAAGGGCATCATGTTCCTCTAAGGTTAACAAGTAAGAAGTTTTCTCTCCAAAGCAACTGGGATTACACTGACAATCCAGCTTGGTGCCATCTTCTGAAAGAGATCTTATCCCCTCAATAGGCACAGAAGACTCCTTGTTAAAGAGTCTAGCAGGAGGATAATTTAGCTAATTTTGTGTAATTCTGCTTTATCTTTGCTTGTTGATAACTGGAAAATATTATTCTATTCAGGAGAGACATGGGCCTACTGGAGTGGGTCCAGAGGAGGGCCACAAAAATGACCAGAGAGCTGGAGCACCTCTCCTATGAGGTCAGACTGAGAGAATTGGGGCTCTTCGTGGGGAGTATGGGGAGACCTTACAGCACCTTCCAGTCCCTAGAGGAGGCTACTAGAGAGCTGGGCAGGTACTCTTTACCAGGGCCTCTAGTGATAGGACAAGGGGGAATGGCTGTTAAACTGAAAGAGGGCAGGTTTAGATTAGATATTAGGAAGAAGTTTCTTACTCAGAGGGTGGTAAGACACTGGAGCAGGTTGCCCAGAAAAGTGGTAGATGCCCCCATCCATGGAAATATTCAAGGTCAGGTTGGAGGGGGCTTTGAACAACCTGATCTAGTGAAGATGTCCCTGCTCATTGAGGGGGGAATTGGACTAGACCAGTAAAAGTCTCTTCCAACCCAAATTACAATTCCGTAATTCAAAATATAGTTGGGTGGCATGCTATTTAATGCAGTTACTTATATCTGCTACCTATTAGGTAGTTGAAGACAGCAGAGAAGACAGAACCAAACTTTTCTTCGAGGTACACAGCAAAGAACAAGACACAAACCTAATATTCCATTCATAAATATGATTGAAGACAGTCTTAGTGTTAATTCCCAAGAGTTAAATTTTGAAAGTACACTAGATTCTGGTTTTACATACTTTAGTATTGGAATTTTAGAAAGAATCCAGTTGAACCAAAAATGTGGGGTATGCATATAAACATAAATATGTACAAAAAGGTAATGAAAAGAAATAGCATAAAGTCTTACATAGTGCAGTTGCTTGCAACAGTAACTATGGGTTTGAAACTAAATTATTATTATTATATTCAGTATTTTTGAAGATACCTAGTAGCTATTCAAACTGAATGTTCTGTTAACTGCAAAGAATAGGCAGTGAATTCTTTCAGGAGGGGAAAAATATATAAAAATCAATCTGCTCCTTTTACTGGAGCTATACTGATACAAATAGAACTAGGGATTCTTTTTTTTTAAATACTCATTTGGAACCCATTGGTATGTCTGTAGGATTAAGTACAAAAAGCTCTGATATAAATGAGATGGAAGAAGAAAATCTTAACCCTTCAAGAGAAAACAAAAAAAATTAGAAACAGGGAATGAACCTCAGACACTAACAAAATACTGTGTGCAGCAGAGCACTATGGGACAGAAGGCACAAAAGCTGTGCTACTAAACTTTACTGTTTTCAATAGACCTCTGCCAGAAAGGTTGTTTCCTTTTTTACTATATAACTCTTAGCAGGCTCTCTGCAAAATTCCTACAGAATACCAGCACTTCTATTGCTGACAAAAAATCCATGGGGGCATCAACATTTAGTTAGTATAGACGTGCAACACTTGAGAGCTGGCCAGGCAGCTGAGCAGCCACATAAACACACATTCCCATTAGAAAAGTAGTTCTCCAATGGTCCCTGTAGTTGGTAAGTACCATTACTGGAGAGAAGGCAGCAGCAGACCAGCTGCACACTCAACCACAGGAAACGGAGCACCGAAATTGCTCTTACACCAAAGAAGCTGGAACAGCACTCACAGAAGGATGGATGGATTATATCCCTCCTTACCTGGCTCTCACCTAAGGGCTTGACTTTACACTCCCAAGTGCTTTGCTTGATGTTCTGCATGAACATCAAGCCCCATGCAAGTAAAGGCCACTCTGAAAACTACGCATATTGGCTCACTTTTTTGACATAATACGTAACACTGCTCACTGGTGGTCCCAATATGTGACTAAAATGGTACTGTATGAAGTGTTCTGTATCTGGCAGTAGAGTCATAAACTGTAGCACCCCATTGGGAACACAGTACTTAAAATTAATAGAGCAAACCAACCTGCTGGGTGTTCTGGGATAAGCCATAAGGTTTTTCCTCCCACTTCTGCCAAGACTTGACAAGACCTCTCTTAAGTGCATCCCACCAGCCTCAGTATAACAGCTCCCCATCGGGAAGAATATGGCTGTCAGCTGGAGTTTTTCCAAATTAAGTCTTGCAAACAGTCTGCAGAGCTTGTACAACAGTTAAGAGAGCCAGGCATTTAACCAATCTGCCAGCAGAGAACTAAAGCACACTGTGTGCTCAGTAGAATTCGTGCACAGTTAAGGGGTAATTTCATACTGGTTTTGCACTGAACCATTTGTTGAGATGACAGCAAAGAGAGGCTCTAACCTGCCAAATGATTTCCTGCTGATATTCAGACAGATTTAAAGTTCTGCATTAACAGCCAACAGCAAAGAGTCTCAAGATGAAGTCAGTGAATAAACCATCAAAAATGTCATTTACAAACACTGCACTTCAACAGAGCAAATGAGTTAGAACTAACGCTAAAGAGATTTGCAGACACTTTGCAAATACAGACACCTAGCCATGTGGCAGCTGAGTACAGGCCTTTTCAGCAGAACATTTGCTTTCTTTGAAGCCTGAAACACTGCAGTACAGACTTGAGACTACTTGGAACACAAAATGAACTTGGCATTTTAAACACGATCATCTGAAAATATTCAGTTACTTGATTCTGAGAAAATCATCCAAATGAATGAATGTGTTAGTCTCCTTTGGTTCAGCTAGAACTAGTTTTAAATTATTTTTTTACGAAATCTCTCTCTCTGCTCAAGAGGTGTTTGCATAGATAAAGAATTGAGGCAATTGCCTAAATTCAGTTCTACCTCCAATATTAATGTTTGTTCATATGATTGACAATTTTTCCCAGCAATCTTAAAAGTGACAGTACAAACATAGCCACTTGCAACATTTTCCTTGTTGGCCAGATTCTAGATTAACTTTATAGAAATGAGTCTTTACTGCACTCAAGTTAAGTTGGATTTCTAGAATCCAGCAAACTATGTGGTGCCATTAATTGCTGGAGCTTATTATTATTGGAAAGTTTTATCCAAAAATCTATGGAAGGATATATTTTGTTCTGATTGCATACATATGAAAAGATCTATCATCCTGGAAACTGTCCTGCTTTGATGTTCAGTGAAACTCAGTCACAAAACTACCTGTAAACTATAAACTGGATACGTGAAAAAGGAAAGAAAAATACCTAGCAGCTCTGCTTGTAGGAATTCCAAGATAGTGCATGGCCTCACTACACAAAAACTCTCGAACAGAAGAGCGAAGCACAGCTCTTCCATCGCCATTCCTATTGAGAATGGAGACATAAGGAATAGGTGATAAAATCAAGGCAAATTTCAAAAAGAAAACATTCAGTTTTGGAGTACACAGAATAACTGCAACTTACCTGGAGTATGGGGTCTTTCCTGACCCTTTTAACTGCAGTTCCCACCTCTCACCATGCCTGCAAAAATACCATTGGCATTTCTAACAGTAAACCTCAGGTTAACCATGAATCAGCTAAATTGAACACAGAGTTCAATCAGACACTTAAAAGAAGTCACACCTGTTTGTATATACTCCAATCAAGTGGGCTCTTCCATCCCCCAGCTGACCTGCCCAGCTACCAAACTGACAAAAATTAAAATCAAGTTATTGTCCTCTATCACTTATAGAAATTATACTTGAAACAATACAGATTACATCGGTCCTCACAAAAGACACATTTGCTCACATAGTCATTAAAATGTTGATCCCTAAAGCTGTATTTCCACACTCACACCAAAAATGAATCAGAAAACCACAGGAAAAGAGTAACGCCAGTAATCCTCTTTTTTTTTTTTACCTTCCAGCTATGATGTACAGCTACAGACCTGTCTTTTTTGTATAATGAGCCTTTAAACCAATGGCTTGTTTTGGTTTTTTTAATTGGAAATTACAAATCAAATTCTACCATTCTTCTCCATGAATAATCATAGCCATTTCAATGAAACTTGAATCTTAGTAATCATGGTATTGCAGTGAGTCTCTGTCTTTCTTCACTCCTCTGAGCTATTAGTAGCTATCACAAATCAGAACTGGCCAGGCTGCTGGGGTACTAAGCAGACTTGGCAGCTAATGAAAGTTAAAAAGATAATTTGCTTCAGGCATAAACAAAAGCAGAGAAAGTAAACAGAGTACTGTGGAAGGATATTATAGTTCTTTTCCACCTGCAGCCCTTATGAAGAACAAATCTGCAATCAAATATTAGTAAGTGTTCATGTACTCAAAGGCATATACTCATGTACTTACAGGTATTATCAAAGTGTAATTCACAAGAAAAGACCTACACAATTCCACCTGGAAGAACGAGTGCCATACTTACCTGGTGACCCCCATACCTATGGGCCAATGGAACAGACCCAAATATCACTTTTGCACCACTGACGAACTCCAGAAAATCAGACGATCCTTTAATAGATATATCAAGATCCAAAATATTTTCAAGAACATCCTGGAGAAAAAAATAATACTTGAACATGATCAAATTTTCAGTGGTAATGAACATGTTTTCTCTACAGATTTCATTATTAAAAGACATCTCACAATATGTTTTAAATGCTCTGTTTGTTTAAAATATCTATAGAGAAAATGTTTCACAATAAATAGCATATGAATATTAAAAATATATTTTAGTACATGTATTAATAATTTCTACTAATTAGAGAGAAATAAAAAACAATAGCCAACCTTTGAAACAGCTACAAGACGAACTCTAGATTTAAAAGGTGTAGGATAGACAATTGAAAAAATTGAGTTTCTCACATTACGGACATAATTTTCTTGGATCACATCAACTGGAAAAGGATCTGTAAACATGAAACAGACAAGATATGTCTTATAGAAAACAACTAATCATGTTATTCTTAATAGGTTTCCTCTTAAATGCAACCAAAATGCTCTAAAAACAATTAAAACTTCAAACATTACCACTTTACCAATGTATATTAAGCCTTCATGAAAAGCAAGCCCAAATAAATTCAGGATTTTATCGTTTGGAATTTCTGAAAAGGACTGAATTCTGCAGCTAAAGAATTTACCAGGGCATTCTAGTTTTAATATCTAAACCATATCTAAGCATAGATTGAATTGACTGTGGCTAGAACAGTCTCAGGGCAGTTTCATGTTGCACTCAATTATACACACTTATAGACAAGATATTTGCATGAGACAGAGTTCAGCTTTCCCCACAGCTGAACAATGTAGTGCAAAAGATTTAAGTCACTGTGCACCAGTAACTGCTGTTTACAGTCCATATGCAGCAATGATCACCAAGCAACCCAAGAAAACAGATGAAGTCTTTTGTGAGTAATGTAAACAGTGAATGAAAGAGTTAGAAGATGTAGCTCTTGCTGTAGCATAACGTGTACTCAGAAGTTGTGTTTCATTCTTCCTTCAGACCAACTCTGTGCCCTTTTCCATGGTAACAGAGGGTAAATAGGGTTTTAAAACAGTGTGGTTTACCACCATTATGGATTTTTGATTGCAACGATCTTACAATTCCACATTAATATAAAATCCGAGTACCTCACAGTCACTGTTTTGTAAAACTTTTAAGTTAGTTAGCATCTCTGGAGCCTTGCTGCTAGCCATGTTTCTCACTGCCTCTAATGACAGATCTTGTAATACCCAGCTGCCACAAGATTTATCACTATTATTTTTAAATGGTCACAAGTAATTGTGTCACCTGATGAAATTAGTTCTGTAATGTTACCATATCAATTACGATTACAAGCAGTTTTGTATGCCCGAGAGCTAGGAGAGCTAGCACGCTTTGTGTTCTTCCAGACAGGTGTCAGGTTATCAACTCTGCACTAACAACACGTAATTGGGACTCGGGGAAAAAAAAAAATCAACCAAAAAAAAAGCTCCTAATGGCAAATCTAGTCTTAATTTTAAAACTAGTATTTAACTGTGTATATAGGTCTTCGCTTAGTTACTGGCTTTAGTAGCTGCTACAACCCACCAAACAATAGCCCCGGGACAGGGCAGGACAGGAGCACACAGCCCCACACAGCGCAGGACAGGAGGACAGAGCCCCGGGACAGGAGCACACAGCGCAGGACAGGAGCACACAGCCCCGGGACAGGGCAGGACAGGAGCACACAGCCCC
>VZTE01001827.1:80368-153720 GCA_013397775.1 Eulacestoma nigropectus
GCCCCCAGCGCGGCGGTGAGTGCGGCGGCGCCGGGCGGGCGCGGAATGAATGGGGCGGGGGGAGCCGGGCCGGACGCGGGCGGGCACCGCGGGGCCGCCGCTCCTTCGGCGTTCCGCAGCCTCCCGCCCGGGAAGCGCCACGGCCCGGGGGCGGCTCCCTGCCGGGGGGTCCTTGCTGGGGGCAGCAGCGTGCTCGGTGCAAGGTTAAATTCCGGCTTAAGGGTTTTCAGTAGCTGTCAGTGTGTGAGCCTCTCGGTGCCGTCCGTAGGTGGGAGCGGGGGAAGCGGTTCTCAGTGTGAGGCGTTTGTGTGTGTTAGCGTTGTGAGTGGCAATGGGGGCAGTTCTCTCAGTGCCTTGGTTTGGAGCTTCACGAGGCCAGGCTGTGGTTCTGACCCGCGCTGAGGTGCTCTGGATGTCCTGACCCGCGGGGAAATGCTGTGGCGGATGTGTCCAGCATCCTGCATGAGCCGCTGCTGCGGGGGTACGCGGCAGTGTAAGGGAGGGAGTCTGTGCCCGCGCTTAAGGAAGCGTGGAAGGAGATCAGCTATTTTTAGCAACAGAACGCGGTGAGAGGTCCGAGAGAGCGACTTAGGAATGCTTCAGCCCTAGGGCCGGACACTGAAGTCAGACAGCAGTGGGTTGCAGAGCTGGGGTAAGTTAGGGCTCCTCGCCTTCCTTTGTCTCCTTGCATAGCCTTGTGTAAGCACGGAGGATGGAAGTGTGCCCTTGAGCCATTACAGTGCTTTTGTTTCTCTCCCACTGTCCAAGGAGAGGGAGACTTTAATCCACGTACGAGGAGACGCTGAGGCGCGAGGAGCGGGTCTCCTTGCGCATTTCTGAGTGAGTTTTTCCAGAGGCAGTTTGTGAACACGTGGATTGCAGTGATTTTAGGTTGGCTCAGCCCAGCTTTGGGCAGGGCTCGGTACTTCCTGGCAGCACTCCCAGGAGCAGAGCAAAAGCTGTACTTCCTTTCTCAGCCTATATCTGCTGGGATCGTGTACCTGGGACTGTGCCTTCCCCCAGGCTCCTGGGCTCTGTCTGTAGGAAGGGATCATTGGAGAGATTGCTAGGTTTAGAAGTTGGGTTCTGGACACCTAACAGGGAAGATGAGCAGGTATAAATTATAAACAGCAAGCCGAATTGAAATAGCTTCAGGGGAAAACAAGAACATGATTTTCTGTCAGTGTACTGGTTCACTGAAACAGCTCTTGTCCTTTTCTCTGTGTCTTGACTGGTGCAGTCCAGATTTATCTGCCAGGCAGGGAACGTTTGAAAATTGCACCTTGCACAAGTGCAAAAGCAAGGTTTTATTGGAGCAGCTTTGGTAATTAACTGATAAGCCTCCTGGGCTGGGCCTGCAAAGGAGAAAGTCCAGTGCTCTGGAGCAGAAGAGTCAGTTCAATGTGCCTGTTGACACTCATGTCTCACTTGGTATCAAAGGGGATTATGAGACTCCCTTTGCTGCTGGGTTGTTAAAATGGAGAATGAGAGCAATGGTGATGGATACATTTTTTTGTAGTCAGATGTTTTCTGTCAATTTAAAGTTTTAATAAACTATCCCTGGTTTTATTTTGTGCAGATGTGTCAGTTTACCCAAAGAAGTTCAACTTTCTCGTTTCCAAAACTATGTAGTCTATTTTGGCGGTAAGTTGGAGATTCATATTGTTATATAGTGGGTAAAGACATAGTTACTCGGTGAACTGGGTAGTCACACCTGTGAGCTGTAAACTTTGAAAATAAGGTTATTTACTCCAGTACCTAGTTGGATAATTCTGTGTAGACTGCTGCTGTAGTGATGAGTCTGAATCCCAGTCCTCTATCCTGGAGAGTAATGGGCAAAGCAAAAATGCTGCAAGAAAATACATATAGTTCACTTTGGAAAAGGAAACATCAGAAGAAGAAGAAACTTCAACTCCAGGAAACAAACAAACAAACAAATCTCCTAAGCTAAATGCATCTTAATGCGTCCAAGTAGCGCTTTCACCCTTTTCTGATGAACTTTCCTAGCATCATCATGCTACCTGGAAGCATTGATTTAATTTGTGTAGCTGGGTGTACAGAGGGAAAAATTTCAAATCTAAGTCAGGAATATTTTTTCAGGAGTTTACAAGACAGGGAAGAAAGTAACTGAATGCTTGGGTTTCCAGAAGTGAAGGCTCTATCTCCAAACATAGGCTATACTATCTGTAGCGTATTTGAAAGGAACACATTGAATGCAGTGTAGTGTTCTGTGTCTCAGAAGACTTCTGTGATCTCTGCAGGGCAGAGCGTGTGTGTTCATTTGCCAAATGCGCTTTGCCAGCTCCCAAAGGCTATGATCATCAATACATAGCTCTGCTGTCCTTGCACCTTACTGTCTGGCTGAAGAGTGTTTTGATGCCTTAATATATTTTAGCCATTTGGTTAAATCTTATGTGAGGGGAGAGGGGGAGGAATGCCTTCAGATGTTTCTGTTTGGGAAATCAGGGGAATTTGACTTTTAACAAGACTGCTCTCTTAAAAAACACTGTCACCAGGTTTCATCATACAAGTACATCCCACTTGTGCAGCTGCAGTAAGACAATTAGTGATGAAAAATACCAAGACCCTTTTCAACTTGGTAGAAAAGACTTGAAGAATCTCTATGAAGATATTAAAAAGGTAAGGGATTTTGGTGACTGTTCTGGGATGTTGTGATGATTGTTTTTAGTAGTAATCATCAATTTGGAGGATATTTATTGAAAGAATGTTATTTATGTTTATGAACAACTGTCTGAAACTTAAACTGAAGGCAAATGGAGCATTTCTCATATTTTATAGTACCAGAATGCAATTTTTTTGTCCTGATTTGCAGTGCTGGAATGCATCATTTATATTTCAGATTACTCATAGTAATTTTTAAAACAACTTCAGTTTACACTGGGTGGAAGGAATGCAGGCAATAACCTTATACACGCATACTGTTTTACTTACACTAAACAGATTGACTTTGTGACTTCCATGCTGAAATGCTCTTGTCTTCTTTATAGGAATTGCTGGTCTCTGCAGCAGAACTTAAGGAAATGTGTGATTATTACTTTGATGGGAAGGGAAAGGCCTTTCGACCAATGATTGTGGTGCTAATGGCTCGGGCTTGTAACATTCACCATAATAATTCCAAGTGAGTTGGTCACTTTCAGATACACACATCACACTTGAAAGTTATAATTCTTGTGTTTCTGAAAAATACTTTATGAAAATAAAGTGCTCCTCAGTAAAACCTAAATGTAAGTTCCATCTTGAAGCTGTATTTTTGCAGTTGTCAGTGCAAAAGGAACTGCTGGGTTTATTACATATTTCCGTGTGTTAAATTGTGGACTATACTGCGCTTGTAACTGGGGTGCGTAAATAATGTTGCCAAATTACGATATTTGTAAGGCTTTTAGTCAATTCTTGCTTCTTGTATAAATGCTTTATTAGAACCTTTAATACTCTTTGAAACTATGTAAACTTAATTAAAAGTATTTTCATTTATACCCAATCCTGTTCCTATTAAACTCTGGTCACAGATAAGAACTTTGCTGTGAGAAGAGACCTTCATAGATTTTTTTAGTAATTAAGCAGAAAAGCCATTGAACAGGTGGTGTGGTTATATTCAAAGCTGTGAGACTTTGAAGACAGAGTTCTTTTTTCACCCTCTAGTAGCAAGTTTCAACACTTTAGTATAAGATTCTAAGCTAATTATTCTGGTGTAATCCTTATGATCTCCAAGTTACTTTCTTTTGAAAGCCGTTTTAACTGAGCAGAACATCATGCTTAGCCTGTACTCTATCACTCCTTAGTCTGGCTCACTGCAAACGCTTCACTCCACACATTCCTATCAACTCCTGTGTTTGCATTTTGAGGAAAGATGTTGTTGGCTGGAGTGTTCTCTGCCTTCCAGCTACGCTTCCAGTCTTGCCTTGTATAGAATTTCAAAGAGAAAATCTTTGGTCCCTTTCCAGAAGTGTTTCTAGACTAATTTGTTGGTTTTAAAGGATTTCTCTGAGCTCTTGCATCTTTTTTTTCCTGTAGCAATAGTTTAATGCCTTGTTGGACTTGATTACTACCTCGGAGCATGGCATGTATTTTGTTGCGTGGGTGGCACCTCTCCCTGTATCCGCTCCTATATGAATATAATTTTGAAGGACAAAGGAAAACCTAACTGGCAGTGTCCTGTCCTATGCCTATGTCCTGTGCCAGTTCCCCTTGTTTTAGGAAAACACTATCCAGGATTAATGGACTTTGCTCCAGCCAGATTCTGTTGTCAGTTCAGGACTGCTTCTTGTCATTGACTTAGAGATAGTAAAAGGAACAGTATTGGTTATGAAAATCCTCAGGGATGCCTTTTGTCACTGACTGGCTTAATATTTTCATGAGTGATCTTGATATGAAAAACAGGAGCATGAGGATGGCAGTTTTTGGTGGCAGAATCATTCTTGATGATCAGCCATCCATGGTGAAATGGAAGGAAGCACAGTGAAAAAATCCCTTCTTGAGCCTGTGGGGTCATGGGTGTCCCATTAGGGCATAACCCCAGTGTGGTTTGCAACCACCTTCTCTATGGAAAACCTCAAGGATATCCTAGCATGCAACTACCATAGTATCCTAGCATGCATCAACCATCCGGTTCAGCTACAGGAGTGTGTATCTCACTTCCTGAAATCATCGGCGTGTCTGATCCCAGTGTTCAAAATAAGTTAAGTCCAGCTAGCTTCAGGCATGGATTGCAAAGATAATCACAAAGAATGAAGACTTGTGGTCTACGAATTTATCAGGAACGAGGTGAAAGAACTATTTAAGACAAAGCATAATGTTGCTATGAGGATGGAAATTTAGAAGGAGACTTTTAACAACAGGGGCAGTGAGTTTTTGGAGCACCTTTTGAGTCAAAATAATGGTAAAAATAGTTTTATCTCATTCTAGAGTGTAGCATGGGAAGCTTATGAGCAAAATAATGCGTGCAGTACTGAGAAGGCTGGAACTGATGTCATACAGTGTGGGAGTTGAACAGTGAATCAAAGAGGTAGCAGTAGAAAGACTGATTTTGCCTTTATGCTCAAAGCGTATTTGCCATCTTTCGACATATGTATGTGCTCATGGACATATTCTTGTCCACATGTTATGCTATCTCAAAACGGTCAGGACCAGTTTTGAGACCTGCCCTATGCCAGTAAGAAAGTGCCACATACGCCTGGGGTAAGTGTTTGCTTTGCGGTAGCCAACCCTCGGCATAAGTCCTGTGATTTCTAGGTGCCTGTGTCATTTGGCAGTGTTTGTACATCTGTTGTGGTTCTAATCAGCACCTCCAAAATATGTTCGGTTTTTAAAAGCCTCCTCAATAATCTGAATGTTCCTTGTACAAACCAGGCTGAGTCACTGCCTTTTGTCATGTTGCTTTTAGAATGAAATTCTGAGTGGCAAGAACAGAAATGTTTCAGCAAAGGAATGGAATGAAATCTCTGGGTATTTACCTTCCTCTCCTGTGCCCTGTGCCAATCTCTCCAAGCCTGTGATTGTAATTAAATATCCCATATGTTGATACAAGTCTTCACTGTACTGCTTGTTGGCTTGTGCATGGTGACCAATGTTTCTTCGGGGTTGGCAAGGCCATGCCAAAGGAATTTACATTTGTTCTGTGGATACCCAGTTCCTGGGAGCTGATAAAGTTTTATGGGCATTTTTTTCTCTTTTGCTTTTAAGCTTCTTGAAGCAGGCTGTCTTAGGCCTGCTCTCTGTATACATAGACTTCAGTTCACATTGATACTGTGATTGATTCATTATTGTTCTTTGTTAAAGCAACATTGTCTCCAGGTGACAAATTGTTCTGCCAAATTTTTTATGTTTATGAGGAAAACTGTCTATGTAGAGAAGTAATACTACTTATTTTTAACGCTGCTACTCTTCTACAAACCTGCGGGGAAAAATACTTGCCTTCCATTCTGCTTCTCCCAATGTTTTTTTAAGATGTTTTTTCACATTCAAGTTGTCATTTCCCTTGAAGCATTTTATCATTCTTTTCCTCAGTTAATAGTGATTCTTCTCCCAGGCTTGTTTTTCTTTGTTGAGGCTTTGGTTCCCACACATGTAATTGAAGACACTGACCACAGAATCTGTAGACTTGTAGGGTGAGCCAATATCCTGTGCTGTTCATCCCTAGCATTTTTTTTTTTAATTTGCCTCTGGGGTTTGTGTTGCTGATGTTCAGTTTCTGCTTCATCTTGCTGCCATTCTCAACTGTAATATAACTTGCTGGACCCAGCGTGCTTTTGCCTGCTCTTTCATTTTCTTTTCTTCTTTTGTGCAATTTTTGTATAAAAGGTAATACTTTTCCTTATTTGGCTGTTAAAATAACAGGACTCAACTTAGGAAGGCTACAGGTCCTGATCTTACGAGGCAGTCCAAAGAGACCTCTTTCTCTTCACAGAGACCTCTTTCTCTTCACAGAGTCCCACCAGAATAGCTGAGATTTCTCAAGAGAATGGAATACCCAGGTAGCTCTGCTTGCAGGTTAGGGGACATCATTTATGTTTAGGTTTGAACAAGGTGAGGTATTTACTCTACCCTCAGTGGGTTAACTGTTTTCCTAGAGTGAAGTCACTTATGGTCACAATAAGGAAAATTACAGTTGTATAAAGATTATCTGAACTATTACCAAAAAGGTAAGTGGATGAAGCATGTTGTTTCTTTTCTCTTGAAGTTCTAAGTGTCAAAAGTCCTACCATGAGTCTTTAAGTCCCTTGGGTAGCGGCTTTTTGCTTATTGATAGCAACTTTGCTTTGTGTGAGAGTAAGAATTGTTGTAAATAGTTTAAGCTGAGGTCATGCAAACCCTCAATTTCACACATCCACTGGCATTTCTTCACATACCTGTGTGCAGAATTTCACAGAATTATCACTTAGCCTGACAGGACCTAGTGTTTCACTCTTCTCCAAAGGTGTTCGCAAATAAGAGTTTTTATTTCTTTTTCTGCAAACAAAATGAGAGAGACAAATAAGAGAGGGCCAAAGAAGTACAGAGACTATAGAGAAAATAATGAGCACAGAAGGTTTAGGGGTGGGGGAAAGGGAAAGAAATTTATCAGACTAGTGTGAGAAACAAATAAAATGACCTGGCTAAACTCAATAGAACATTTCCTAAGGATAGGACCTGCCAGCAACCTTAGTTCCCTGTTGTTTCAGTCCTCCAAACCGTTGTTGTCAGAAGCCCGTGGTATCAGCTGCTCTGCAGTTTTCTCCCATGTTAACACACACATTCTCTGTGCTTCCCCTAGTTTGCAGTGCCCTTCTGTGTCACAGACCCTGTTTCTGAGATGGTTGCTGCTTTCAGCCACAGGCCCTTAACAGGAGAAAGATGCTTGGTGGAATGTGGCTGTAGAACAAAAATTTTGCGAGTTCTTATGCTCATTTCCTCTTCTTAAACTGGCAATATTTAGTTACTGGCAAACACATTGCCTCCAAGCTCTTTGTTGGAGAGTGTAAATACTGATTTGTGTGGTTTTGAGTTCCCCCCTCACCATTGTTGGGTGGTTTTAGTTGGGGTTTTTTTTGTTTGTTTTGGTTTTGGGCAGGGATGTTTGGGGGTTTTTAACTTGTATGGTCAGCCTTGGCTTGTTCAGTGTTCATGAAAGAAGTTCCGTAATGGAAAACATCTCAGGGTACAGTAGATCTATAAAACCTTATCACTGTATCAAGCAGGGGGTCCTACTGAAAAAACAGAACATGATCAGTTGTATAACATATCTGTGTAAAAATACATCCTCTTGGGGCATCTTTACTTTGAGAATGACGTAAAAATGGCATCTTCCCACTTACTGGATTTGCGGGGACCCTGTTATCTATTGACTTGAGTTGCTGCCACTTTTTGCTTTTGTTTTGCAGGAGAGGCTGAATGAAAAATGGCAGGGAATGAGAAGGATCCTGGGCTTTGTGTGTTTTCCCCTAAAACAGGCATGCTCCGATTTAGAATTAGTCTGATGAGATGCGTGTAGGAAACTATTACAGATCGTTTTGTCCGCAGCGGGAAGAACCTTGCTTGAGACTTTGTGGAAACAGTAGTTTTAAAAGCCCTTCAGATTAAATTGTCATATTTGATACAACATTCTGGAAACCAGACACATGAACCATGAGCATTCCTATGCCATTTTTGGTCATTGTCAGAGATGAAATACATTATAATGCAGAACTTTTCAGAACCTGCTTTTGAAATAACTGGTTTTGTACTGTCTTCATACTACTGAAATATTTCAGTATGTCAGTGAGTGTTGCCATTTACTGCTGCTTCCCAGCAGGAAATTCAGTCTGCTGACATAATTAATGAAAAAGGGAAACCCCAAAAGGAGAACAGTGCATGAAAGAGGCTGGAGACCTTTACAGTTTTTTGAAGGTAAGTTTTTCCCTACTTAGTAAGAGTAGTTTATTTTGGAAAACTATACACTGAACTAGCATTTGATTAAATCACTAGTTCACATTAAGGCTTGCCTTCAAACAACCATGAAGGTTTCCAGTTCTTATTTTCTGTTGTGTAAAAGCCATATTTTCACAGCCTGTGAGGTACCCGTTCATCCTGCTATTGTTCAGGATGTAGAGCTCCCACTGACAGCAGTGCAGCATTCTATATAGAGGTAGGTGTCAGAACTTAGTGTTTTGTCAGCAGACTGCAAGATGTTCTTTCATTTTGTAAATAATCACTACAATTTAATGGATATGGGCAGTGCAGGAAGGCTTTAAATTCCCTTCAGCTGAGCTGAAATGCTCTTCTGCTTCAGTTCTTTTTCTGTTCTGCTGGAAAAGAGTGTGATTTTCTCTGTTGTCTGTATACCATAAGTACAGTATCTATATCAGAGGTAGTTTTTTTTCTTTGGTTGTGGGTTTTGGGTTTTTTGTGTTGTTGGTTTGTGGGGTTTTTTAAATGTGGACTTACACCTGAGAGGCAAGGCTGACTGAGATAGCCATTTCTGAGATCCTGCATGTAACCCATGTTGAAAACAGATAGAAAAAGATGGATACCGGAAGAAGACAGTGGCAGCTGGATACTAAGGGAGATGGTGTGAGCTAGATTGGCTCTTTTATGTGCTTTTTGCCAGTCCTGTTCTCTAGATAATTGCTTCTGTGTTCTTCCATTACCTTCTTTTCACCTAGTCTAAAAAATAAAGTAGATGTGAACTACTGGGAGTTGAATCATCAGTGTTGGATCTTCCCAAAGGCTGAGTTCCAATAAGTGTTAGGTAGTTGACGTTTACAGTCCTAGTGGTTGCAGTATAATTCTAGTTAATTCCTCAGGCTTCTGAAGAACCTCTGAGGTTTTCAGGTAATCAGATAACATAAAGGATAAAATCTGTAAGTTGTGTCTTTCTGATGTAGAATACAGGTTTCTGTGTCTTCTGATCTCTCCAGCTTGCTGGTTAGTAGAGTTATCCAGCTTTAGAGAGTTTGTGATGCCACGTTTGTAGGTAGACCAACACAGAGATAAGGAAAACTTAAAACTCATCTACAAGCTACTTGGCATTCTTTTCTCTGCTCTTTTCCAGATTTCAGTCTTGGAGCCAAGCATTCTTGATGCTGTGCTATTTATTGCAGTCTGGATTTAGAGGGATTAAAGTCACTAATGCAGGAGCTTCGCAGTACTGTAATGCAGCAATGTAGAAACAGGCCTAATAAGGATGGACACATCCCTCTCCATTTACTGTACTAATGTGATCTTATTTTCTCTTGTCTTTCTAATTCCAGGTTTGAAAGAAGGGGGTCAGACCTTGAAAAAGCTGTGACAGCTGTTTTCAGAGAAACATTTTTTGTTTGGTTTTTAATAGAGACTTTTTAATGTATTGCAGCATTTGTAATTGATTTAATTATTTGACAGTTCTTGTTTTTTATTTCAGGGAGGTGCAAGCAAGCCAGCGCTCTGTGGCCATAATTGCTGAGATGATCCATACAGCCAGTCTAGTTCATGATGATGTTATTGATGATGCAAATTCTCGCAGAGGAAAAAGGACACTTAATCAAATCTGGGGAGAGAGGAAAGTGAGTTTGCTAATAAGTGCAAGACTTGCCTTTGAGTTTCAGCAGAGCAAAAATACCTAGAGGTTTGTAACATTACTATCCCTAGGTCTTGGGATGTCAGAAAACATATGAAGAGGTGTGCACAGTTTGTGGGTGAGACAAATATGTTTTCCTTTTCTGAACTATTGGAAGCATTAGATAATGAATGATTAAAGTGTGTAAGTGTTGGGCCTGTTCAGCCTCGAAAAGAGACGACTGAGAAGGGCCCTCATCATAAGTACCTGAAAGCAGTGTCAAGAAGATAGATCCAGGCTCTTCTCAGTGGTGTCAAGTAATAGGACAAGAGGCAATGGACAGAAACTGATGGACAGGAAGTTCCACCTGAATATGAACAGATTGCCCAGAGAGACTTTGGAGTCTCCCTTACTGGAGAGATTGAAGAACCACCTGGACACAATCCTGTGCAATGTGCTCTAGGATGACGCTGCTTGAGCAGGGAGGTTGGACCTGATGACCACTGTGACCCCTTCCAACCCGACCCATTCTGTGATTATTACTGATTTTACATTCCCTGTGCCATTCTCTGCAGTGCTGTTGAAATACTTTCAACTTCTACCTCATCCTGGACGCTGATCAGCGCAAATCTTTTTTTTGAAAGTGGTGTTTCTTCACAGAGCATTACAAGAAAGGTCTTCACCAGAAAATGCAAGGAAGGAACTTAGGGCAATTCAGAGTTCACATGGTGTAACAGCCACAATAGAATGGTCAAACAGAGAACTAATGTTCAAAAAAGCTTCATAGGTAAACACATGTTCAGGTACTGCATGCAGGGAGGACAGTGCTTATACAGAAAAATATAAACAGCACTATAAGATAGGGATTCAAAACTAACTCAGATTTCAGTATTTGGTTATGTGTTTTTTCTCTCTTAAAATGAGATATTTGTGCTTTATGTGGGAAAGTTACGTGATGTGAGTAGATTGACAAATAAAGGAAATTGTACTGTCTGTAGTAACACAGGAAAAGACTTAAGGGATCAACTTTTTTTTGTTGTTGTTGTTCTTAGGCTGTTCTAGCTGGTGACTTCATCCTCTCAGCTGCTTCTGTAGCTTTAGCACGAATTGGAAATACTACTATCATCTCTGTTCTAACTCAGGTGATTGAAGATCTGGTGCGTGGTAAGGTCTTTTCCTATTTTTATCTTCCGATTTGCTTGCCTAAGCAGTAAACCCACAAATAAAACCTCCCATCTATGCAACTTTCTAGGTGAATTCCTCCAGCTGGGTTCCAAGGAAAATGAGAATGAGAGATTTGCTCACTACCTCGAGAAGACTTTTAAGAAGACAGCGAGTCTGATAGCGAACAGTTGTAAAGCAGTATGTACGTCTGTCTCTTCAGAAGTTAACATACCATACTGTAAGCTTCACAGCTGAACTCCTAGTATTGCTGTTTGCTCTGGAGACCCTCCAAAGCAAACCCTTGAAATGGTATTCTGCCAGAATGTGAATGGGTTTGACATTGTGAATTTTATCACAGTTCAGCTGTGTAGCCTCCAATATTGGTTTTCACTTTTTCTTTGCATTTTTTATTTATACACAGATTTATTGTTATTCTTACTTGAATCGAAATAAGGTTCAAATAATCAAAACAGTGGCAGTCTTTGATTTATGAAATTCTGCAACTTTGAGACAGTGGTTTTAATCTCAGTTGACCACTTTTGAGCCTATAATTTGATTTTAAATAATCTTTGACATCTGACCCTACTCGTTGGTGTTGAGTGAGACCTTAAATGGTAACAGTGGGAGGAAACAATTAATTCATAGAATCAGAGAGTATGCTGAGTTGGAAGGGGCCCGTCAGGATCATCGAGTCTAACTCCTGGCCCTGCACAGGACACCCCAAGAGTCACACCATGTGCCTGAGAGCATCATCCAAACACTTTCTGAATTCTGTCAGGTTTAGTGCTGTGACCACTTCCCTGGAGAGCTTGTTCCAGTGCTCAGCCACCCTCTGGGTGAAAACATTTTCCTGATATCTCTACATCACATTGTAAAAAACGAGAAGCATGTACTTCTTGATTTGTCTGGGGGTTTTAATTATCGATTGCTTTATCCAGCCCTGTCACTTGGTTCTGTTACTTGATTACAAAATGATTCAATTCAAGATGATGTTCTTCAACATCATTCTTCATCACCTTCTTCAAAAATAGATATTCACTTTTAGTGCAGAAAATGGAGTTGGGTAATAATCTCAAAATAAGAGTTTTCTCCCCAAAATCTCTCCAAAAGAGAGTTTTGGTTATTGTTGTTAGTGAAAGGCAGTATAGCTGATGGATTCTATAGCAAGAGGGAGTTCTAAGAGAATTAGACTAAAAATCTGTGCTAGTGTTAATCATCTTCCTTTGTTCTCAGAGAACTGGTACATTTGTGCAACAGCAGTTGAAAATTGCTTATATCAAAAGAATCACATATAATGAGACACACAGATTTTGGGAGAGGGAAAATATCTTTCACTCTAGTTGGAGGAAAGAGATTAAGTCTTCTGGATTGCTCGTATTAATGGCAATATGACCCTGACAATTTTCTTTTGCAAGTCTTCTTTTCTATCTGTAGGCACCTGGACTAGTAAAGAGCATCACATAATTCTGCTACCCCCCCCAAAAAAATACACAAGTTTTTATATTCATTTTGACAGTCTGCCTAAAAGAATCTTTGCAGATAGAAGAAATCACGTTCTCACTGGGTGGATTCTCCTTACAAAAGTGCTAATTTAAGCTTTTTCCTTTTTGTGACTTGCAAGAGTTAAGGATTTAAGCACTTCCCTTGAGATTGAGGCTGTGATGCTGGTGAAGGGGGTGTTTGGCTGCTTTTTTCCCAGTGGCTGGTCTGAGTTGTTCCATTGCTGAATTGCTGGAATTTTATATGCTGTAAAATTTGTGTTAGAAAGGAAAACCGAGAGAGAAGGTCTGTCTTCATGGCAAATCCTTACTTGCTGCACACAGTACTAATGAGTTGAATATGTATGTTTCCCTCAGTTTCTTTCTGCACGTATTAGGAGAGCTCTATTGATAGCAGTTAAAAGGGATTCTTTTTTTGTTTGGGATTTGGGGGTTTTTTTCGTGCGTGTGGGTGTTGAGATATTTTTGTTTAGATGGCTTCGGCTACTGAGGAAATGGATTCAAAAGGGAGTTCTGTTTTCTATAGCAAAAATGATAAGCAGGATCATCAGTTCTAGCTTGAAAGGAAATTCAGTTAGGGAATCAAGAGTATTCATATCTTGTTTTGAGGGATGAAAGTAAGAGGAGACATTATGGGTTTTTAAAGCAGTTCAGTTCCTGTTAATGATAGGAAAAAACTGATTTGTTGCTGTGGTTAAATAAAATATAAGTATTAACTGGAAAGAAGATGTCAAACAAGTTCAGGTGGCACCTTAAAATTCCATGGTGGCATGCTTTAGAGATGGAAGAGTAGAGTATTCCTGGAAAAATGTCTAAACAAGACATACACTAATAGATAGATTCTGTACCACCAAAGCATTACTGCATTTAAATCAAAATCCTTCAAGTTAGGACCTGGGGACAGAACAGTCTGTTGAAGATGTTAAGAGCCATCCCAGTCTCCAGTTTATTTCTACAATAGTTCTACATGGGGGAATGTTACCAAAGTTCCAATCAAAGTGTGTTGTAAAAGGAAACAGTGGCAGATGTCCCAGAGCCATTGAAGCCTTAGTTACTGCAAGGCATTTTTCAGAGAATCATGAGGTGACTTCAGTTCAAGAATTCAGAAACAATAAAGCTGAAGTGGAATTTCTGTTTAGTCATCTGGCCAGCTGGAGATAGCAAAATAACTTGAGCAAGTTTTCTCTCCTTTTTAAACCCTGCTGTAATGTGAATTCCGGAGCCTCAAAAAGCTGTTTATATTTTGCACAGTATACTTTCAGATGAGGGATTAAATCATGCTTGCTTTGAGGTAAGTGTAAAGGTGCACTAGAGATTCTTGGTTTCTGTATTAGGTGGAAGCTTGTGCCTCCATCACCCCCTCCTCAAGAGTAGTTCCCAGGAGGGTTTGAGGAGCCCAGAGGAGGTCAGCGGCATTCCCGGCAGCAGGGGAGGACAAACACGAGGAGGGTGCATCGCTCCCAGCGCAGCAGCACGTCCAGGGCAGTGGCTGTGAGACCACAGAGCACAAGCTCAGAGTGGGATTTTTCATCCACGGAGGTGCTCAGAAATCAACTGGGCACAGCTCTGAGGAACCCAATCTAACTGTGAAGTAAATGCTCCTTTGAGCAGATGACTTTCAGAGTTTCCTTCCAACCTAAACTATTCTGTGATTCTCCTGGAAAGAGGAACACTGCTCCTGTCCAGAAAAACAGTGGTGGATGAGCCAGGAATGAGAAGGCAGGAACCTGACTGCTTCTGGAGATGGGCATGGAGGAGAACGGCTGGAAAAGGGGAAGATTTTAGGGCCTTTTCCTTTCCATGGAGTTCACAAATGTAGAAGTGCAAGAACAAACATCTTTTGTGGTGTTTATTCAAGCATATTCTGGCCCAGCAGCAGCTTTTCCTCTCTGACCTACAGAGCACTACAGAGTAGTGATGTGCAAGTGCTTTCAATTCCAGCTGCCATGTTGTCACACATTAAATATCAGAGCAGGATGTATCTACCCAGAGTTATGTATTTTATGGATGTGAAATTCAGTAAAGAGGCAAAATTGGTTTATAGTCTCTCATATAACATAACAGAAACAACTTTTTATTACAAGAAGTATGTTTGAAGTAACACCAAGCAGATTGTCTTGCTTTGCTGAATTCAAAGAACCTTTCTAAAGAATTTGTTCCACTTCATATTGGGAAGGATTTTTCATCATGATTTAGTAGAGGACAGGCCTGAATTCTTGCAAGATTAAATTTGTATTTGCTGTTATCCCAGTACGTTATCCCAGTTCAGCTCCAGTTAACTCCAATGGGAGTGGCAGGCTGCCTGGCTGCAGCCCGGCCAGTGTCCAGCTGGGGGCAACAATCTACAAGAGCAGTATGAGAAAATTGCATCCTGAAGGAACTGTCTGGTAGACACAACCCAGTCGTTGCAGGTTTATGATGTGGTCATGGTCAGAGGGTTGCTCACTGGAGGATGACATGCAAATCAAATCTCCTGAATTTTTAAATTTTTTTGGTCTTAATTTTTTGTCTATGAACAAGGAACGACCTTTCAGATTAAATGAGGAAGCTCTTTACATGGCACTTCTTTCACCCTCTGCCAGCTAGTGCCCACTCTGACCCTTTGCCATTAACCAGGATTTTGTCACTGAATTCCATATTTTAATCCTCCACATGGAATGAAATGTGGCAGTAGGTAAGGATTTCATTGAAACAGGGTAGATGGAGTCCCCCTGCCATGCTGATATTACGTGATTTACATTACAGAAGCAACCAGAAGTTTGCATGGTACACCAGTAAACGTTAGGTCTTTGGGCAAATACCGCTATTTAAGAGACAAGCATCAGAAGGAGGGTCAAAGGGCAAAATATTCTACTTTGATAGCCCCTAGCAACATCTATGTAAATATCTCATATTTGCAGTTCACTCTGTTTAATAGCCTTCAGGATTTTGTATGATTATTAGAGATAGCATTATTTTCCTGCTATACTGTCCTCCACTTTTAAATAAAATTGGGGAATGTATGATGCTGTTAATTCCTCAGTCATCCAGATTCCTCTGGAGTTTAGTCATTACCCACAGTGCAGGTTATGACTGCAAAGTGTTCTTAAGCTCAGATAGGAAGTGCACTGATGTATGAAATAATATCTCATTTTGTGCAAGTTACATCACATTTATTAGGATATAATGCTGTTTCTTATTTCCATCATCACATTCACCTTCAAAGCTACTACTGGATTCGCTTTTAATTTGGGTTTGGTTTTGGGGTTGGAGGGGGTTTTTTTATGATCCTACCTTACATAGTCTTAAAGAGGAATTTTTATATATATATATATGTATGTATATACACACACACACACACACACACATACATATGTATTTTTCTATTGTGTGGTTTTCCTAGCATATATTTTTATTCTTAAGTAAAATGTATCTTCACTCTCTGCATTAGTCACAGCAGATTTGGAATGCCTGCAATAAACCAGGGTGGACTTTTGTCCCCTGTTCCTAATTGGTTTATTGAAGGTTGAAATAAATCTGAGTATTTAAATTTAACCAACCTCATTTTGCAAAATGTATAATCAGTACATAAATGCAAAAGCATAAATGCCCTTACTTTGAGGCAAGATATTAATTCTCAAACCTTAGTTATTGTCCTGTATTTTAGTGTTGTGGAGTTTATTCAGCAAAATTTCTGTCTCTCAAGTAGTTGATTGTACATTCAAGTAAAATGCATTGTTTATCTCAGTTTAGTGATACCTTTGTCAGCTTGATGTGCTTTCTTCATTTGCTGTCTTTTCTTTGCCACTAATTATCCCTCAGTACCTTTGCCTGTGAGCTAATCAACTCATCTTCCTGAGCAAGTCAGATACAGTTAACATCACCTTATCTCAGCTGCCCCTCCTGTACTGAGTTCAACACATCCAGCTTTGTGATCTTTTATGAGACATGTAATGTCCATTTATGTGTTGTCTGACCTCCAATTATCCCCTGGCTGATTTATGTATGTAATTAGCTTAATTAACCCATCACTGGACTGTATATGACTACTACCCTGCATGTGAAGTACATCCACATTTCTTCTCTCTTTATCCTTGCATTATAATTTCTAAGCCTGATTAATATTTAACGAAGCTAATCTCTTTGCAGACTCGAATGTAGTTTTAATACTGCACTGCTGTTCAGCCTTGTTTTCTAGTAAGCTTGGCTAGTTGTATGTCTCCATGAACAGAGATCAGCCAGAATGTGCCCCAGTCAGCTTTTTTTTGCCTTTCCCAGATCCCTCCTGCCTGTGCTGGCTGTGGCAGGGACTATGGTCAGGGGCTAAAAGTGGATGCTAACCGAAGCCTTCTATTTACTTGGGTTTTTTGTCTTTTCAGGTTTCAATTCTAGGCTGCCCTGATCCCAAAGTTCATGAGATTGCATACCAGTATGGAAAAAATGTTGGCATAGCTTTTCAGGTAGTGTTTTTGTTGAACTAATTGGAATCTAAAATCTAAACTTCTCCAAAGTGCCTTAGAAATCAAAGTGGGGTGTCTTAATCCTTCCTACAAATCTTGCCTTTAACAAGGATTATTCTGTATATAGCTCCAGTTTTTAAAAAAGAAATTTTAAATAATCTGTATGTTTATTTTTTCTAGCTAAT
The DNA here is from genome assembly GCA_013397775.1 of Eulacestoma nigropectus. Taxonomy (NCBI): domain Eukaryota; kingdom Metazoa; phylum Chordata; class Aves; order Passeriformes; genus Eulacestoma; species Eulacestoma nigropectus. Next base: position 97,665 of record VZTE01001827.1, read on the forward strand.
AGATGACGTGCTGGATTTTACATCATGTGCCGATCATCTGGGGAAACCAACAGCAGCAGATCTCAAGCTTGGATTAGCCACAGGCCCCGTCTTGTTTGCTTGTCGACAGGTAAGTCAGCAGGAAGCTGTTTCCTCGAAATAAAAAGTGTAAACTGCTCCTCACAAGACCAGCTGAAACCCATCAAATCTCCAGTGTCAGTGATGAGCGTGGCCTGGGCACATGTGACAAATCAGTGTGTTCAAGATCAGATGGATTCTGTGCACACACGAGTTCTGAGAAACACCTTCCTGCACAACTCTACTTACTGTTAGGCTCTTGTAGGTGGTCAGAGAGTTTTAGCACGTTTTCTGTAGGTTATTCCTGAGTAGCTTTTTGCTTGTGTTTTTTCCTGAGACATCTTGTTCTTCCCAGGCTTGACTGTGTATGTAGGCTGTTTTGCTTAGTTCTGGGCTTTGTATCCATCTGGGGCCAAGAACTGAAATCCCTGCCTTGCTTTTAGGTGGGTACCTTTACTTACTGGATTTGATCTCTTCATCTCTTTGTCCTCAAGTATTATCCAGTTACAAACATGGGTAGCTTTCCTGTCTGAAGGTTGGATAAGAGAAAAAAGAGTGTCATAAATAAAACAAGCTTAAAATTGGTCAAGATTTTCAGTGCCTTAAAAATTATTTGGAGGAGCAGAACGAAAATAGAAGTGCGAGCGGCACAAAAAGAATATTAAAATTGGTGCTAATTCATAAATGAGAAAGAAACTAGTTTAATTCCTTGCTCGAGTGTCTTGTTCACCAGAGGCAAGCAGATTTGGGACTTGAAAAGCAGTGCTTCTTACCAGGCTTCACAGTGTGATACAAAAACTGGCACAATTAGTTCCAGCAGAGCTCTCATCTATGATCTCTCAGTGGAATTGCTTAGAGCTTGACATGGGAAAAGTTTTAAATCATTTAAAAAAAACAACAACTTTGACATTTACTTCCCCCTCTTAAAGAGCCTGGGGTGGGGGGAGGTGGAGCATGCACATCTGTTTGATTCCTTACCCTTTGGGCATTTACAAGGATCTGTATCTCAGGAAAGACAGGGGAACAGAGAGTATCAGCCAACTGACAAGGCAGATGACTGCATATTGAGAACAACCTTCTCCATGTCCTCAAGTGTCTCCCCACATACTCACCTGGGGCATTCACAAGCGTGTTCTTGAATCATTATTTCAGAATTGTGTCATCAGCAATTGGAACCATCTAAAGAACACTGAGAGAGAGAGGATGGAATTATGAAACTGTTTTTGTGTGTGCTAAAGCCATGTGCAGAGGGAAACAAGGCATGTTGCAAATACCCAATTTTGGCAGAGAATGGGTGACATTGATTGTCTTGTGGGTGTTGAATATTCCAATTTTTAAATTAAAACTATTCTTTATTAATTTGTTTGGGTTGTCTGTCTATGACTTTGAACTTCATCTGTCTTTTAATTAGCTTTACAAGATAAATTAGTTCATAATACAGAAATACAAGAAAAGAAAATCTGTCAGTCCTATTTTAAAATCTTGTTCTTTGTAGGTCACTTTTAAATGCTTTTCCTCATTTATATCTTTGATAGATGGGAAGTGTACATTTTTGCATTGAAAGATAACTTGACCATCTTAAAAAGTCTTCTGCATTAACCAGGTTTCTTTGCTGAAAATTTCCTGCTGTTTTCAAGAAACTGGAAGAACAGCACTACAGACTTAACTGATATATAAACAAAGCACAAGTGGTGAAAAATGTGGAGCTTCAACAGACGCTTACTTGTGCTGCTACTAAAATATATTTCATACATTTGTATCTGAATAAATTTCATTATTTGTATCCAAAATAATTATATTTTGGACTTGAAGACAGTCCAAAATATAGTTATTAATTATAGGCTGTCTTTTCTCTTCAGATTAGTATTACTGCCATCCTTTCAGGTAGCTGGTACTCCTTGAGTTGTCTTCCTGACAAACGTTCGTTAGTTTTTAATGTGCTCTGGATCTTCAATGACAGATGCCTTTTCTTCCTATCTTCTCCCCTCCCTCTGAAATACATCTTTCTGCATTAGAATATAAAGGAGAAAAAAAAATTTAGCTTGATATGAAACCTATTTATTCAGTATTTAAAGTTAGGCCACTCAGTAAAAAAAAAACCAAAACTACCCCATTTATTTTTTACGGAAATTCACTAGTGTATGCTAATTCTAAAGCTACTCTTAAGCTAGTACAGCTGAAGAATGAGGATATTTTTATTATAAGCATTCCTGTGAAATGCTGATGCGCTGCCCACTAAATATGCAGAGTTGCTAATAACAGCTCTGCCTTACAAATTTGGGGATTTTCATGTCCTTTAGTGCTTAAATATAAAAAGTGATCCCATGTGCATCCTATATAATTGTAAATATGAATAATGTGAAAATGGATTGCATGACACTGCAATTAAACTGTCATTACCTGGGAAGGAAGCTAGGATCTAGAAAAAGCCTTGACTTTCTTCTTTTAGATAAAGGATGAGTCACCACTGAACTTCTGAATGTATCTCCAAGACTATGTAAATGTAATAGGAAAATGTCACAGCACTGAGGGGTGCTACATGTTTGTAGCTGAACAAGGTTCTAAAGCTGCAGTTTCAGGACCAAAGGTGCGCAAGGAAAGCAGATCATTGTTTATAAGGGTATGGCAATAACATCATCTTTGACTCTAATCCTTTCAGGCACGATGAGCGAACAGCTCTTTCCCTTGAAGAGAATTCTTCTGTGGAGTAGCGGCCTTGAGTTGTGGCCTTACTTTGTTAAGCACTAGGTTTTTCTGTTTCTAGGCTGTCTGAAGAAAGAGGCTGCATATTTAAATAAGTGATGTGAATTTCTCAAGACAACTGACTTGAGTTACCTACTTGATTTGTAGGGAATTGAGCATGCAGTGCTAACTACAAATGCTACATGACTGAAAACAAAGTATCTTATAGTTGTCTTTCATCTCTTATTAAAAAAAACATTGTGTATATAAAATACCAGCACAATGGAAAACGTAGAGAGGATATAACACCCACAGTTAGCATGAGGGGGTTTTAGAAGTTGAACTGTGCAATATTGCAACAACAAACACCTTGGGTTCTTTTGTACGTGTTGGGGAAGAGGTGCTTCTTGCAGGAGTGCCAACACTAACCATCATTTGTGATAGAAGAATATCTGATGCAGATGATACACCAGGTAGTAGCCACATCAGAAATTGCCACACTGGAATATCTGCTTAACATGATAAAATGGCAGGTGCTGACTTCTGCTACCAACGGGCTACAGCCAGCAGAGCCAGATGGTTGAAGTTTTAAAGGCTTGGGCTCTGCTGTACTATAGTCCTGTGCAGACAACAAGTACGAACCTAAAGCTATACCTCTAGCAACAACAGCGACTGGGGAAGAGGGCTGTACTTCAGTGTTGTTCTAACCTTAGCATGGCAGGCAGCTACATGGAAAACAACTCAAAAGCAAGTACAAACCCTTCTCCCTTTGTGCTTAGTTTCCAGAAATGAATGCCATGATAATGAGGAGATTCAGTAAGCCAGGAGATGTTGAACGTGCACGGAACTATGTGTTGCAGGTAAGACTGATACCAAACAGTTCTGCTGTTTCTGCTTCCCAGTCTGAAATTCATTGTCTCTGAAGTAAAATAGCAAGGGTGCATTGTCAAATACCTGCTGAGCTCTCCTACTGGCACAGTGTTTTAGCAGAAATGTTAGGTACTGAAGAGCTTTTTTTCTTTTTTTTCCCTCCAATAGCATAAAATCCACATAAGTAAAAAGCTCATGCATGAACTCAGTTCCTTCAGCTAAGGCATAGCTGTATCCAACAGCTGGTAAAAGTGGCACATAATTACCAGTNTCATGCATGAACTCAGTTCCTTCAGCTAAGGCATAGCTGTATCCAACAGCTGGTAAAAGTGGCACATAATTACCAGTCAGTCTTGTAACTGCAGTGCATACCCCATACCAGTTTTAATTGACTCTGGTTTAAAAAGGCTGAGTAATGGTCTGTGCAAAATTAATACCTATTTTTCAAAATAGCATGGGGTTTTTGTACATCTCTATTTAGGACAGATGGGGAAGGGATAAACCATTAGTTTCTTGTTTGTTACTAATACCAGTGGTGTGTTGTAAGTACATGTACATTTAGCATGGATGAGTTTTAGTACTTTGACAGTTTGGGGAAGGTAGGTGGGCTTCCCTGACTACAGAATGAGTCCTCTTCCTTTCCCCTTCAGAATATCATGTGTTAGGGTACTTACTGACCTTAAAACTTCTTCCCCCTGTGACTGGAAGAGGCAAAAGGCAGGAGGAGGCTGATCAGTTCTGCATTTCCTTTCTGTGTCTCCCTCCATCAGAGTGATGGTGTGCAGCAAACGACCTACCTCGCCCAGCGCTACTGCCACGCCGCGACGCGCGAGATCCGCAAGCTGCGGCCATCCCCCGAGAGAGAGGCCCTCATCCACCTGACAGAAATGGTTCTCATGCGAGACAAGTGAGAGACCTCCTTCCACTCATTCTGGCAGCTACTTACCAGACTGTGCCTAAATTTATTTCAAAAGTTATTTGCTTCCAACACCAAGCTACCAAAAACTATTTTTTTAAAAAAAACCTCTTTTTTTTTTGAAGTTCTACTTTCTTTTTTTTAAACAAAAGTTGAAAGTGTTTTACTGCAGGAAGGCATGCAATTCAAAGCAAATCAAACTGTGCTGTACAATTGTTTTAGCGGGGGGTATTGATTGTGGGGGATGGGGAAGATGTTTACATGTTGATGCACAAAGGCCACAATGAGAATAAATATAAATCAGTGTATGAAAAATGAAGCTGTTCCAAATTTCACTTATTTACACTAATAAACAGAGCATGCATGTACAGGAGCTGGTAAACTCCTGTGAAGAGAGATGGTTTGAATGCTTCCCTGGCTGTTTAACAACAAAAGCATCTGGAATTGTATATAGAGGTACTAGTTTACTGTAAAAGACTACATGTAGATTTTAATTGCTTATATCCATCAGCGAGTTCCAATTCATGCTATTGGTGGCTACTTGCTAGCAGTTAACATGATGCAGAATTTGAGACTGGTACCAAATGAATGCTTTCGTTCAAAAAATGGAAGGCTCAGTATTTCTAACTCACACTAAAAATGAATGATTCACCAGCCAGTCAAACCTGCACCTCCATCACTTTCCGTCACTAACTTACCGAATATATTCAGTACCTTCCCAGAAGCCTGCTTTGAAGTCCCAGACACATTCCTCTCACAGTAATTAGCCAGTACTACCACATTCCTTCTCAGGTTATTTCAGCCACAGAATCTGTAGAGGAGGGAAGCACAGCCTCTCTGGCTATCTCTGCCTGTGATCCCATAACACAGTGGCCAAGCTCCTGTCACGTGTGCTCCGCTGGGTGCTATCTGGAGGACAGCCTGCTCCCACTGCTCAGTGGAGCACCTCGCAGAGCCACACAGAGAGTTCCCACACAGAACTGTCAGGTACAGACAGTCTCCAACTTACTGCATGCAGGTAACTTGATTCAGTCAAAAACCCTCACTAAAATTAAATGTTGGCAGAAAAGAACTGTTAAGAGTATGTGTAAGTGTGTAATTCAGGTTTCAGATCTAATTTATTTGCCCTCTATCAGTGATAGTCATGTTACAAACATTTGCTTTTTAGTACATTGTCTGGGATAACACAGCCATGATTTTGCTACGTTAGCATTCCAAACTTCTTTGCCAAGCCAACCAACAAAGTAATGGACAAGACCTTTGGTTCACTTATATATTTATGAATGGAAAAAGTCATAATGTAAATTTACTCATTAAAAAAACTTGGGTACAAATTACACATACATAAGACCACCCATTTTTTGAATCACATGGACACCTTAGACCCAAACAACTCATTGTAATAGACTTTAGTGAGAATACTCCAGGTAAAGATTACAACAATTGGAAGCATCTTGGATTTTTAAAAAAGTATATTTCAATACATAAGTTTGTATGCATGCTTTAAACAAATATAGTTCAAGAATGAGCAAAGAGTCTAAACAAAAAGTAATATGACCAGCACTAACATTAAACTTCTCATCCAGGTTTTAATATGTTAGTCTAACGTAGTGTTAGTTACCATGCTGTACTGAAAAATGTAATGGCACAATCTGATCATGGTTCATTAAATATTATACCCTACTTCCCCATAATATTTAGGCTGGTCATAAAATTAACAATGCATAAGTAAATAAGTATAACCAGTTATAAACAGTTGCTTGTTTTACAAATTGCCATCAGGTAAGACATACTGTCCCCAGAGACTCAGAGATGGACATTCAATCATACCATTAAAACAGTATGGCCTGAAGAAATGGGCACAATTTTTTGAAAGTATATTAAGACAATTCTGTTAGCTTTTAGTTATCCCTTGTAAATAATCATGGTATGACTTGAATACAAGACCAAACTTTGAAAAGCAAAGGATTTTAATCGGCATAGTGCATGATTGATTCAACATAATTCCCAGGAAACAAGCCAGTTACTCGATTGCAAACTCCTTCATACCAGCCGTCATCGTTCTTCTTTATCACATAAATGATTGCACCCTCCATAAATGACAGCTCGTCGTCTTTGTCCTTTGTATAGTCATATATAGCAACAACTGTGGAATAAACAGGGACACATTTAGCATTTTATTAATAGCAACAGTATTAAAAAACAATAGCAACAGTATTAAAAAACTTGAGAAAATGTTAAAATATTATTTTGCTATTGTGGGATTTTCAATAATGAATTCACATGCTTTTCCTGTTGAACATTAAGCCGAGAAAATGGAATTTCACTCTCCTTGCAACATTAGCTAGCAGTAAGAAGTGGGTGGTGACTACACTGAACACTCAGTTAAGCTGCTGACAGAGAAGTACATCCGACTGTGACACAGTAAAGTGGAGCTTATTGGACACTTACAAGCTGAACTAGGGAATAACTGACTTGTGTGGTACCCATTTCTGATCAGATTACCTCAAAAGCATATGGATCTCTTGATTAGAATGTGGCTAAAAAAAATTTTACAAAAATCATTCCACTAAGGCCCCTGCTTGCACCTCAGTGTGGCCTTTTACAGATCGCTGCAAAAGCCATTGCACACAAATGAATGGTCTTTCCTACAGAGCTTTTTTGTCGTAAGGAGTTCTGGCATTACTTTTCAAGGAGCTGCACTGAGTGCAAGTAGGAAAGTTACTGAAAAAGAATGTAGAAGCGACATCTGCTATTTTTCAGTACCTGCTTGGTGAATACTTTACTCTTACCAACCTCCAACTCACTGTGTGCCATTAACAAAGCAGAGATTTCCCCAAGGAAAGAATGTTGCCACCACCAATACTGGAGTTAAAAACTACCACTGTGAATATACAGACTTCAGACATCACAGCCTTACCCTTCAAAATTCAATACGGATTTATGTAATTGATCAGCTTTATGAATTCCAAGATTCCACTATTTTACACCTACATATATTCTCAGATATCTGATGTCTTAATGCCTAGCAATGATGTCCTACATCAGTTACTTCCAACCCATGGGTATGTCCTGCACACAATCCAGCTCCAAGTGAAGATGGAACACAGGAGCTCTGCCACAAATATCACAGGTACCCGGCCCCAATTCGTACTCACTACAGCACGAGAAAACAGAGAAAATTTTTCATGAGAAAACTGGCAGCACTGCTGCTGACAAAATGGTCAGTGCCACAATACAGGCAACTCCACAGGCAGGAAATCTGCTTCTCCATTACTCATGGGAAGAGATGTTTACTACGTGAGTTCATACCTAAGCACAGTTCACAGTCTGCTGATTTGGAGTCACTGATAAATCTCCAAGAAGACCTCAACACATTTTATAGTTCAAAGTCTAATAATCCACTCTAGTCATCTAGTTTGGAATTTCTGTCCATTTTGCAGCAGTTTGTAGATGACTGCCCAGCAATCCTGAGGTAGGTACAGACAGTCCAACTCATCAAAGATGAAAGCCATCCAATTCACATCTGCTTCTCGTGAAGAAGCTTTTTTTTCATCCGTTCTAGAATGCTTAAAGGTATTTTATAATTTGTCCAAAGAAGGATTATGTCTTACCACATCAGGTGTAGCCACAAACCAAGGAAAGCACAGTTTGAGTTCTGAGTTAGGAGGGACAACGACTGTTTTCATCAGACCCACACTAAGTCCTTCATTCCCTTCAGATACCATTAATCCTCCAATACTGCACTAACACAGCTGCAACGCTTCTCTTACCTTTCTCTATGTAGTTTTTAGGTGCCCAAGCAGGATCTCCATCTGCATAGGGATCGCTGTACTGCACAACAGCAGCCTCCTCATCCTCATAATCCACGGGTGGTGGGGGTGGAGGAGGAGGAGAGTCATCAAACATCGGCATCTCATCGGGAGGTGGCGGCGGGGGAGGAGTCGGGCTATCAGCAACTAGAAACATTTGGAGATTATTGTTTTTTCTTAAATCAAGACAGTGTGGAGATGCAAACAAACCTGAGGCTGTACACTGTAAATAACAGGGCTGGAGAGGACACACACAGCATGCACTATAATACCATGCACTGATTAGAAACAGAGGCTTTGTATTAACAACTACAGCACACAACTATATCTGTTATTAGTGGTCAAATCTATGTATAAATGCTACTAGAGTCAAAGCACATGCTGCGAGGCATAAGCTGAACATCAGCAGAGAGGAAAGCTTCCTGCTCCAATGTCCATGCGCTGCAGCGTTAGCTATGGAGGACTCCGAGTGGCACCCTCTGAGCCAGGCAGCAACAGGCCTCTGACTGGGCCAGCAGCTTGATCAGTTTTAAACAAATCCTTTGTCTGTAACAGTCACTTTAATTTACTTCTGAACACTACTTCCTTGGATTCCTTCTCTCTCAGAGCTAGCATTAGGCAACAAAAAGATCTGATGTGGATCGTAAATACTAGTCTCTTCCCCTTTTTAAGATTTAACCAGGTAAGAGGAAGCCAAGTAATCCTTCTGCAGAAGAAAAGCTTTGTGTTTACAGATCCTTATCTTGCAGACTAGCTTGTGTGTGCACACATTCGGGATTCAATTAATAAATGGAAAACTACAACAGGCCGCTGCTGCTCTTAGGGAGAAAGTGCTCAAGGAATTAAATGTATAATCCAAAATGTCAAATCCCTGCCCTGAGATTCTCCAATCAGCACAATTACAAGTTGTTTTGGGAAAGGGAAAAAGAGAAAGGCATTATGGTACAAACCACTTTTAAGTTCATTAAATTAGTTTCCAGTAACGTTCACAGCAGCTGGCAGCGAAACAGAGAGATGGCACACTCAGATGCAAGACACCAAGTCACTTTATCCTATTCCTAGGGAGATGTGGTCCACTACACATGGACCTAGGTGTAAGCCCTATGAAGCCACAAGTTACTGAAAGGAAGCTACTGTTACTAACATCAGCTTTGTTACATAGCAATACAGATTCATTTTCAAGAGATCTGGGATTCTGCACACTGAAAACATAGGCTGAAAACCACTGCTCGAGGCACGGTTTGATGGAACGAGGCATCAGGCCCCAGAATGTGCAGCTCCAACACACAAATTTTGAAAAGAAAGCCAAGCAACAGAGAAAGAAAAACATAGCAAGAGAGAAAGAAAAACATTGCACTGAGTGAAGCTTTAACTACTGATAGTTACAATGGCACTGGAGATTAGAAATAGGGGTTTTGTTTGCTTGAACACGTTTTACTTTTGGCTGGTCACTACTCTAGTGGTGACTTAACTTTTGCTCTTCAGCCCCATGCCCCTGACAAGGGGCTTGGGCACAGCTCTCATGTCCTGTCTAGGTCAGACTGGCTGCACTGGGACAGGTCTGGCACCTGCTGCCAGGGGCAAAAGGGGGCAGGAGCTGCTGGGGCAGAGGCTGCCTCAGCCCAAGCATCCAGCCCGCTCCCTTCCCTTGAAGGGCCAATTCTTCACCTGTAAGCCCCGCTCCTCTTCAGCTTCACCAGCTGAGCGGAACACCCACAGCTCTCTCAATCAGTAAGACTGGCTGCCACTGTATTAGTGATTCCTCTCCCATACAGGAGCCCATTTATGTCACTTGGAGACAGACTAACAAAGTCTTTGGCAGAGTGAATGCTATGTCCTGCCTATTACTGAATAGCACTCACAGACAGGCTTCATTAATCCACCACAGACACATGACAACGGCGTTTATGAATGGACTGGTTTTGTGCTGCAGTTTCAGCATATCTTCCACAAAATGTATTTCTCCCCTTAATTTCTGTCTGCAGCCAGGAAAAAAAAGAAACCAGTGTTGATCATTTGAGATCTTGAGAAATCTTACCTTATGAAAGTTTTAAAAAATTTTAAAATGCAAAAAAAAGTTATATTTATTCAACAATGAAGCTGCTTATTTGAAAAGAAAGAAAGAGGGCAGGAAATCGAAGTGTGAAAGCACCAACACATACTCTAACTGAGATGCAGTGCAGGAGCTGCAAGCTTTAAGGAAAACATTTAAAACAATTCAACTTCACATTTAAACAAGGGGAGCGAATGGAACAGAAAATTAGACAAGTGCCACTCCATTGAAGTATCCCCTTGCCTCTTGGACTTTAACCTAGACTTTTCCTGGTTCTAAACTTAGCCAGACTCTAGGACAGCATCACTTCTCCTAGAGGGGGGAAGAAAAGCATACAAAAAGCCACACTAAATGAAAGGGTAAAAGGACATGTATTTATATAGCTCCAAACTGAGATCTTCTCTTGTACATATTCCCATCCTTGTTCTTTAAATGGGGACCAGCAGACTCCTTTTGAAAGGACTGGGTGTGAGAGTACAGCAAGTTATATCAAATCAGCTGTCCCTGAGCACCAGACACACTGGAAAACCCCTCTGAAGGAGATGCCCACAATTTGGACGCAGGAAAAGAAGAAAAGGCATTGCATAGTTTCTAAGCCCTCTCTCCTTGTCCTCTGAAAGAAGTCCACAAGCAGAGGATGTTGCTTTCCAAACCCACAGATCTCTATGATAAGGAAAAGACAAGTCTACCCACGTGTCTCCCTAACACCAGAGGCTTCTTGCAGAAAATGAGGCCGATGAAAGTCTAGCACACGATGCCGAAACTCAACAACAGCCTCTACAGCCAGCTCTGCTGAGTGTATGCACAGGCTGCCACACGCACCTCTGCCTCCAGAACGAGGCAGCAGCAGCTCCAAGCCATACTCGTTATATAACTTTCCAACCCAAGGGACTATTAAAAGAAAGAAAATAAAGAACAATTCCTATGACCAGATTTCAAGCTTCAGCTATTTTGCTGCAATCTCATTTCACAAGTCAGCTTGCGTTTTGCTGTTGCATGCACAAGTCAGTCTGTCCCTTTCAACTCTGCTCTCCCCAGGGCTGTGTTATCTCCAAGAGGACCGTACTTGAAACAATGCAGAAGCAGGTGTCAATTTTCTCAAGTTTACCTGCAAGTGAAGACATTCTGTAACCTTCATCTTCAGCAGGTTTACCTCAACACTTTGTATTTTGGAAAGGTTTTCAACACAGTTTTGTGGCACACTATTCTACATCAACATGATTCTTACTGTTTACCTAGCACAGCACCAAAATACCTTCTTTTTGAATGAGAACCAGAGAGATGCCTCCGATTTCATGGGGAATGCTCAGAACACAACCATTTAAAAGCTCTAATGGGAAGTAGAACAGCAGCACTACTCAGACCTGGGGTCCCTAAATGGATGCTTCAGCTATACAGCTAACAGTGTAGTAGTAGCCCCTGAGATACTAGCAAACCTCAAAATGGTTTCCAAACACCTTCAAAACACTTTTTACTTACTTCATGCCCTATCTACATCGTATTTAGTCTGTTGTTTACAAAACTGAACAAACTCCTACAGAAAAGACATCCCCAGATCAGGAAACATGACTTTACACCTGCACTGGCACTTGAGATAGTAACACTCACCTGAAAGGAATCAAGCAGTAATGGTGAAAGAGAGTTACCAGTATAAACACCCTGCAGCACGGGTCACAGCTAGGGAGCACCTCTCACAAACCTAACAAGCAGAGCTATGCTGCAAGAAGCTCAGCAGGGAAATAGGGCTAGAGAACACAAAGAAATGGAGAATGAAAGGCTGCCGAGAGGAGAGATGCCTTACAAGCTCCTTGTAATGCATGAGATCTTAAGACTGCACATTTTCAATTGACTGTACAGCTTTCTGAAAAAGGCTACAGTATTGGAATCAATGGTTACACATTCTGACAGTCTACATAAGCCTTTCTAATAAAAACTAATCAATTATCCTTGGTGAAAAAGGCAGGATGATTCAACATGAAATTAGTGTTTTCAATTAAAATACAATTTTATATTCACACCAAACATATGCCACATTTCACACTGTACTTCTGTAATAAATTTGCACATTTAAGAACTTAAATGGGTCAGTAATAATCGTGCACATGTTATAAAATATTGAAGAGTGTGCCCTTCAGCTCCAATAGCATATTGACACTAGAATGCAAGATGGTATTAGCTTCTGGAAAAGGAAACAAAATAGAGTCTGACTTGCCAGCCATGCATGCTAGAAGAGAGTAGGCTCTACCCTTTAACAGCTCAGCTTGTCCAAACTTACTGTTTTCCTGCACCCTGGCCACGAAGCCTGTGAGAGGTATCTGTGGAGTCAACTGAGGCATAGGGGGAGGGGGTGGAGCAATAGAAACTGGTAGCAACACACACACCATATCGGGAAAGTCAAATGGACAAAGGAAAAAAAAAAGGGAACAAACAAAAGCAGCCATCAGTAACGAGGACCACAAAACAAAGTATGTAAAGAACAACAAGAACACACGCACGCAAGAACCTTCTTCAAGCTTGTGTTTCCAACAAGGCTGAATTCGTGGTTAGCCAATGGAGGATCAAAAGCAAAGCATGCCCGTGTTTAGCCAGGTAACAGCCGAGCGCAGGCTGCATGTCTGGAAGCTCACAGGGTGCGTGTGAAGGTTCTTGCTCTGTCACACATTTTGTGTGCTTCACCTGGGGAGCACATAAAATTGAGCTTTTGTCTTGCTGCTAAATAAGGATTGCTCAATTTAACAGTTATCTTTTCAAAGTGAGCTACTAGAAGTAGAGGTGATGTTTCGCAGGATTCTGGACTCCTTCTCTAAAATGAAAGTGGAGCGCTGCATCAAGTGCAGCAAAGCAGCACTGACACAGAGCAAAGGCAACACTTTTGCAAGGGGCACAATGTTCCAGCGTCAATACTTAACATTCACACAGAGAGCACCTCCCATCATTGTGCTCTGCCGGGACAGGGGCAGTGGGCTAGCTTACTGCACTTTTGTTTTTCTCAGAAAAAGGGATCTTGTTGCTTGCTGGTAGAACAAACAGATTGATCTACAACAGAGTGGAGCTTTACTAAGTCTTTTGTGGTGAGAGGGCACTCAACAACCTAAAAGGCTGGTAAAGGCTTCAACAGCTCCAAGTGGTTACATGAGCGTGCAAAGCTCCTCAGGAAGCACTTGCAAGCTCATCTTCTCTGAAATATGTGCCTGTCTGGCGAGTAATGAGACATGTGACAACACCGTGCTCAGAGACACTGGGCTGACAGCCCAGATGTTCAACTCTTCCCTGCATAGGTAGGGAAGAGGAATGGGAGCAGCAGGGCAAGCCATTCAAACTATCAGCTCTGGCAGGACCACTCCTCCTTAAGCACAGGGAATGAAAAGCATAAAACAAAACTCCACCCAGAAGCTCAACAAAACATCAACTCATTTGTTTATACTGTGTCCATTCTCAGTGGAATTTCTCTTGCACTGGAGCAGAGAAATTCCTGTGAAGATGGGAATTCAGCAGGATAATCCAGTTGGAACCAAATTTGAAAGAGGTTCTGTACTTCCAAGTAAGCAACAGTTTTAAATAAAGCTGTAACTAAGATTAATGTTTGATGAATTAAAATGAAGCATTTAGTTCATTACAAAACCAATAATGAAATAAACTGTATGGGATAAATGATCAATAAAAGCGGGACAACAAACAGTGTCTCACAAAATTGAAGTAAACATCTAAGAAAAACCAGAGTATTTGTTAGCATGAAAAGTAAAACCTTAAGGAAAAATGGTTCCTGGGTTTAACGTTAAGACAGTAGCACTAAAAAAATAATCACCAGTTACAGAAAGAGGAAAACAGCTTCAAGTAGCAAAACACACCCATCAAAATACTGTTTAAAAATGCTGACCATCAGTATTTTGAAAACACCAGAAAGGCTAGATCAAGAAACTGCACCTGCATTTGAGCAAAAAATTGCTTTGGACAAATGTAAACATTCAGAAACAGTGGTGTGCACAGCATTTAAGACAACTGAGCTATTCTCAGAAGTGAAATTCTGTTTATCTATTGGAATGCAACTGTTCAAGCAGGAGGGAGTTTCTGTTGTTATGGTGAATTAATTTGGAGGAATAAGAATGTGGAGGAAAATGAAATGCTAGTATGGGTGAGCAAGAGAAGGAAAATAAGGTTTGGAAAAAAAGAGAAGACAGATACTGTATCTGCATATAAAAATGCTTTCTGACAAATGTAATACTTCTAAACTACTCAGAAAACTCTGCACTTGAGTGTCTCAAATATTTTAAAAGCATTCTTTTCTCAAGAGTAAGTACACAACAGCAAACACTGGTCCAAAGAGATCTTGAACCCAAACATCAACATTTCTTTTCGAAAGAAATATTCCTCTGTAGTTCAAAGAGTTGGCATTCTGAACACTAACAAGAAAAAACACTATACAGCTACCACTCCTCTATGTGTTTGATCAAAATTTATGGAAATGGCAAGGAAGAAGTTTCGTGATAGAGCTTTCTACCAGCAGCCAAAATCCTTATGTTGCAGATCTTTCTGCAGCGAACCTTGTTTGCCCTTTTAGGGTAGGCAGGCAGGAAGCTGCTGACTAAAACCTGCTCACTTGCCCATGGCATCCATCCCTTCCCCCGTTCATCTCCTTCTATACTCCTACTAGTGTGAAAGCACAGAGAAGTTGTCTGCTAAAAGAGAGAGAGACTGAGCTCTTTAACAGTCAAACTTAAGGCTAAGAACAAAGGAGAAACTTGGAATTAGGAAAGGATTTAAGAAAGAGACAGGAAGGAACTGTATGACAGGAACATGAGCACTGTGCTCAGACAGTATTCTTTTGCCACTATCCAAATAGTGTGTGGTTGTACTACAGTCATATTAGGTCTCCTGCAAAAAACCCCTGGGTTTAATTTTTGTTCTCCAAGCACACCTGAAATGCCAAGTATAATGTGCCTATAATTAGATAGGCAATCCTAATAATTTCTTGTAATGAGTAACAGCAAACAAGTCAGAGGGGAAAACAGCATAATTGCATATAGTGCAATCACTGTACAATTCCAGTATGGTTTTTCTTGTTTGTTTTTCTTTCTGTTTCAGGAAAGAAAGCAGTAATCTCATTGATGCTTTTCATAAATTAATTACAATGCCATGCATGCTTTTACAATAATTTTGCTCAAAACAGTTTGTGATTTCAGAGCTCAGCAGCTTACTTGAATTTTGAGAATAAAGAGGCCCGCCATTAACATGAGGTTGAGCAGAAAATGGGGCAGTCACAGAAGGATTCCGTCTGTATCCACCAGAAGATGCTGAAGAAGTGGTAGAGTTGTGTCGCGAGATTTGCCTGGTCATTGTGCCATACTGGGAACCAGGAGCTGAACCAGGAGCAGCTGAAAAGCATTAGCCAGAGGAACCAAGGAAAAGACTTAAGCAGAGCACTACTTGGGATAGAATGCAGAAAAAAGAAAAAGTCCAGAACATGGGAAATACTTGATTACAGTTCTCCAATAATTTAAGGTCAGAACAGGCAATTAACAGAAAAATAAACATGCCTGTTAAAAACAATAATGAGAAAAAATACAGAGGGCATAAACCAACACTCATATAAAGGGCATTGAGAAATGCTGAGAGTACTTTGAGAGACTGGATTGGACTGGAAAACTCAATCCAACTGTTCCAGCTCTTAAGTATATCTCAATTATACTACATGCAATAATACCCTTTATTAAAAAGCACACAGAAAAAAAATCCACGTTCTGCTCGAAACAAATTATTTCCATTGCAAACCCAAACTTGCTTCCAATCTAATATATAACAACACTCTAACAAAACAGTGGAACAAATGTCATGAGCTTCAGACACTTGGTACATTTATCAATCATATTTGCTGGTTGTGCTTTTATATTGATGGAATTTGCACTAACAAACCAGAATCACCAATGCCAGCTGACAGAAAAAGATGTCACCCATTCTTCATGATAAACACCGTATTTACCTTCCACCTACCTGCTGCACATACTTCAAGGTTAACAAAACAGTTTAAGTTCTTTCATACTAACCTCTGACAGAAAATCACACCTTGCAAACTAATGAATCTCACATGTTGCAGTCACATGAATCAATGCAATTCTTAAATGCAAAAACTGGTTTGCAATAAAATGTTTTGTGCTTTTATATACATAATATCATACAATTATATAGGACACAAACAGGAAGCAGTGAGAAGTTTGCAGTCCTGTAATGCTATCCAAAGTCACTTTCACTTAACATTTCAGTAAAGGAGAGTGCAAAGGGTTATGTAGGTCAAAGCCTCCAAAGCTAGTTTCGTAACTCAATCAATTAATTTTGTCATCAGCCTGTGACAGGAAAGGGTGGGGTATTTTTTCCTATTTTGAAAAACACTACTTTTAGATCCCACCCTAACTGCTGTATGTAATGCTTGAAGCAATTTCTCAAGAACTGTTAGTTCATATCCTCAAGTCTTCCAGTTTGACACCTGCCTGCAGCATTATGGAATCAAAGCCAAGCCACTGTGACAGACACTTGTGCTTTCCAGTCACCTTATGCCCACAGAATAGAACACACATCACCCTACGCATAAGCTACCATTTCTAAGCTAGAGTGCAACTGCTGTGACTTAGTTTCTGATGCAGGAGTTACACAGCCTAATACCAATATCCAAGCTGATTCTGAGATCTTATAGATCAGATTAATTGGATCTTAGCTTAACTGGGAGCAGATTTTAAGCAACTAGCAGCCTTTTTCCCATACCTAGTGCATTTAGCTTCAGAGGCTTTAACCACAGGAAATTAGTGGAGATTAGATTTGTTGAAAAAAAAACCCAAAAAAATCCCAGAATTGATTTTTATAATAAAATCACGTAGGTCCCACTACAGAAGAAACATCACCCTCACTAAGTTCATTAGGAAGAGATGATTATTGATTATGCAGCATGACTGCAGTCACTTCAGCATTGACAAGTCTCACCTATCAGACTGCCCATCGGGAGAGGTGGAGGCAGTGGTGGTGCTGGCGGGGCTCCGGGAGGAACAGAAATGTGTGCTAATAAAATAGTTTATATTCCCAATTAGGCCATATTATTAAAAGTAAAAAAAAAGAAAGTACAGGCACTTGATAGGCTTCCCAAACAAATATGAAAATTCAACTTCAGTTAACTAATACAAATTCAGACCCTGATCCTATCCAGGGTTCTGTACCCGCCAATCATTATTCCCATTGACTTTTACGGGATGCCAGATGATAGTGAGATTTCATGCCTATTTTGTACACTGCAGTACCAGAAACACTTGGGAAAGGAAAGCCTACATGTGTATAAGGAAGTGAAGACTTGTCATCCAAGAAACAGAGAAATGTCTGCAATAGCAAAATTATGTTACACCAAAACTCCACTATTTTCTTATGCCTTATGGGCTTGCAAAACACACAGTAAACGAGTGAGCCGGTTTATTACTAAGATAATAATCCTGCCAGTTTATAATAAAGAAGGATCCTACTCAATCTCACCATTCACCATTCTTTGGTTCTGGCAAAGTCAGCAGGGTATTTCAGAAGCCAGTGTTTCCCATTAAACAGGTATATGGTTGCTGCTGCTCTCAGGGCATCCAGAAATGCCAAATTGTAGACATGCATTTAAAATTACAGTTAAGCTTTAAAAGGATACATTTGTCTTTTACTCCCCCTGTACACCTTTGACTGTCTTGTAGAAACATGGACCAGCAAAGGCGTTTTAGCCATCCATTATTCAGTAACTGTCCCGCAACTACTCTTGGTAAAGAATTAAAACTTTAGACATCACTCAGCACTCATAAGTGATTTCCTGAGTAGGACTGTACTTCAGGACAGTTTCTACCCCATTGTGTTTAGTCAAAGTCCCTCTGAAAACACAAGAAAGTAACAAGCAGCCTTAAGTTAGCATGGGAGGAGTCTCACATACCTGGCCCGATGGTTGGTGGTGAAGGTGTAGGCACGGCAATGGGAATGCCAATACTGCTGCTTCCACTGTTCTCTCGACTGCCACTTCCTCCACTACTGCCACTACAAAAGAAAAACACAACTATTAGCATAGCATCTCCTACAAAAGCTTATCAACAGTCACACTTCTTGTGTGAGCTCTGCTAGCCTAATTCAATTACAGACTGTTGAAAAACTCCCTATTAAATGCCTCTGTCTTTACCTACAATTGCATACAGATAATCAAGTCTGGATGCATTACACTCCTAATAAATGGAATTAGCTAAGCCGATAAACATCACTATGAATAAAATGTGCAATTAAATGCTTCAAGAAATAAAAAGGTAATCAACCACGCAAGTTCTAGGCAATGGAGTAACAACTGGAGGAGTAGTTCAGGGGCTTTTAATAATTGAAAGTAGTATGCTGGGGCTGGAAGACTTCATGGCTAAAGTCTAAATAATTATTTAAGATTAATTATGCTGTCAGCTGAAGGAACATTTCCTCTAGTCAGAGCAAAAGTTTACATTGCTAAGTTTTTAACTGAGAATGGACATGATAAACCAGCTAGGGTGGGGTGTGCTTAATTTTCTGTGTATCTAACACTCCCCATTACCCATGCACACACCTTTTGTGTAGGAGAAGTTTGTTTCTAAGATGGTCTGAAAGGTAACAACACAGCCAGCTCAAAATCTGTCTAACTAATGTTATATGATATACAAATCCGAGGCCAGCAATGCAAAACACAGTGAACCACTGGATAACATTTCTACGCAGGCCTTTGGAGGCCGTGACATTTTTTTTGAGGGAGCTGAAAAAGAATCAAAATTGAGGTAGAATCTATCCTTATTCTTATCCAAGAGCACTCCTTAGTTCAAGTCTTGAATTTATATACACTAAATAGATAATGTAAAGGAAACTAAGCAGACAAGATGTTTTGAAGCCAAAACTTCACTTTAATTCGTCCATGTTAATTAAGAGTACTCAATGAAGTTCTAGTTTATTTACCATTCCTGGAAAGCTACAAATCAGTCAAGAGTCAAGTGCAAATCATTCAAATGTATCTCTTTAGAAAACAACGTTACAAAAAAGAAAATCAGTGATCTGAAATGGAAGCCAAGATAATTCCTTCAAAATTAGTGTTCTGTCTGCTGAAGACCTTGATCTTGTCACCATGGTTGCAGCTGAATTTCTAACTGCAGCCTACATAAAAGAAGCTCTTGTGAGACAGGAGTAAGGAGCAGTAGCCAGCTAAACAGACTAACAAGATCCTCAATGCAGCGACATTTAGAAGTTATTTAATTCTGACAGTATTTCATCACCAACTGTGTCCACAATACTCTCTCAGTCCCTGCTAGTGACTACAGTGTTTAACTGCCTACTGGGAGTTCTTAAAAAAGAAAAATATTAAGAAAGAAGCTCTCTAAAAAACAAGCTAACCTTTTATTTCTAACTACATTGAACTCTTTCATCTGTTTTTTTTCCCCTGCAGTTTGAAGCCTGTGATAGAAATCAAATTGGAAAAAAAATGAACTCACTTAAGAGACTGAGAGAAACATTTAGCCTTGCAATTCAAGAAAAAAAAATTTAAAAAGCTACACTCAGAATATTGAATATGAAGGCACTTCTTCATGTTAGGGAAGTCAGCAATTCAGTAAAATTCTGTTGATGCAGTGGTGGAATAACTCACCTTTTTGCCTTTCAACAAAAAGCTGAGAGGCACAAAGCTTTGAGGCTTTTCTGTGACTTTAGTAAACATTAGCTTGCTAGGCAGGGAAGAGTTACTGTGGGAAAACACCTTACCTGTGTGTTCGTGGTCTCTGATTCAAGGAAGCTGTCCTTCCTGGACTGTGCTGACTGCCCAGCCTGGCAGGGCTCGTCATGTAATCATTCGGGACTGTTGGCGGTTTGACTGGCTCCAGGGTTTTGTAAGGAGTATTTCGTCTGGTCAAGGAAAAAAAGATTTGAAGACAGAAAGGCAAAGAATCAGAAAATTAAAAGGATAAAGAAGTGAAGTTGTAAATCCATTTGTTTTCTAAATTTTTCAGGAAAGATCACTGCAGTGACCCACACTGTGGTATATTAAAATTCCAACAGGCAGGGTAGACAGGTCACAATCGACAGCCTAAAGCACTCCTACATAGACAGATCCATACAAGTTGGCCTACAGCACATAAACTGGTCAAAAAAGCCTAAACTAAACTTACCACCCAAAATACACTATTTGAGCAACCTAACATACAATAGCTACATCTGCGTAACACTCTGGGGTTACATGACAAATTTCCGTTGTATCAATTTCCTCTTCCCTCCCCCCCATTCCCTTCCCATCAGAATCCTTTCCAATTCTTGGCTAAAGGTATTCATCTCATTAAGATATCAGCAAGGCTGAATCAAGATTCAAAGAACAAGTGACATTTGCAATCACCAGTGCTTTTCCTAGGAGCACTGCTTCACGCAGTAATCAAGCAATCTCATCTCACATAAGCAGATCTGAAAGTGCCTCACAGATGAGCTTCATTGTCTCCATTTTGTGGCCCAAGAAAGCAAAGCCCAGAGAATTCCAACCTAGCAGAGTGCATCGTCAGAAATACAACACAGATCTTTCAAGATCTATTTACCAGACTCATTTACCAGACCCAGAGCAGAGCTCTACAGTTCTCACCAGTAACTGATAGATCCATTGCAAAACACAGAATTTGGCAATGCATTAGAGCTAAGCAAAACCAAAAATACTGAACTACTGGCATTTAATAATTTGTTCAATTACTGGTTATATCTGAGTTGGTAAGTTATACTGCTTCCCGGTATTTTAAGAAACTTACCGACTTTCTACATTATGAAAAGCAACAGTACTAAACTTACTTTTCAAGGTTATATCAGTTGGAAGCACATTAACAGTCTTCCCTGCTTATCATTCTATTTGGTAGTCTTTAGATCTCTATTGCTTACAACCGGAACACAAAATTTCTTTTTTTTTTTCCCACAACTGATCTGTTTTGGCAGATCTATAGGTGGTGACACCCTGCATATTAAAATCATCTAGAGTTCTTCATACAGACAAGCTAATTTACAAACACTACAGTACATAAAAACAGTTACAGTATTTCCACTTTTTTCTTTCAAAGGTTTTAATAATAAATTGTTATAGATGGAAGACAAAAACATTGTTTCCTGACATTGCTCAGAGCTTCCCACTTCACTGTCCCCCAGTGTTTCAGGGTGATTCTGAGAGCCCTTGCCACCAGGGAGAGCTGCAGGGAGCCCAAGGCCTTGCTTTGCTCCAGGACCCTCAAGGAAGGGCTTCAACTACTCCCGCCACATCCAGCTCCAGCAATTCACTCCTTCTTCCATGGTACTTCCAACCTGAGCATCTAATGATTTCCACAATCTCTCCCTGGTCCTGTGAACTGGTCCCTGCTTACTTCAGTTTCTTTCGCTTTTCACTCTGTATGACTTCCATGCAGGATTCCTCCCCACCACATTCCTTTAGATAGTCCTGCCTTGGAGGGACAAGCTGCACAACAGGGAGCACCTACTTAAAGGCCGATGTTACACACTAAGCTCATTCTGGTTTTACATACTTATCTCTGTTTTCTGGATCAAAGGGAGAAGAGTAGCATCCTTGCGGTTTCTAGCGATTTTTTCTGCATAAATTAGGGTAAGTCATGCCTGTGATATTTCATGCTTTGGCAGAACACGGCTGCTCAAGACAAGAACTGTACTTCCTGAACAAGAAGGGCAGATAGAAATCTCTGTTACAAACCCACATTATTCCTCCCCCTCAGCCAACTGCTGCCACTTGTCAAGCTCATCTGGAAATGACATGCAGCTGATTAATCCTTATCAGGCATCAGCTATGGCAACCAAACAGCTCTGGCTTGTTCAGGGGGGAGCATTAGAGAGAGGCAGCTCACCAGTACATCAACGCTGCTGTTTCACTAGCGAGCATCCAAGAGGACATGAAAGTGCTACCCAGGTTCCCTGGGCTGATAAACAACTCTCTCAGCTGGGATAAGAGACACAACTGGAATACCAATTTCATGCCCTTGAGCAACGGGAATTTTCAGAAAACATGCTGAGGAAACCTCTAGGTTAATTTCTCTGTGGAATATGCAGCAAACACTACCACCAAAGCATCAAATAGAGATTAAAAATCACTAAGTCTTCAAAAAACGAGCTGCTGCTTCTAATTTTCCTTGATCATTGCTCCTGATCTTCACCCTGTTCTATCTCATTATTCCTCATTTTTCTGGCTTCCTGCCTCTCCAAGACAACATACCTGAAGCCAACACAACCATGCTAGCCAGCTCTGCAGTGACTCAGTCCCCCACAGTATTAAAGGGAGGGCTAAGAGTGACAAACAGGGAAAAGGTCATTTAGGATGCCTTTTGGAAGATGTTGCACAGTTGGACAGACAAAACCATATGGCACGTGCACTGAGCTTCTTAAGTATTAATGTTTTGGTCTCTAGGAACAACTACTTGCTGGCACACCAAGATAAGCAGATTTCACTCCCCACAGGTCCAGCAGCAAAACAGATGCAGGGAACTCTGCTCACAGTGGGACTTGGGAATAGCAAAATCCTTCCTCATTTAAGTATAAAAATAAAAATGCACAAGCCAGCAAGAATCAATGTTGCCACTGTGTTGACAATGCCATAAATTTTGCTTAGGTAATGCAACAAATGCAGCATTAACAGCCACTTTACAGCTCTTCTAATATTGAGAAATGAGTAGACAAGAACTTTATTAGTAAAGCCTTTCCCCCACTGAAGTTAAAACTTTAAGATTCTTTTCTGTCACTAGGGAATTCTTCCCAAAAGTCAGGAATAACAATAGCCTCCTCATTTACCTATAACCATATTAAATCCTTCCCCATAAAAAAAGTTCTTTCAAAAAGTCATCCTGAAAACAAGAGTCAATGCAGCTGAAAAGCATTTATACAGAAAACGTTATTGTGATTGGTTTTTTGCTAAAGGCAATCAGAATTGCCATCTATCGATCAATTTAAGAAACACCAACGCTGGCACAATTAAAAATTTCTATTACACAGGAGGGACCAGGCAGCCCATTCTTACCCCAGAGTTCCCCGGCCTGACATGGGAGGACTTGGTGGTTTTTGTGTAGGCGGATTTGTTCTTGACAAGGTGCCAGTTCTTGCAGGCTGGTTATTTCCATGCTGAAATAAGGGAAAACATGATTTTATTTTTATAACAGAGCAGCTCTATTACTGACAGCTTCTTTTTTTTTTTAAGTGTAAGAATATGAAGTGAGAATTCCCAGACAGCTGACAAACAGCAAGTTTTCAGCTACACGAGACAGACACCAGTAAATACAAAGAGTCTAAACACAAGCTTAATGTTATTTTCACTATAAAATTATGACAGACATCAGAAAGGTAGGCAATTGACAGGTTCATGCACAAATGTCTTCTATCATTTTTTTCCTTAAAGGGAAGCCACATTTGTATTCATTGCCGTTCGGATGTTAATAATTTAAATCGAACTTTAACACTGACAGTACAATACAGCCAGCATGGCCCAGAATTTCTCAATTTGCCCCTGCTATTTGACTAGCAGAGTCATTCAGGTTGTCTGGGAAGTCTCCTGCAAAAAATGTAAGTGAAGGGAATCAAGGCATCTACTGAATTCAGAGCAAAGCACTATATGTGTTAGAGAAATTAATGTTTCTATGTACAAACGCGGATGTCAATGTATCGCAGATATATTGACACGCTAAATGCTGTAAATGGAAAAAAAGTATAGCATGTTTAATCTAAATATCCTATGGAAAGCAGAAGAGAGTGTAAGAGAGCGCTAGTTTTCAGTTTTAATGGCTCTGCAGCCTCTACTATCAGTCACATGAGGCACTGTGGGTCAAAGGAGAAATAACACTTCTTACCTTGGCTTTTAGCCACTTAACGTTGGCAAAAAAAAGGGGGAAAAAGGCAGAAATTAATGGCAGATCCATCACAACTGATAGGACAGCTTAAACTAAAGATAATCACATTTTAAAGAAATCATTTGTGTCTACTGATAATTAGCTCATCCCAGTACACTAAGAGATTCTGCTGTCAGTTATTGAAAATTCTGTGTCTGATGAAGTGACCACAGGAAAAGCACTTGTGTCAAAATTAAGTTTAGCGAAGCTTTGCCAGGTATGTCTGCCAGGTTTCTCATGGGCAGTAAAGGGTGGAAAAGCCCTCTGCTGACCATTCAAGTCCAAACCCAAATCAGTGTTATTTCAATGGCAATAGGCACTTAAGAATTCGTTCACAAAACCACAGTTTCAGCAATATGTACAGAATCGACAGGCCTGTTGCTTTGACACTTAGCCTTCATATGTTTTCAAGAAATTTGAGCTGCTGCATGGAATGGTAAATAAAGAAAAGGAAATTTTCAAACAGGATGAGCAGCAGTGCCTTTCACCTCTGGTTTATTGACTGAAATCTGATTCAAGGCAGCACAATGCTGGCTGCTCAAAACTGTGTTGGCAGGGATATAATGATTGTTATTCTGAAATTTTAGCTCTTAGAATCAAGTCATTATATGACTCCACCGTATCATTTTAACAGCCTTCGTGATGGCAGAGGAAAAAAAATATAAAAACTTGGCCTCATGAGGAAAAGATAATATTTTAAATAAACTCAAGCCAAGTTCTTTCATTTTTGGGGAGAGAGGGACAGGGGGATAGACACTCATTTTTGAAAGGGTTAATTTCACTAATAAAAAAAAAAAAAGGCAAATACAAACCCCCAAAATAAAATAATCCCAATGGTTTTTTTTGAGGTTGTTTGGAATTAAACTGTTACTTCCAGAACAAGCCTTCTAAGGCAGAGCATTTCAAACTGTGGTTTGCATCTTCTTCTCCTCCTCCAAGAAACACAAACTAGTTTAAAGGCATACATGAACTCAATAAAAAAAGTAATTAAAACATGCTATACAGCAAACATGCATTTGAGACTTCTGACAGGGTCTGCAAAACCAATGAAAAATAGCTAGGGTTTACAAATCAAATGAGGTTGAAAGCCACTGCCCTTAAGTTATTCATATTACAAGAACAGGAACATAAATCCTGTTCCAAAATTCAGATGAAAAAGTTTAGCTCTGGTAAGTAAATTTGAAGGTCAACCCACTTACTCTGAGCCTGGGCAGAAGTTCGTCAGCAGAGTTCACAGGCATTTAAACCACCTCTGTCCCCACATACTTATTTCATGGATAAACATGCAGGTTCAGTTTCCAAGATGCCAGAGTACTCTCCCAAGTAGTGTATTTTTAAAACAGGCCTTTAGTAATGAAATTTGCTTTCTCTTCTCACAGGAATATGTGACCCTTCCCCTTACTGCACCAGCTGCCAATGGCAATGGCATAATACAAGGAATTTCTTAAAGGAGACCAAAAAATGAAACTCTTGGTTCTGTCCTTCCCCAGCAGACAAAGATAGAAACTTTTTTGAAGGCTTAAAAGGAAGGGTGGCATGGTTTCTTATCCAGCCTCTACTACTAAAATTGCCTGCCTCAAAAATATAAAACCAAAAAGCTTCCTTTCTTTCCTTCCCTTATGCAGTGTCACTCAGCATTTATGGCGAGTACTTCCAGCCCCCTTCTAATCCCTGTTACATTCTGCCTCCACTGCAGTGACAGTATGAATATCAACATGTAGCAATGATTTAGTTAATCTTCATCTTATTTCAAACCTTTCTACTGCTAAGTACACTAAACATTTATCTGAAGTCTGACAGCTCTTGACCTTTATTCCTACATCAGGTAAGCTTCACCTCTTTTGCTACCAGTTAAACAATATACAGGCAGACACACACTTGATTGTTCAGCAGAATTAGAAACTGTTGTCATAGTGCTTTCTATATGTAAAAAGGTCTGTAGATGTCCTCTCTGTTGCTGTCAATATAAACAAGGCTCATACAGGCAGGAAAACAGAAGGCCAGAACACAAAAGGAACTGGGATTCACATGGGAGAGCAACTCCTGATCCAAAAGACCTAAGTAAAGGGGGAAAGCAAATGAACCAAAGCAAGATGAACCATATGGCTATTTAATCATGGTTAACAAGCTAATTAATTAGGAGGAGACTTTTTTTTTTAATTGGCTGAGCTTACGAGGTCAACATTGCTGCATTTCTTAGTCTGAAAACCAAATGGGATGCTTTCTAAGCAATTAAAAAAACCTACTTGGAATTGAGAACAGTTTATGCAGCAGGGTCTAGACTCAGTATGATTTGAAGAAGAAGGTGAAAAAAGGCAGCAGAAAACCAAAAGGAGTAACAGGTATGTGCTTAATGTATGCGCAAGCATCTCTCTACAAATGCCTCTAGGCCAGCCAGCCTGCTGGCAGAACATGACCATCACCAACTGCCTGATCCATACCCGGAACATCAGCACCAGGAAGGAGGGAAATGCGGGGCATGAGGAGGAGAAGCAGTAGCATGCATACAGTTCACAGCTTGAAGAGGGAAGAGACTGTTCTGAGAGGGTATAAAATAAGAGACAGGAGGTGCAAAAAGGAAAAAAGCTTAGTCAAATGAAGAGCATCACTGAGAACTCCTGCAGAAGCTGTGAGGAGCATGATTCCCTTCTCCTCCTGCTGCTTGTATTGCTGCACACACAGGAGACAGTTTTCAACCCGACACCAGCATCCTGGATGACACACATCAGAACAAAAACAGTCTGTAGCCTTGCTGGGGATGCTTGTGATGCTGAGGGTGAGAACTAGACAGACCAGGACGTTCCCAGAAAGGAAACAGGGTAGGCAGCAGTATTGGTTGAGGTTTCTTGCAATGATATAGCAGATCATGTTTTAAAGAAGCAAGCAGAACAATCTTGCCTTTCCAGAGAAAACCCAACAAGCATGTAGCAGTCCTGGATAAAGCTTTAAGGGTTGTCACAAACCTAAGAGAAAGAAACCACTGTCTCAGGTTTGAGAAATAAGAGTCAATGCTGCTGCATTTCCAAAATGTCACAGCTAGGGCAGTGATATATCCACAGGGTTTGTACAGCATGGGAGAGCAGGCTGGCCTTGGACTGAGAGCCAGCAGTGGGCTGGAAAGGAGCAAAGCAATTAAAGCAACAGGCAGAACAGGTGCTTGCAACAGCCATGCAAGGCATTTATCATAGCCAAAATTGAGGCTGCTTCTGTAGCTGATGCCAGGAATTCAGAGCACCTGGACTTTAGAACTTCAGCTGTTGGTTTGGAAGGACAAACAATGACTGCTAGTACGAAGAGACTTATTTGCTTAAGGCAACTCTTTTGGCAGCTCCAGCATACTCAGTTCTGGTAGTCTAAAGAGTACAAAAACACCTGCTGCCAAAGGCAGGACTGCAGGTTGCTGCAACTGAGGTCAAAGGGACAAGACCAAGGATGGCATTAAAAGGAAGGTTGTGAGGAAATCAGAAGTACCTACTGATAGCCAAAGAATGTCCAGACATTGAGGGACTCCGCTGGCTGGCCTCAGGAGGCAGCTATCTAACTGTTTTTAGTAGTTTTCAAGCCAAGTAACAAGTCATGGGGGAACATTAGTCATGATTCAGGGAGCTATAACACTATCATTTAAGCTATAAGCTGTGCTTGGAAAACTAGGGGTAGGGAGGGTTGCAAATAACTCATTTATGTGAGCAAATTTATCTGTAAGCACACAAAAGACCACCTGAACACAGAAGCAAAATTCTTAGCATGCTGATATTCAGCAAGTTTCTCCTGCATATTTCAGCTATGAACTCTCCAATTTCATAGTGCAGAAACTTCAGATCTCTATGCAGGCTGGTTGTACTTCCCCTGCTGTATTCACTCAGTATTTCTCCAACTCCTGAATTAAAGAGCCAATTTCACTCTATATTCTGCCATACCTAGGATGACTGAAAGAGGTCATTAAAGACCACCCAATATAAATGCTCTTCAATGGAAACAAGAGTTTAAAAAGTGTGCCAGTCAAATCTCCATTAATAGTAAGTATCTGGCAAACTTGGAACTTTTATACTTAGGGTCTCTAAAAGCAATAATCAGCCTAAGATCTGTTAGCTTTGACCAGTAAGCAGAGTCATCAACCACAATAGAAAAAACCCCACACGTCGCTCTTGACTCTTTAGTCAACCTCTCTTTTACTTAAAAAGGTACTTCCTTTATTAGTCATGGGAGAATGCCCCTACAGAAAGGTAGCTGGCCATAAGACCTTTCAAAATGCTATTATGTGTGTGCAGCTAGGCAATTTTGTGCAAGATTGCCTTCCGTCTCATCAGTGGGGCAGTTCTGAAATACCACAAGGTGACACAGTCAGAGCAAGAAAAGCAGAAGCTGGAAAGGTGCTTGTATGTGAAGGTAGGGGATGCCTGAGGAAACGACACAGTAAAGCACCAAGCCTAGAACATGGTTTCTTTACAGAAATCAAGATATGGAGTTTGGTAGAATATGTAATCAAAGATGTTGTTCAGCAGGCAGACTGTATGTGGGTGTCAGACACTCAGGGTAACACACTTCTGCCACACTAGTTTTGTGCAGTTTTAAAGAAATGATTCCTGTGTCTCAATTTTCTTATCAGAATGGGTCAGAAGCTTTCATTTGTTCTTCACTTCCTTATAGTCTATAGTAAAGCAGATTATTTTGATGAAATTAAGTTTTCAAATTAATACTTTAAAAATTGACATACGTGGGTAAGTCTCTCTTCAGGGAAATTTAACATCCCCTATTAATATTTGCAACCTAGTCATTAGTCTTCTATTAACAGCAACTAGATGTAGTTTGTCATTATTGCTTCTCTCCTTTATTTATTTTTTTTTTAACTTTCCAATTAAAAAGCATTAGCATACAATACAAAAATCTGTGGTGGATGATAGACAAACTTATTGTTCTCTCAGCACTCAGTAGTGTTGTTAAGAGAAAGATACGTAGATTACTGCTTTTAAATAGTTTGAGATTTTTCAGTTGAGTTGGTGACTTTGAATCTAACTACAATAAAGTAAGGCTAGCATAAAAAAAAAAAATTAGAAAATAAAGAGACCTCAAAGTTTAGTGTTTCCTTTGCAAGCCGAAAGGCTTGAAACCTACATTATATCATATGACACTAGGCACACTTCTGAATTTCCAGTAGCAAGTGCCCTATGGAAAGCACACTGTGTTAACACTCAGAGTCATTACAGTTGGCAACAGGAAGTTCCTTTTTCCCCCAGAGAAGCATTCTTTACCCTACAGCAATATTTACTGTTTGGCCGTGACCCCAGAGGGATGATGTGACATTAATGAAGTTGGCAACATGACATCCTTTGAAGCGTGAATGTCTAACAGAGGCTGGTAAGGGGACAAAGGAAGCAGCAGCTCCAGTTCAGGATGCCTATCTCACTTGGGTTTTATTAGAGTGAATTATTTAAAATTTAATGGCTACACGTAAGCAGTCTTATCCTACAGAGTATGTAGGCATGATTAGGTAGCCTTTCACCCTCACATACGCATGTCATCTGCATTTTCATTTTGCACTGACACAGATATAAGCATAAAGACTGCAGACAAGTAGGACATGCTGAGAAGCACTAAGGTAAGAGCAAGACTACCTTCTCTAAGCTTAGTGTTTGTCAAGTTCTGGCCCAATCTCTAGTTTAAGGGAGTCCTTCCAACTTCTATTTCCTTAAGAAAGATTTCTGAACGCTTAACTCCTGTTTGACTTTCTGGGCTCAAAAGCTTCTTACAGCTTTCATGTGCTGAAATGCAAATTTTTTTTATGGTGACAAAATTACAACCTTTTTCCTTAAAATAAAACTGAAAAGTGATCAATCTTCATATACAATTCAAGTTTGGTTTTGAAAAACTATTAGTTCCATAAAATAAACCTGATCCAATTATAGCTATTAGGCATTTCAATTAGACATGTATTCAACATTTTATCTGCCTTTACCATAAGGCATCATCACTTCAATTTCCTACTTAGCTGCCATTTTACAAATTGCTGCAATTCCACCTGCCTTCTATTCAAAAAGAAGATTATTATAAATTCAAAGGCCAATTTGAATTTGGCTTTTAAGGGCAAATTTAAGGTTTTTAAGGCAGCTTCTAAGCTTCCTCGTTCTCCCCGCTCTTAAACTGAGGATTTTCTGTATGAGTAATTGTGTTTGACCTATTTATTTGCTGGCACAGTATTTTTTTTCTTTCCTTTCACAAGAAGAGGAGAAGAGGAGGAAGGAAATGTTAAAGTAGCCTCTGCCTAATAATTTCAAACCAAGCTCTACACAGGAAGGTAGATAACGACAGTTACTCTTGTTTACAAAGAATTACTTTAGCTAAATTCCCCTACACCCAGAGGATGACAGCTGAGCAACCACTTAACAGACCAGCAAAAATGCTTCCCTGTGTGTTTCTTGGAGCCATCAACACATATTTGTGTTGCAAAGGAAAGCCTTCTTGCTAGCAAACCAACTTAAAAAGCCCTCCTGATTTTGACTGATGCTAGCCTTGGCTTCACAGGGACATATATTAAAAAAAGCAATTTTTGGAGACATTGTCTGTATCTGTCCCTGCAAAGGGAAGGGGCAGGGAGTCCAGCAGCTGGGGCACTTTGGGGCTGCCACGGAGGTTTCAGGCTGAAGGAGAAAGTACCTCTGTGATCCTAGGATGCTCTACAAAAGCTTTTCAAGAACGCACTGGAGGAGGAAACAGCACTGCCTTCCAAGCGTCTCCCATCAGTGAGGAAACCTGCTACAGAGAGCAGCTGCTTACCCCTCACTGCCACCTCCACCCTCACCTTCCCCCACAGAAATTGCTGCATGCGTGTGAGACAGAGGGAGGCATGCAGAGCCCTTCTCCATGCCCCAAACACATGCATCTGCTTTTGCATCCTTTCCACACAGCCATGACAAGCAGAGACAAACAAAGAAAATGAGCTGTGAGTATACACAGGAAGTGTTTTTGCATTTGCTCAGATGGAAGATGTATGGTGAAGACAGCATTTACCCTGAGGATTACACACCTCCCTAATTTAACTCTGTGAGACATTATTTTTATCTACACTTTTCATATGAAACAATGCAGGATCAGCCCATAAAATATACTGCATATTTAAACAACATTTTTCCTAGGACTAATATTTAAACAAGTAAAAGCCGAAACAGGGTATAATCCAGTCTGTATCTTTGATTTCTCCTCCCTGTACTTTTCCTTTATGTTTCTTTATCAAATCCTACACCAGAACAGTCCCATTAACAGCAATAAATTGCCATCTACAGATTTCAAAGTGCTGTATAATTTTTATTTAATACTTAAATGCCAGTGTATGTGTTGAACTGTATTTTACTGACACTTGCTACAGCAGAAAACATTTAAGGATCTGCAAGTTAGTCAAACTGACAATTGTTCTAAGCAGACCTCAGACTTCTTTTTCTCTAGAAAAAAATGGTTTCTAAGGCCTTATTGGACATGTTGCTGTCCAACTTGGGGTGAAATCTTTGCTCAAGAAAATACGACTTAACAGAGACTGAGGCATCTTCTAAGACTACTCTGGACAAGACAAAGTTTGTGATTCAGTTTACTGTACACTCTCCCCTAACTGTAGATTCAAGAGGCAACTCAGATTCTCAGCATCATCTTTCACTTGTGCTGACTTCCAGCAGGACCTGATCCAGCTTCTTAAGTTGTTTTGGTTTGATTTTCCTGTAACACCACTACCTACATCTAGGTGACTACGTAAGCCACTTCCTTCAGAACCTTGATCTGTGTCACACTCTTGGAACTCAAGTAATAAGATGGCTAAAACATTTAATTGTGTCATTCACTAACTCAGCACACTCTTTTCAACAGTGTCTCTAATGCATGGCAGCCACCTTGAACTACATACCTGAGGTGTGGCTGGCAGTTTATTTCATTTGTGTAACAAGTCTACATAAAAATATCAACTGTTTCATGCCTTTCACAGTTGTAAAACAGACTTAGGCAAGTCACTCAAAGAAACAATATCAAGATATAACTTGCACCTGTCTTGTAATTGAGTTGGTAATTTGGTTATTACTAGAGGCTTTTTTACCTCTGAAAAGACCAAGCTTTTACTATAAACCACTAACATTCAAAAGAAACCTTTACTAAAACCATTCCATAAGAACTGCCTAGAAATGGGTAAACAGCACCTCATTTCCACCCACTAAAAAAGAGGGTCACATGAATAAAGACACCAGTACTCCCAAAAGCAAATAGTGATACTGGAAAATGCAACAGCTAAGCCTTAATAACTTCAGCCTTCATGGATTAAACAACCTGTTTTGAGTCTGCACAATGCAAGTAGTTCAGCAAAGCATCAATTTCAGAGACTAACAGTAATTATTCTACCTTTAAAGTCTTTTACAGCACTTGATCCCTGGAGCACTTAAATCCAGAAACCAATAACCTGACATTGAATTCCTGTACTCCATAGAACATTCTCCTCAAATGCAGGCTATACTGAAAAATCATCAATTTCTCTGACTCCAGTGTTTCTATTTCATAGCAATTGAGATAACATCTGTCAGGTTTCTACACAAGACTGTTATTCATCAAGACTGGCTTAATTTATTAGTGTAAAACAATCCTAAGAGTTACGGGTTTAATACAAGTTCACCTACAAACAAAACAAAAAAATCAGGTAGTCTAAAGTCACTACATTAATCCATAGTCTAGAGCTGTCATGGTATAGAACTGCTTTCTAACTTGTGCTGGAATTAGACTCCTGTGGGCATTTGGAGG
Organism: Eulacestoma nigropectus; assembly: GCA_013397775.1. NCBI lineage: Eukaryota > Metazoa > Chordata > Aves > Passeriformes > Eulacestoma > Eulacestoma nigropectus. The sequence continues at coordinate 130,713 of VZTE01001827.1, forward strand.
GCTCTACTAGGAAGCAGGAGGTACCCTGGTACTCTGTCAAGTCATTCTGAAAGATCTGCCCCTTGAGCTCAGCGATTCAAAGGGCACAGGACAGGCTGATACAGCTGCACAACTGACTGACCAGAGCACTGACTGATCAAGCTTCAGAGGTTACACAGGTTTTGAATAAATGCCATCCAAGAGAAGATTGTTGCAAACTGAATGTACCTGAAACTCCTGGTCTAGAGGTATTTTTTATAAAAATACCTCTAGACCAGGAGGTATTTTTTATAAAAAAAAAAAAAAGGTATTTTTTATTAAAAAAAGGTATTTTTTATAAAAAGATGACCAGGGAGCAAATGGTGTTATATTAATTCCCTCTAACTATGACCATTTCAAGAGAGGTAGACAGTAATTTATCAAGGCTTTTATTTAGAGAAAAGGAAAGTTAGGCTGTCCAATGGGAGTAAGATATCAAATGCCACTCAGATTTAAATGCAAACCACCAAGAAACCCACCCCCACCAGCCAATTTCCCCGTAAGAGATGACTTCCTTTATTTCCTTTATTAAGAAAAACTGAGTGGCAGTAATCTAGAGGAGGAAGTAGTGATAATTTTAAAAGTCAGTCATGGCTTTTTTGACAAGTCATTAGCCTAAGATCATGAGCCATTATTTCCTGATACTGTGACTATCACTGAGAGTCACAAGGTTATGGCAAACTTTGCTCAAAAAACCCTCACTGTAAAACAATACATTTTGTTATTGAAATGTTTGTATGTGGGAGCATACCACGCTCATAATCCTTCCTATCATAAAGGAACTAAACATTTTAGTATCAGTAACATTCTGCCCCGACCCTATCTCCTGGTCTGTGTTACATGGAGTCCTCAAGTGTCCAGGAGTTCTTACCTTTACGCCATGGCCAACATCATCCAGCACCGTGTAGTCTATAGGTTTTCGAATATACCTTACGGGACGTTCCATGTTCGCTGGTGCTATAATTTTGTGAGTTCTTGATGTGTTCTTATTGGTCGTCAAAATGCCTATCTCTCTGCGAGCGACCTTTTCTTTATGGATGTCCACAGTCTAGATTAAAAACAAGAGAGTATGGGTTTCTTTAGGCATTTGCTGTTTTCTTTACAGAGCTAGCTACATGTTTAGGCTTCACTGTTAGACAAAGAGTCTGAACTGAGTTAATGCTGCTGGAAGGATGCCAGTTTATTGATGAAATGAGTTTCATTTACACGAACCTTGTTAAAAAATTACACCTTAATGAAATAACCAATAATAAAAAAATTATAATTATACGTTACTGCTTCGACACTCCAAAGACACTACGCAGATACAGTCCTTGCAGATTAACCCTCAGCATTCTTATGACTGACACTGGTAATAAATTACTCCAACTCCACAGCTGGGAAACCAGGACAGACAAGCTAAGCAATTTGCCCAGAGCCCCAGAGGGGGACTAAGCTTGGGAAGTCTGTGCAGTAACGTCTTTCAGCAAAGCCATCAGTGCATATCAGAGTGAGAGTCTGCACAGGGAGGGACTAATTTCAGCACTGGGGCTAGTATCAGTCACTGTTTATAGCAGCTTTACTGAAAGAATAAAACAAAGCTTTAGAGATGCAAGTAAAAGAATATAAAATACGCTGTATTTTATTAAAAAAAATTTTAAAAAAAGAGACAAAGATCAGTCCAGCAGTCTGTGAAAAATCAAACTAAGCTTCATGTAACAGACATATTCTTCTACATGCAATATAACCACTGCTTAAACCCTAGCTGAAGGAAAACAAGTGCAAATCAAGCATTGGATGCCATAGGAAGTCCCATTTCTAGGAAGCCTATTTCAAGATTCAGGGGTTGAATGTACTGGTTTAAGTACCTACTTGAACCTCAGGATCTCATTGAAGGAGATGGTATCTGACAAAAAAATGCCCCTTTGAGCAAAACCTATCAAGCCACCACTTAATCCACTGAGGAAAATAAATCTTAGGCTACAAGCATCAATTCCTCCTAGAAAGGTGGTCATAGAAAAAAACCAGTGAAGGTTCAGAAAGAAAGAAAAATCCTTTTCATCCTAAATCCTACCTCATTTAGGTACTTCACTAGAAATGGTTTAATCTAAAATGGATGTTGTGATGCGCAAGGTTTTGTTTAGTGAAGCAAAGTCAAAGATGAAGCACAAAATTAGTTGATACTTCTACTTCTATATGAGGCAAGATGAAAAAAGCAAGAGTAGTATCCAGGAAATGAACATTTCTAGGAAAGCCAGCACTCAGCATTCACTGTGAAATATCTTCAGCTGAACTGTTTTTTTCATTAACTGGTACACATGCTCAAATAATCTTAAATTCTCCTGACTACAAAAAGACATAAACCCTTCCTTAACAGTTCTGATAGATGGCATTGCAGATTACAAGCAGGAACACAGGTAGAGAAGCACCTAAAAGCAGTGATACCAAGCAAGCTTGTTTTCACAGCTTAAAGCTAAATAACAGACTACTTGTAACACTGCAAAAGGTTCTTTTACTTCGGAAGCACACAGAATCTTAATAGAAACAAGAGTTGCAATTTTCCAGAGCAATGCAAGACATTAAGTGTGTATGTCTTCATTAGCTTATTTAGAATAAATTTAACTATCCCAATAAAATTTTGGAACAAGCTTTATTGTTCTAAATGCTCACACTCTGATAAATTCCCGAGTCAGGAATTTAAAAAATGCCTTTCCAAATGAGACAATCCTATATACATCAAGTATTTAGCACTACATCAGTATCAGGTATCACCCACTGCACCCACATTTTCTCTTGCAGCCGATTTCACAGATCATAGAACAAAGACTAAAGAATGAGACTAGTCTAATTTTTTCAAATGCAACTATTATTTGTTCTTTTCCTTTTAGAGACTAAAACACACATATTAGTTCTGCCTTTTCGTTGTTTTCTTGATCTTGCTGAAAGAATTATATGAGTGCTGTGCTACATGTTCATCTCTTCCAATTTTTCTGCACAACCTAAACCTTTCTGTTCAATGATAACAGCAGCTCTTAAGCTATCTTACAAAACTCTTCAATAATAAGCAACTCTTCATATTTTGTAATACATGAACACTGCATAGGAGAGAAAAAGAATCAACTTTAAAGTCCCCTGAATAACATAGCAACTTAGGAGGCTGAGAATATCAATTTTAAAAACATACAACAATGTTTCAAAATAGGGGTTTTTAAAATACAGCAATATCCCTTGAAATAAATCCATGCTTCTACTTCATCCTCACAAACCAAATCTGTTGTTACTAATAAACTCATTTTTTGTTCAGTGAATGGACAAAGATGCGTCTTTATACTAAGAGTTCTCTTAACATTGATAGCAAAAGAAAAAAGACAAAACAAAACAAAGCCCTTCAGAGCACAAAAAGATGCATCTTTTTCTAGCAGGTAGTCCATGAAACTGACTTTTCTTCCTTGCAATGGACAATGAAAATTCCGTAAGTTACTGGAACAGAGGATAAGAAATTCCAGGAACAGATAGTGTACCATATATGCATTTGGAAACTGACGTAAGTAATATTGCCAACACTCTTAGAACGGGAAAAGAGCATATATTAATTTTATCAGACAGCTTATCCAAAATTAAGTATTGAGCAGTGATTTGTAAAGTCTTTGCACGAATTTCAGTAAGGCAAAGAAAGCAAAAAGAAGAGTATCTGTACTACAGTGCAGGGCCAGCAACAGGGCACATATGTAAATCCTGAAAGGCATTCAGACATGCCTGTGCAAGAGACTAATTTGCTGTTCAAAGCAAACGAGACTTCAACTCCCACCACATCTGGTGCACCGGAAAAGCAAGGCAGGGTTTTACCCCTATGCAAAGCAAAGCTTCACAGCATATGCTTTGCCCACAGCTACAGGCTGACCATCAGAGATACTAGACAGCATCTTACTTCAAGAAATTACAGGGTTTTGTAAGCTCTGCATATTATTAAGTCTTATGTGAACATTATGCAGAACAAAGCACACAACAATTGGTCATTCTTCTATTTTAATTTATATCTATTTGCTTGATGTTCATACGGAAGTTTATTGTTTAGTCATAGGCAATGTTTTCCACTTTCAAAAGATGAAAAACTCAACACAAGCAATTTTTAGTAGGACAGGAAAGCTTTCCAGCCAGTTAACAGTTAATTTCTGAGAAAGACAAGCCACATGTACCAGGTAACAGCCAAAATAGACCATTCTCAAAGCTCTCGTCACACTTGACGTCTGTAGCCATGAGTGTTAGTTCTGATATGGTAACAAGACAGCTAAACAATAGTTGGTTTGTGATTTCATGCACAAAACCTACTTTTAGATATCAAAGATGGAGAGGAGCAAAGTACAGCTAACTGGCATGGGTTAGCACAGGTTAACAAGCACTTGCAAGCAGTCAGACCAGCCGCAGATATCTTTGGCCTATGCTGAAACAAATACATAACATAATTTAAAATTTGAGGAATAGGGCAGACAACATAATCAGTGAGACAAAGCCCAGCTTTATACTGTTTTGGAGAAGAGGGAAAAGACATTCCTTCCAAGCACAACGTGTTTCCTTTGGGAAGCAAATTTAAATTAACTTGTCAAACAAACCCCTTTGCCATTACAACTGAGTACCAAGGACTATGCCAGCTAATCCAGAAGCTTGGAGGTTGAAGGAACTGTTAATTATTAGCTGCCTCCACTATCTGTCTTCTTCAAGCCATATTAAAAAAAAATCCCAACAATCAGTTGAACAACAGGATGTAGAGTTAAAATTTAACTGTTTGCTTCCTTAGAAGTAGCCTCAAGGCCCAGTGAAGCACAGCAATGATACAGCAAATAGTTGTTCTTTTATTATCTCGTGCTGCAGATACCACTCTATCCATGTGCTTGAGTGTGCTAGCCCAGAACAAACAATTTACAATAAATAGAGACTGAAGTATCTCTGGCTAAGCTAATATTAGGATATCCAAACATTTTAATAAAGGTCACACATATGGAGGTATTAAAATAAAAGAGGAAAAAGAGAAACAATTCAAAGCTCTACAATCTTTTTACTCCTGAACCACTGCAACTCAAATTTATGAGCCAGATACTTGCACGGCTACCATTTCTCTCACTAAATGCATACACAGCTGGGAAAGAGCAGAGAATAAAAGAAAAAGAATAACCTCAATCAAATCAACTCCACTAACCAGGCATCATCAACTTCAGGCTGTCCTGAAGGACGGGACAACTCATTACACTAATACCACAAATTTACACCAAGCAAAAACCCTTTAGATTTGTGGTAAATTAACCGATATTGCAGAAGTGCTGTGCAGGAAAACTCCACTTCTGGTTTCCTACTCTGCTCCTCCCCAGTTCCTCAGAAATAAAGCTGTAACAGCACACACTCACCTGACAGAGGGGACAGGAGAAGCACTGTGTGGTGCTCCACAGCTATCTTTCCAGCAACCTGGAAAAAGCTGCCAGGGTTTTGGGAAGAGCAAATGCTAGGGGAGAGAACAGCTTCCTAGCTCTCAACTGTGAAAATGGTGGCTATCAGGTAAGACTAAGATACAGGGTCAAAAGTTATAAGCTAAAGAAGAAAAAAAAAAAGCTCACCCCAAAACAAACAAACACACCACCAAAAAACCCCCACTCACCAAACTCCCGCCTCCCAAAAAAACCCCCCCAAAACTCAAACCACTACATGAGATTAAGGAAGAGCAAAAAATCACTTCAAGGACATTTCCTTGATCCTAAAAAATCTAACATTCAAACACATAAGCCCTAAAAATATCATAAGAATACACCACCACTTTTAATGACAGCTTTTCAGGCCATGTCATGCAATGTTTTTAAGAACTTTCACATCATACAAACAAATGCCCTATGCCACACAGAGCTGCAAGCCTGTAACTTTTCAATTTGTCCCTAAACTCACTCAGATAAGAAGGAACGTAGGAATCACAATCCACTGGCTTCCTTAACATGCCAATTTCTCTAAAACAAGGAGACAAGGAAGACCAAGCAGGTTATTATTGGCAACAGTTTTCTGCAATTTTGACACTGTTTCCCTTTTTTCCTTTTTTAGTTTGTGGTTAAATACAGGGTTGGGTCTCTTACTAACACTTTATTTCAGGCAAGTAGAGCCCTGATTACAGGGTATCAGTGCTATACATACCTAAATGTCAGCAGAATAGATTACAATTACTTTATACAAACAAAACCCAGACAAAAGATATATCAGCCATGCAAGCAGCACGACCTGCTACCACTTCCCACCCCCATCTTCCTACCGCCCTTGCAGTAATTACATGTCCTGAGCCTCAGCAACCTGTTCTGCACAAACTTGGTGCTGCACTTCCCCACAGGAATCTGCTCCACACCTGAAGTCCTGTGTGCACTTTGGGGCACCTCAATGCAAGGAGGACAAACTATCAGAGCGTGTCCAGAGGAGGGTGACCAACACGGTGAAAGGTTTCAAGGGAAAGCCATACAAGTGGCTGAGGTCACTTTATCTCTTCAGCCTGGAGAAGTGAAGGCTGAGGGGTGCCCTCATCACAGCCGACAACTTCCTCGGGGGGGCAGCGCACAGGTAAGGTACTGATTTCTCTCTCTGGTGAGCAGCAAATAGGATATGAGGAAATGGAATGAAACCATGTCAGGAGAAGTTCAGACTGGACATTAGGAAAATGTTCTTCACTGAGAGGGTGGTTGATCAGGCTTTCCAGGGAAGTGGTCAGGGTCTCAAGCCTGTCAGAGTTCAAGGAGCATCTGGATGACACTAAGTCACACATGGTTGAGCTTTAGGGAGTTGGACTCTATGATCCTTATTGGTGCCTGCTAACTTTAAATGACTGTATGCTAAACACTGCATCATTGAATTCTAAGTTAATGAAGAGAACAGTATTGCAGCCATTCTATACCTGACCAGTGAGATTCTCCTAACCAGTGAGATTCTCTTAACCAAAGGACATTGCTGGCAATGTAAGATAAAAGAATTGCTTAGGAAAAAAAAACCCTAAGACCTCTAGTCAAAGACAAGTCAATTGGAACACTAGATTTGACGTATCACATCACAGCAATTCATCAAATATAGTATCTTCTCTCAGCAGAAACTGTGCCTGATGTGACACAAAATACTGAGCAAAGGCACAGGTTTCAGACTGAACCTCGTCAATATAACCATGCACTGCATGGGACCATGAGTGGGGCAGAGAAAGTTTAGTTTCCTTGACCTCTGGTACAACTGTCTGGATTCCAAGCTTACTTCTTTATGTTTCAATATGAAAGGTAGAATCTGTTCTACTGCCCACAAAAAAATCAGTCACAGCTTCAGATTTAATTGGTCATACATGGCAGTAAAATACATATAGTTAAATGTTAAAAACTTTATAACACAAACAAATATTTTCTACTACAAGTTCACCAGCCAGACTATAAAGTGTAGTATTAACCAAAGGAAACATAACTTAAGAAACAAACACTAAGGTGCTTTTGGCATCCCTTAATAAATAAAAACAACCTAAACCCTCACTCTTTGCAATCTGTTCCTAAACCCAGCTTTAATATTAACTCTTACTGTCGTTCTCCAAAACCACAGATTTAATTGTCTTGCTATATAATTTATACAGTAAGCCTCCCTGAAATGAAAATAAACTGGTGAGACTAAGAATATCAACCTGTTCTGTTTTAGAAATACAAATTTATTCTACTGCTACTTCCAGAAAGGAAGCATACCTAGTAAGACTTTTTAAATAAATGAGTTATGGTTGAGTAATGGCACTGAAGAGACCTGGACAATGCACATTGCACAGGCCACCTGCAAGGAAGTCAATGTGACTTACAAAAAGAACAATGAAATCCCCAGCTTTAATGAGCTCAGTCAGACAGCTAACTTCTTCAGTGGGAGCACCATTTTATGCTGTTATTTCATAAAGGAAGAACAACACAGGGAAATGTGAACATATTTAAACTGCAAATTTAAACCCCAAACTGAGTTATTGACATCATGTACAATCAGATGTCTACACAATGTTACAAATTATATATTTTACTAACTCTTGATGAAAGTGCTAGTAACTCAAGTATTTGACTTGAAACTATTGCTTACATATTGTCTGATTCCCACCAAGATACCGTTCAAGAAATTCAAGAAATTTACCTACGGAAATAAAATAGTTTACTTCCACTTGTAATCCAGGAGAGTCCAAGCACTAAGCAGGCCTGGCCTCATAGGCCTGGCCTCACTGGAGACACGGAGAGCAGAGCGTCAGCGTAACCAGCATCGGTCATGCTTGTTTATCACTGTGCACACACATTTATTCCATGGGGATCTCCTCCAAAGTATGAGGCTGTACTGGCATTGGGAATTGCAACTGTCAATTCCATTGACTAGAAACTGAATATGCCAGCTGTGACCATACCAACTCAGTTACAGATCAAAACTGCTCAGTTTGGTGAGCATTTGCCTCTTCCCAGTTCTTCAGGACAGACATCTGGTTAAGTTAACCAACATACGAGAAGCACATAAAAAAGCTGAAAGAAACTTCAACTGAAGTACAGCCTTGTTATCAGGGACTGGTGGAGTCAATCCTGTCTCTAAGGTAGAAGACTGATGCAATCTTTTATCATGCCCAGTTAGCCATCAATTGTGAGAAATTCAAGTCCCTAGTTAGCTTTGAAGGTATTTCATATGAAGGTACCATACTAGAAGCTTTATACTGGTTATCTTTCACTTTCACAACAAAAACGGGAAAGGCCTGGAAAGGGGTTACCATTTCCCTCTTCAAGAGACGATTTCAAGACATTTTCAGCCTCTTGGACAGTAACCAGAATCAAGCCTGCTAAAGCACTGTCAATTTCGCAGCCAATCCACAGAAGAAACCCAGTGCTAGCAACAAGCAACAGTTACTAGAGGAAAAGAAAAAGGGAGATTTTTTTTTTTCAGTTCTTAAAATTCCTTTAAGAATATAAGGATTTCAAGACTTTTTTATCTCACATAAACAATCCTTCAATCCAACTTTCACTAAGGCTAATAGCTGCCTGAACACCACTGTCTAAAGCCATTCGAGAATCCTCAGAATATCCTGCCATGCCTTTTGAACCTGCAACATGAAAGTAAGGTTGCCTATCACTCTAAAACACTTGGACATCCAAGTTTCACCTTGTGTGTTTGTTTTGTAAGTGGTGCTGGCGATGTAGGAGGCAACCGAAATAGATTTAAGAGCTGTATTTCCAGAGCTGGAAACCCAGCAATGTTTTCTGGTAGATTTATAGATAGACGTTTCTCACACATTCTCTTCGGCATACAGGCAAGTGACAATAGTAGGACAGGCTCTCCAGAACGCTTCATCTCCCCAAGTCCTGGTAAATCCAGGCCTCTTAAGGTAAAAGGCTAGAGGAGCCAGATAAGCCTTATCTCATGTAATCTGAAATGTCACCTTCCTTTTCCTGCACAGAGGGCTCACATACAAGAGCTTTTACAGATTAACACAACGAACTAAGGCCATCAACACAGATATATACAGCAACTTTCACAGTCCATATAAAATGTTTGTCCTCAGAAGAGGGGGGAAAGGCACTACAGAGATCAAAGGAAAAATAATGAGAGATATACTAAGTCCCACTTCCAGAAGCAACTCATATGTAAACGTACACTTTTAAAATATATTTCTATACATAAAATATAAATATGTATAAAAAATAAAATCACAATGCTAACAATGCATTTTACTAATATCATCCAATGGAGAGGAGGGTTTAAAAAGTGTTGATTGTGGGCCTTATTTTGACAGTTTATCACTATTTCTTCAATTACGTCTGAACACAGATTATATGTCAGTTTAATCCAATGGAGCTAGCCCCTGATTTAGAAGTTAAATATTTCTTTATATACACTAGCAGTTTTTCTCAGATTCTCCTAGCAATTGCTATTGGCATAAAGCAAATCAGATTTCAGCAATGTTCACACAGATATTTTTTTCTGGGATATCAGGACAGTTGGAGAGAGTAAATGGTCAGAGAGTGAAGTATACCATAGACATTCCATTTACTCAAGACTGTTTGCTTCCTGTATGTTTTTGGAATTCAGAAGCACAGAATGCAAAACCATAACGCACATAGTTTCACAGCAAGTTTAAGCTGTATTCATTTCAAGACATACTTAACAAAAAAACTAATTCCTGACTGACAGAACATGTGCTTGCAAGTGTTTAAAAAAGAAAAAAAGCCTCATTAAAATCAAGAAACTGAAAACAAAAGCTAGAGAAATATGCTTAAAGATTACTAGCCATAGCCAAATAGCCTCACCTTTAGCCCTTCTTCCAAAAGGAAGACTAGGATTCACTGAGAATTGGACCCCAACTGGACCCCAATTTCCAAAACACAACCTGTGGAGTGACACATACACCTATACAACAGCACAGGAAAGGAAAAAGAGAGGCCTGTTCAGCTAAAGGATTATTTCTACAGATCCTTTTCAGAGTACCCTATTGTCAAATCTAGTCACGCATTCTGCTGGAGAAGCTGAGCAGAAAGGGGACACAGGGCAAGGACAGACCAGAGGAGCTGGGAGCAGGTACATGGCATTCTAGGACAAGAATCAGAGCAAAGAAACCAGCCCACTGGCCCAAGAGCCAGACTTGAGTTCATGCCTGATTTTTCTTTCCTGGTGCCAAGTGCAAATGGGAGGACTGCTATGGAGGATATATATTCATCCCTCAGAAAGCACTGAAGGAAAGAAGCTTCTCACATTATTCTCTTAATGGCTACTTCAAGCACGTTCATGCAAGAGGCTGATCAGACAAAATGGGGCAGCTGACAGAAGCCAATAGGTCTCACCTGTGAAATGCCACCTCACAGAATTAGGGTCTATGCATGAAAAACATCTTTGGAGAGACACAAGGAAGTCTCATCACAGCCTCACCCCCTGCTCCCTACTTTCCCCAACTGAAAGGAAGATGATGTCAACACAGAGCATTAAGGAGGGGAGGTCTGCAGAGTATCTCTGGGAACAGGGAGAGGGATGTGGGAAGTAAGACTGGCAGATGGCAACTGAAGGCAAATGGGGTTTACGTCCTACAGAGGAAGAGATTTTCAGCAGCTCTAGAGAGGTCCTTGTTACGGAAAGAAAACAGTTAAGGCAGCAGGCCTCCCTCCTCCCCGCTGCATTGGTGAAATGCCAGAAGCACTTTGCTAAAGTTCACATAAGCATGGGGGAAATGGAACTTCAAACATCTGGAGTATGGAGGTCAGACAACACTGCAGAAGCAGCTGGCCCTGCACGCAGGAGGCGGCTGTCTGCCAGGATGTCAGTGAGTGAAGAGGTGGGACGGGTCTGTGGCTAAAAGCAAGAGCCTGGAAAACGGCAGATTGAAGTTCTATTCCTGGCTCCACCAGACTTCCTGTGCTATGCCAAGCAGGGAGCTTTGCTGCTTGGGCTTGGAGCTGTGCACCCACAGCAGCACCAGGAATAGACAGAGTATAGGTGGGCACAGGTACAGGCAGTACTGCCACAGCTGCCTGCTCTGAGCACAGTGACACACAGTGACAGATTGCCCATATTTCTCTGTCAAACACCTGCTACTGATGTTTCTAATTGCTAATGAAAATGCACAAGTGAGTTACAGATCATACTTCCTGTGCTTTGGCAAAATCTACTGCCGATTTTAATCACTTGAGCAAACTAAACGTACATACACTGCAATAAGAAGTGCATTATGAACATTACTCATTAAAAAAAAAGCAGAAGTCCTCCTGTGATACATGTTTATATGGAGTACAACAAATTTTTGTGTTCTAGATAACTTTTTTTCCTTTCAAATGCAATTGCTAGTTCAATACCTTCTTCAAGAGCTTGAGTATAATAAACAGGTAGAAAAAAATGCATCCCTAATGCAGATCTCTGTGGGAAGACACAGAGAAGAAACAAGTTATTCATCTCCACCTGCCTCCTAAAGTCTATGGCTTTTCAGCGTCCAGTGTCAGGAGTGAGGGAAGAGAGAGAAATAGCTTCCATGGTGTTATTCCCTGTTCTGACGCAAAATCCCTGATCACTCTAGAATATGGTTTCCAGTATTTGCAGGAGATTCAGCTGTGGCTGAACCCCACACCCCACCACTTCACAAGCACTGCATGACAGGAGGTACAGACCCAGCTCCACATCAGATCAAAACTACAGCACATGGCAAATTAATGACTGGTAACTTGAGTTTCACACTGTACGACAAACACCTTTCTGAATGTCAGTTCTTTTACTCAGCCCTTCCTCTGACCCTCCACCTCCCCTTCACCAAGACAGGATTCCAATAAGAGAACTACCAAGGTACATCCCCTCTCCTCTGGTGTTCTACACAGTGAACTGAACAGACATTTCAACGCTTAACTAACACCAGTTGCTGATTAAAACCAGTCTTTAAAGTGGAAGACACTTCAGAAGAGAAGTACTTCAACAGTACAATCTGATGGATTTTTGACAGAACAACATTTGGGATGTACAGTCCTGTTACATTTGTATTCAGCCCTAAAAAGCAGATAAATGCTTTTGATTACGCAAAGTCAAAATTCCAGCTGTATGCATGAGTGCACTTCAGTCTGTGAAATTATATTTTAGTTACTTCATATTTTTTTTTTTTTTGCTGGGTATTCCTGAAGATATGCATGAGTAAGTCAATTCAGAAGAAAAAAAAGAAGAAAAAGAAATGAAATATGCTTATGCAAGCTTCCATATAAGTGTTCCAACATTTTAAAGTAACTGGCTGAGTCTCTCTTTTCCTTACTGGAAGCAATGCACTTCTCTAGAATTAAACAAAACATACAAACCTAAATATATTTTTGACTGTAGGAAAGCACAACAGAAAGGAAAAATTAAACGGCTTCTTCAGTAGTTTGGACTCACTAAAGAACCACCACGGGAGTAGAACAAAAGTGTATGTCAAACGAAAAGAATTTTATGTGCCAAAAAAAGCAACTTCATAGGAGATGAACATGTGCAATTGCAAAGAGCACCGCAGGTGGCTGAAAAGGAAACCATCTAAAAAAAGCCTATGAAAAATAAACTCAACAGAACAAGTCCAAATTTTCTGAAAGTTTGTCTGAGGTAAGGAGCTGATAAAGCTGTAACAATGACGAGTCAGAATGCCTGAACAACAACAAAAAAAAGCCCGAAGCCCAGTACTTCACATTTAGTTTTAAGTTGGCAAGTCAAATTGGGAAGAGCACAGGACAGAACTCATGCCAAGAGAAAGTGAGCTAATACTGCCTTAACCTTAATTTATCACCTTTTCAGTGCTTTAGTTAATCAGCTCTAATAGTAAACATAAAATATTTTCCAATAATAAAAGTTATGTTACATGGATGGGATAATGGATTTAGTGTATATTTCAAAATAACTATTATGCTAAAGAATAACAAAACTCACACATAAAAGCTATTCTCATTTATCACATATATTTACTTGAAAGTGGTCTGAATTAATTTTTAGACACATACTTTTCTTAAAACAAAAAAAATCCCAACCACCAAATGACCTAAAATCAACAACAACAAAATACACATATACACACATAAATACACAAACACATGCACAAAAATGCCTCTCCCAAGCACCCCCGTTCTCCACATGAATTCAGGGCCTATGAGATGTCTAAGGCTGACAGTTCTAGGAGAGACTGTTTCTCTCACACATAAAACAAGGACAACATATGCTGGAATGATGATGGGTATCCCTTTAGCCACCTGCAGAAATAGTTTGACTACAAATCACCCAAGGCACAATGTAACTTCTATCCCTCTTTGATCATATGTCATTTCATGGCAGTCATACAAGCTAGTGGGAGATGTGCTGGTTTTCAGCTGCGTCAGCACTGCACCAGGAGTAATTAATGAGTATTAATTAAACAGCCATCACGTGGCTAAAGGCCACACTATCTACACCACAAACCCTCTTGGATTAGTGCCACAAACACAGCTTACGCTACATGAAATGTCTATTTCTCATTTCCTAAATGTTCAAGGGTTGAATATTCCACTTTGTCCAGAAAAGAACTACTGAAGTTCTGGACTTTTAAAAGATTTTTTTTAACAAAACAGTAGGCAAGCTGCAAACAACTTTGGTGCAACACTATGAGGTGCTACTCCAATGGAGTGATAACCACCGATAGTGATTTTTTTTCTTCTTGTCCCCACTGCCCATCAGTAAAATAGCGTGGCAGGAGCAATCCTCAGCCACCATAGATTCCAGTCTAAAAGTTTTCAGTACACATATTCCACTCTACACTTACTACCCATAATACTACCTCCTGCATATTATTGCAGCAAAGAGCTCTTCCATGTCCCTTGAATACTGGAACAACTAGGATCTGACAAGTTCCTCACTTTTGTTTTCAAAGACAAAAATAGAACAAAATGGTTCAGCTTTCTGATGCAGCCTGTCCTTTGTCAAAACCCCTTCAGCAAGAAGGTACATCAACAGAGGACAAGCTTAGAAGCATCATGAACTTCCCTTAGCTCAAACTTCTTCCAAAAACTGAGTTTCCACAGTATCACATGTGGATGCCTATTAAGATACTCAGGCAAAAAAGGACAGTTGACAAAAATTCCCTCACATGTTTGCTAAGACTGCACTACTATTTTGGACTGAGTCATACAAACTTCTTGCCATTTGGGATATATTAAGTAAAAGCAGAAGACAGACAAGCAAATCACAAGCATGTATGACGTTTACCGGTCTAACAGGGTGGGAAGGAAGGGCCAAGGCAGAGATGGAATTGCTAAGGCTGCTCTAATTCTCCATTGCCATTTTTATTTCCACACAGAACTTAAACAGGAAGTTGCACATTGTTTCCGTAAATGGATTTCCCTTAGCCTCCCAACTCCTGGCCACAACTGATATGAAATACTGCAGTTACATCTGTTGGTAACATCCATATGGCCTCAGAAGTCCCAGCAGCACTTACGTCATATTGAGCCACAACCTTATCCAGCCATAACTTTTTCTGACTAAGGCAGGGCACACTGGCAGAGGGAGCCTGGCCCAAGAAGAAACTATGCCATCATTCAGCCCCTCCACCAGGACCACATCTCAGGCTTGTACATGCACACACCAAAACTGAGATCAGGTGCCAGGGCACCTGAACACAAACACCACAGCCTTATGGCAGGTTAAAAGACAGTACAAGTCTTGAAGAGAAGTCTTGTGCATAGGCACAGAGACACAGGCACACCACTATGTCCTTGCTGCTGAATGTATTATCCTACTATTGCTACAGTCAATTCATTAGACTGATCATGTGCTCAGAAATTTGCCATTTCCACTGTGCAGTTATTAGCATAATGATTAAATATGATTGCAAACACTTGGGGAGAAGCAGAGCATCAGCCATTGGAGAGGACATAAAGAATGAAGCCAGTCAAAGGAAGCAGCTTGAAGTTTGCAGTTTTCAAGGCCTTGTCTCCAGGATAATTGAGCCCACAATTCAAGGAATAGGGGGCAGAGAACAAAACATTGTCTGTCACAAGAGAATGGCAGGAAAAAGAAGACTGGCCATCTCTTACTATCATTTTAGGCAGAAGTTATATATACTACACAAATATTGACCAATGAAGTGTTTAAAGCTAACTGAGGAGAGCAGATTGGTACCCTGGTGAAGGTGCTCCAAACACCATGGTGGGTTATAAGCCTCTGAACGGCATCACAGAGCTTCAAGAGGCAGCTCTACCACTCCACAGTAACAACCACCACGGGTATGTGCATGACTAGACACTGACCTGTGCAGTGCTGGACAGCTAAACACACACTGAAGAGTCACTGAACATCTGCAAGAAACCTGAGTGCACAGAAAAGTGGTGGGGATTGATATGCTGCTACCTTAATCAGGGAGGGAGGTGCTGCGGATTCCCCAAGAGATGAAGGGGTACAACACAACACAATTTAACGGGCTACAAAAAAGACAGCTGTGCAAACTTCTGTAGACTACCTCCTCCCACTGGTTTGGTAAAGTCTGGGGAGGTCAATGCACATTTTGGATTTAAACCGCATATATCCATTCAGCAATACAGAGTGCATTTACTCCCAGAAGTATACAGCTAATATAAACAACAACTACACATTCATTTTAAGAACTACCATGACTAAGGAATCTCGGCAAATGGGCAGGAGGGGAAGAGTACACAGGAAAATTATCCAAGTAAGATCTGCAGACTGCTCACAATCTGTTTTCCCAGGATGTTTGCTTAAGTCACATAATTGTTTGCAGAACCTCTGCTTTCTAAAAATGCATTTGGAAAAATTCACTCCACATTTTCTTAAATCAGTTTCTACTGATTAGATGATGCTTTTCAATACTCTCAAAGTAGGTGACCTGTCATTATCCCATAATGACCAGTCAGCAGTGTTCTCTCAAATGTATTCTAGGCAAACATTTCACATGAAAACCAGCATTTTAAAAGTTTTTAAAATATTTTTTTAAAAAATGTTAGATATATTTAGTCCAAATAATTCAGCCAGCTCCAGTAGAAAGTACATCTGAAGAAATTTCTGTATTGACTGAAGGACACATTAATGCAGCCCAAGGAAATACAGTCTTAAAGTTGTTGAGCTGAAAATGAAGTGCCAGTAACTTGGAGTTGTGGTCCCTTCGCTCTTCTTTTGCTCACGTCTGGAAGTCTAGAAGTATGAAGCAAGCTAACTGGGAGTGAAGCTTGATATTCTTGCTGCCAGCCCAGGGGCACACTGCACTACAGGAGGAATTTGCTGCTTAAAGAAGCAAAATCCGCAGTGATTGAACTTGAATTTTGCTCAGTGAGGGCTTATGGAAACCATCCCCCACTTCCTGAGCTTTTTGTTATTTATTAATGTGCCACAGCCTGAGCTCAGAAAAGAGAAAAACTTGTTATTTTAACCAAAGCACCATGAACACCCCCAGAAATTCTCTCCTCCAGTTTTAGCATTCAGATGCCAGAGTACCATCAAACGCTACCACTACATCACGGGCGCTTCAAAATGGTAACAGATGCAGCACTCTTGTGGGCAGCTGTCATGCTACCATCAAAATAAGGCACTAGCAGATGTATCTGGTCTGAACACCATCCACAACACAAAACCAGATATGCTTAATTACACTTCAGTTGAGGATGAGGCTAAACCAGGGATACGAAAGTGGTAAGCTGGCCATCCTCAGTGTGCAGAGTGGAACTAATAAAATAAAGGGTGACCTGGCTCCTATCAGCTTACAGGTGATATAACCCTATCAGTGCTGGCTCTTAACATGAGATTTAGAGTGTACGAGGAAATTAAATCAAAATACAGTGACACAGGTAAGAGATTAGATAGTTGAGAAAGTCTAATTTGTTTCAGGACTTTTGACTGGACTTCTTTCTTTACCTTAATGACTCATAATTACATAAGGTTAGAAAATTTCTGTTACAATTTGGAGGTTTCTCCATTTCCCAAATGGAGATTGTCCTCAATTACTTCAGCATCTCACTCATCATCACAGCAGGCAAAAAGTGCCCTGAGATGGAGTATTGAAATAACATAATATTTCTACCATTCTTCCACTCTCAGATGCCATAATCTGCCAAGACACATGTGCAGGTCAACTGCATAATTTCAAGTTAAGTTTCCTTCTTTTTTTTAATCTAAGTTTTAATTATAAGAAATTCAAGAACCATTTACAGGAATAAACAAGTTGCTAGTCCACACGAGCTGGCATGTTATTAGCTTACCACACACTACCTATGAACTACTAAAGAGCAAAAAATATGTACACTCCTCAAAAACTTCAGTTAACACCTTTTTCAGCCTAGCTTAGGAGACAAGCCTTATTCACAGTAAAACTCATCTTTTTTAGTCCTGTACTACATCTGGCCATTACTGCATCTTGCTCAATACTTGACTTGACAACACACGTATGAAAATCTTATAAATGGACAAAGAAGGATCAGCTTCCCAAAGACGACATTTATCTCCTTTCCAGTCAGATAAAGGTTGATCTGTGGTTTGAAGGCTAATCTTGCAACCTTATATAGCCTAGTTTTGAACATAGCCCAAAATATTAACTTAAAATGAAAAAAAAAAAAAATCTTCTAAGACATTGAGTTCAACAAGGAAGCAGAATTTCCTACATTCAAATCAAGCCTTTCAGTCATTATTCAATTTCCTCGTTTTTATATTTTCAAATGATGGCCCAACTGACTTTTCCTGAAGCAATGATATGTTTTATTATTTCCATCATGACCCCCTTCAACTCTAAGGACCCCATCCTACTTGTTCTTACTTTATATTTAGAAGCCTAATAGCTTTTAATCATACCCTTGTTGGTCCTGGTCTTGCCACACAGAGGAATTTGAGATAGCATGACAAAGTCAGGTTGACATTATTTCTCTCTTGCAAGCAAGGACATAGAAGCCAGTTAGAGAAATAGCAAGCCATGCTTCAGTCCTGGTGTGAGACCACACTGAATTGTACTGTCAGATCTCTTGTAAATAATCATCCTACGACAATGTGCAAGGGCAAGAAGCAAATGCCTTTAGGCATGAACAGGTGAAGCTACAAAACCACTAAACATTAGCACTCATACAAGGATACACTCGTTAAAAAGTCATAGCTACTCAGCAGATTCTCAAAGAGGAAGCAAACAACATACGAGACCTGTGATTCTGCGGTCACATATTACTTACATTTTATGCCCATAAGATAGAATTATGCATAATATTAGGCAAATTATTAAATAATACAACTATTTGTTGGAACCAGAATTTAATATTAGAGAGGAAAATGACAGCTTTAGTAAACTGTTTTTTGGAAAACGGGCACACATACTTTTATGCTGGTTACTTCAACATGCATAGTCAACATTCCAAATGGGAATGACTGAAATAGCAAATGATGGCCTTAGCTAGTTGTCACTCAAAATGTGCTAGTTCAAAACACATTCTGAGTTTTCTCAAAAAATAAAAACCCTGCATATACAGGATAGCTTTTAAACAAACAACTTTACAGTTTTATTTCCAGTACCGCCACAATGCCCTCTCTGTGATAGCACTAGCAGCAGCGTCAGTGAAGAATCAACAACAATCTCCAGCGGAGGAAGTTGTCCCAGATTAATAATGTTCAGGGTAACCTATTTAGGTCTTTAGCCGTAAATGCTATCACCCAACACAATTTCACGTTTTTTACCTGTACAGTGAAGAGAAACTTCACTTTGTGGTCTGTGAGGACTGCCCTAGTGATGCAGAGATGATACTGTCCCAGATGATACTGGGGAAGAGAAAGGATACCCACTACAGCTCAGGAGCCACATAACAAGTGTTTAGTAAGATTAACATAGTTGGATAGATTTTCACACTTCATACACACTTTTTCAAAGTTACAATAAAACAACAGAAGTTGCCCCAGCTTTAGAAGAGCAGCCACTAAGTCATTCCATAGACCTCCCACGAACTAATGAAGCGTTCTCTGCACATATATGACCTCTAAGGGGGCTTTTACAAGACATGCATAACAGATATCAACAGGTCTCAAAAGGCTCCTAATAAAGAGAATAAAGTCAAACCAGCAGCAGCATAAAGAGTGGTAGTGTTATTACTGGCTTATAAACACTCATGCGAATCATTACTTGGTTTTCTACCTGCAGATCAAAGTTAACTAAGCACTTACGTGCCCCCAGTAAAAACCAGCCAGCAAAAAGCACTAAGCAATTCCTATCTGAATGGCACATGAAGTCCAGCCACAAGCACCCAGCAGGATGTGTTCTTGTGCTTGAGTGGCAGCTTCAGTGATGCCGTACAATGAATGCTGCACTCATCTGCTCCACAGTAAGTTTCTTGTACTTGGTTTTCCCCTCCATTTCCCCAAAAAGAGTCAGCTCAAGCACACCACTACCCAGCTGCCACAAAAACCAACATCCCAAATAGCTGCATTGGATGGCACAGGTACAGCAACTGACTAAATGCTTTGGTAGCTGGTTACCTGCTGTTTTATTAGGCAGAATGTTCTTATCACCTCGTACGTTGCATTTATGCAATTAAAACATTGACAGAGATAAAACTTTAATTCAGTGTAAACCAGGAACTCTTCACATGTGAAGACTGCTGGTTTACTAAGACTTGAAATAGAAGGAAAATCAGTTTCAGGCAGCAAGCTAATCAGATGCACCTGAAGAGAAAAAAAAAAAACCAAGGCTCCTTGGAAAGTCCAATATGTGACTTTACATCAGGTTAGTGATGCATTTCGTCTATGTGGTATATCTTCCAGATATAAGAAGTTTTCGTTAAAAAGACTGCACAAATACTGATGACTCCTTTGTTACACAAAATTGTCAAAAAGGCCTTTCAGAGTCATGTGCACAGTCCTGGGATTTTTGGCTTTGATTTCAGAAAACATTGTGGTTGCTCTCTCATAGGTGTACATAACTAAGTATCATGGGCGGGGGGGGGTGCTCTGATTTTTTTGTTGGTAATGTGCTGGGGGTTTTTTTTGACTGCATCAGCTGAACTGCACAGGAATTACAGACACCCTATGTGTATTCATCTGTGGACATGAAGGGAATTTCTCAACTGAACGGCCAACAAGGCAATTCTTACACATTATACTACTTTCTGAGCAATTTATATATATCATGTAGAAGCTGATATGCACAAAGTTGAAAACTATTTTCATAAGCAGACAGATAAACAGAGCTAGCACAGTACAACTTCTTGGAGCCTTGGCCTCTATCAGGGAGAGAACAAGAAGAACAGGATGTGAAGCAAAGGCCACAGAGGTAACTGTCAGCACTTTATTAGGAGAGGGAACATCACCCAATGCAAGGTTAATCTGAACAAAAGGTGCAAGTTTCTTGCCATATTTAGAGTATTTGTGGCTGCTGACAGGCAAGGGCAGTCCAAGAGAACCAGACAGAAGACATTATCTTTCTAACATAGACAACATCAGATGATGCACTAGTTCCTGCTGATACTTTTGGTCTCTCCACACACTTTTGGATGTGTGGAAAGGGAAGTTTGGATGGAAGTGGAGCTTACAAGATCTGTAGATATGTGACGGCAGTTTCTCCTCTGACTTTGCAATTATCTCCTCCCATTACCAACTAGTTTCTGTAACTTATGATGTGCCTTTCAAGGATACAAATCCAGCTTTTAGGATACATCCAGCTACTGCAATGTAATACCAAAAAGAGTCATGGCAGACATCTAGTGCTGCATCACACTCCAAAATAAAAAGGCTTTTCCCAACTCCATGTACTAATCTGCCAAGCTTCAGCTTGTGGCTAGCTGTTTAACATTACACTGTCACTACCAAGCAGAAGACTAACTACAGAGACAGAAACACTTAAGTACTAGTAGGCTACCATAACATCACTGCTTTCTCTTTGTCAGACCAAACAAGCACAACTCCTTCAACCTCTCCTTGTAGGCTGCATGCTCCATGCACTGACCATCTCTGCATCCCTCTCTGCCGCACTATCTCCAGTTTCCCTAAATCACTCCTGAACAAGGCAGAGGTGACCAAAAAAAAAAAAAAAAAACCAAAAAAACACCAAAAACCACAGACCCAGCACTCCAGATGAAATTGCATCACTGCCTTTTATCTGCCAGCCACAATCTTCCCAAGGCAGCCCCACTACACTGCTTCACTTATTCAGATAGCCTTGTGGTGTTGGCTCATGCTCAGCACACCAGCTCCTTTCCAGCCCATGGCTACTCAGTCAGTCACCTCCCAGTGCATACAAATGCACGTCGGGCCCTACCCTAGGGTGTAGGATCTTGCACCTTGCCCAGTTTCCCAAGGTTTTTGCTGGTTCAATAAGACTCCTGTGTCCTGAAGCTCTGCCATTCAGCGTACTAATCACCTTTCCTAATGTAGAGTTAGTCCCAGATTTGTTAGGTGTGGAGGCCGGTGGGCCTGTGGAACAAGATGCTCAGGAGATCCCTTGGAGGGATGTGCCCCAAGAGACGCTCCCAGAATAGGGAGACGAAAAAGAGGCTTCTCCCAGGATACCTTGTTACATTATGGTAATGTACTCCAGTTCTGTTACCCTGGTTGGCCTGTTGGCCTTCCTGTCCCTTTCTACCCTATATGTCCCTAATCTGGGATGTTCCCCCTTCTTTCCTCTCCCATTGGCCCCTGCACCTCAGCCACTCCCCTGTTGCTTCCCCATTGCCTCTTATACCATAGTTGATGATGAGGGGCTGTATGACATTCCAACAGGCAAATTTGGGCCTGATGACGGCCCCAGAGACTTCTTGATTATTGGTGACTGTATCAATGGGCCTGACGAACTTCAGGCCATCCCCAAGGTTCAAACCGTCGGCCCAGATGATGAACTAACTGTGTCTGTAATTCGTGTAGAACCGCCCTGGTTCTTACACAGAGAAACAATTATTGCCCAAGCTTTTCTTCTGCCTGAATGCATGGACTATGTCCTGGAGAACCCCATGGCAAGCTGGGTCGAGGCTGTGGGCCCAGATAAACCAATAATAGACTGTGGCTTGCTTTATAAAGGGGACAAATTGTATTTTCCAGGAATGGCAGACACTGGAGCGGACGTCACGATCACTGCCCACAGGACTGGAAGCTCACACCGACGACAGGGGTCATCTCAGGGATTGGAGGTGCTGTGGTCTCCATGCACAGCAAACATAACATCATTGTGGAGGGACCCGATGGCCAATTTGCCACTGTCAGGCCATTCGTGGTCAGGTCAGGTATCACCCTATGGGGCAGGGACCTATTGTTGCAATGGGGGACTCGGCTAGAAATCCCACTTCCACCACGGGATTTCTAGTCGGGGCCACTGTGGAGCACACCACCCCACCGCTCACATGGAACACCGATGAGCTGGTGTGGATTGACCAGTGGCCCCTTACAACTGAAAAACTGCGCACTCTTGAGTCCCTCGTGGAAGAGCAGTTGTCCAAGGGCCATATAGTTCCGTCCAACAGCTCTTGGAAATCTCCTGTCTTTGTCACTAAAAAACTAGGCAAGGACAGGTGGAGGCCCCTCCACGACCTCAGAAAAATCA
>VZTE01001830.1:0-10484 GCA_013397775.1 Eulacestoma nigropectus
GAGATGATCCAGAGGACCCAAGATGGCGGCGTGCTGGTGGAAGGGGGCAGGGATCAGAGAGGGGGGGGAGTTGAGTGAAGTGTAAATTATTTTCTGGGCTTAGTGAATATGTAACAGTTTGAGAAGGTACTTAGGTTCACAGTAAAATGAATAGAATCGCGCCTCTGGCAATATTGCTAAGCGCCCAGTGCTGCATTTGCCTTTGTTCTACCAATAAATGTTCAATATTATGCTGGTGAAATTTCAGCTCCTGAACTCATTTATTTCAGGAGCGCCCCCTGGAGCCGTGGGGGAATCACTGCAGCCCCTCCATTCCACCTGAGCCACCAGCACCCCCTGCTGGTTATTGCATAGCACCAAAGGGGAAATTTGCTTAACAGGTGGAAAAATTCTGTTATTTTTGTTGCTGTAGTTTGTTCTGGTTTATGTATATATTGGCTAGTAAAGAACTGTTATTCTTTTTCCCGTATTTTTGTCTGGAAGCTATAATTTCAGAGTTATTATAATTTGGAGGGAAGGTGTGGCAGTGCGGGCAGCTGCAGCCACTGTGACACCAGAGGGGGGCACTGAATCCAACTTGTGGTGGGCAGCCAACCTCACAGGCACCGGAGCTTAATGCCTCTTGCTTTTTAGTTAGGGTGACTGCCCACAATTCCCCACCACAGTTAGTTGCATATCCTCCCCTGATAGCTTGTTGTTTTCTCCTCCCCAGTTTATGTATGAAGTTATGCATATTCATTTCCCCTCGTTAATATGTACTAATTCTAGAAAGTTCTGTGAAGTTCGACACCCCATTGGTTTTCTCCCTAAGTCCCTCCCATGTAACCTTCCCATGTAACCCCGCCTTTCATGAAAAACCCCATTGGTTGTTGCCTTTTTCCCCGCCTTTTCTACCCCTAGTATAAAAACCCTGGACACCCTCAAACCCCCGGAGTCTCTCCGGATTTTCCCCCGTTCCTGTTTCGCCATCAAGAAACCTTCATTGTGGAACAGCAGTTGGAGTCCCCCTCTCTCACTTCTTTACGTCTGCCTGTGCGTGTGTCTGCCACCTGCCTCAGAGAGGAGCCACCCTCGGGTGAGGAGCGGCTGACCTTGTTTCCTGTGTTGGCTGAGAGCCGCCAGGTGGTCAGCTCCCCGGCGATACCTCCGGGCCCTCTTTGGAGTACACATTGCCGGCAGAGAGCCGACAAGTGGCGCCCAAATAGGGACCCTTTTCGGATGGTTCCTTTACGGCCGTTTCCAGCCATCGAAGACACGTGCTTTGGGCAAGCCGCTACCTCCTGTTGTAGCACACTGCGTTTTAGCAGGCGGTGCTCCAGGAGGCATCTGACAGTCCCCGTGCCTGGACTAGTCGAGGGGCGGACGACTCCAGTAGCAGCTTTCCGTTCCCGGGACCCATCTGTGCGGTGAGTATCTTTCAAAGACAAATTTTTGTGTGGGGGGTCCCTAGGGTGGTTTGTTTTAAGTTTTCCCTTTTGCTGTTACCAAAGGTGAAGTTTGGTGTGCCTTTTTCATTATGGGAGTTAAACTTTCTGTGCACCAGGGGGAGGTTTTTATCCAAGCTGGGGATTCCCTGAGGGAGGGAGGATTTAAGTTTTCAAAGGGGTTGTTGAAAAAGTTTATCAGATGGGTCTTTCTTTACTTGCCCCGGTGTCCCCAGAGCAAACCCTAACCCTGTCCTTTTGGGATGAGGTAGGGCATAAGCTCACAGCTTTAGAGAAAAACGGGGACACCTCTGTTCAAAAATATTTTCCTATGTTGGTTTTAATCTATGCGGCTCTTAAGAAAAAAGGGGGGAATGTAGAGAGAAAGACTCCGGTTTCCCCTTCCCCAGTTCCAAAAGTTGCTTGCTCTCCCCCACTTTGTGCTTCTCCTCCTCCTTGTTCTCCTACTTGTCCTCCTCACCCTCATCCCCTGTTGCCGGAGAGGCTTAGAGATGCAGAAAGCTGTACAGCGCAGGGTTGCCACCATCTCCCTGGCACTCTAAGCTCTCCTCGGCTCCCCTGCCATGAGGGTACGGATCACACCCTCATGGACCTTTCCTATGCCCACTCTCCCGCTCCCACTTTCCTAGTTCAATCCCCTAAGTTGTATCCGCAAAATGGCGGAAGGTAATAAAATGGAGGACGCCTCGTGGCAGCGATCCTCGCGTGTGCTCCTTCTTCCCAAAATCCCTTTCTCCCACTTCCTTTAAATCCCTTCCTGTCCACCGTGGAAATGGCTGCATCGGGCCCCTCCCATACGTCGGGCCCCTCCCCTTGCGTGTCTGTGGGCATGTCAGCGTTGGGCCCTTCCCCCTGCATTGAGACCTCCCACCCCTTGGGCCCGCCCCCTACCCTATGAGCACTCCCACCCTCCGGCACCTCCCCATCTTCCGTCACTTCCTGATTCCCACACTCCCACATCCAGTTCCCATGCTCCCGTATCTGCTTCCCATGGGCCTAGTCCTGGAAGCCCAGTCCACCCTATGGGCCCTGGGGCCTCGGACCATGGGAACCCAGATACATTTATGGGTCCCTTTGCCGCTCCTGATCACTACAATAGGGCAGGGCAAAATCCGAGATGGAAGCCGTTCTCCTATCAACATCTCAAGGAGCTGTGCAAAGCACAGAAGGAATTTGGGAGGGAAAGTACGTATTTTAAAAGCTTCTTGCAGGCCACTTTTTCTACAAACGTGCTGGTCCCTCATGATATTAAAAATATTATGCAGTGCCTTCTCCTTCCCCCAGAACACCTTCTGTGGGAACAGGAATGGAAGCAAATGTTGAGGGACCTCCTTCCCAACCTCCTTGCGGTTCCGGCTTTTGCCCAGGTTACTTTTAAACACCTTTGTGGTGAAGGGGACCTGGCAAAGCCGAGGACCAGGCCCAAAAAATACTGGGGCCTGTCCTAGCCCACATAAAGGGAGCTGCTGAAAAGGCAATGCTTTTAATGCCCACAGATGGACTGAAAATTAGTTATATAAATATTAAACAAGGACCAATTGAATAGTTTATGAAATTTGTTGAGAGGCTTAGGTTGGCGGTGGCCAAAGAGGTCACGGACACCGTGGCACAGGATGCGCTCTTGTGAGAACTAGTGAAAACAAATGCGAATGATGCCTGCAAGCAAGCCATCCTGTCGCTGCCATTTGCCCCCCTGCCAACCTTAGACCTCATGATTCAGGCTTGTTCTAAATTAGTAACATACGAATTGGATCAAAGAAAAAAAGGGGGAGTCGTGGGAGGCACGGGAGTGATGGAAGCAACACCATTTCAAGGGAAGCTGGCGTCATCTAATCAGGCCAAAGGGAGTGCACAAGTGATCTGCCACCTGTGTGGCAAAAGGGGGCATTATGCTAAGTATTGTAGGGCTCCAGCCCCAATTAACACGCATCCCAAGAGTGTCTCCACAGAAAACTCCATGCAGCCATTGGGAAACTGAAGCACCAGCGCGGGGTGGCTCTGCGTGAAGACAAAAATGGAGCCACTGGAGACCGCTGTGGGCTGGCTAACACCACTGGACGTGACCCAGCTTTTACTGGACTTGACCCAATTACCGCCAATGAGGCCCTGTACCTCACATCACCATCTTGGACCGCTGTAACTGTGAGTTGCCCACATGATACCGTGGACACACACATCTTCATACATGGGACTACCACAGACACCCCGCAAAGACTCGAAGTTCTGCCTGTTGTCACTTTTGTGGACACCTCAGGGGCACTGCAAATTCAAGTGAGATGCATTGCACCTCCATTTTATATACCAGCAGGTTGTGTCCTCACCCGAGCCACCGTCATGCCACTCTCCCCCCGGGGACATTCTCCATGAGTGGCCTGGGCAGAGCTCGTGGGAGAGGACAGACCAATGATGGAGTGCAAATTGCATCTCGAGGACCGCAGTGCAGATTTCAGAGGTATGGCTGATATGGGCGCAGATGTGACAGTCATTTCTAAGACCCAGCGGCCTCCACGTCGGGAGTTGCAACCCGTAGATGGAGTCATCAGAGGCATAGGTGGATCTGCGAATGCCAAAATAAGTAAGCATGTTGTGCAGGTCGAGAGACCGGAAGGACAGGTGGCTTCCATCCGTCCCTTTCTCCTGGGTTCCAACTGCACACTCTGGGGTAGGGACCTCATATCTCAATGGGGTGTGAGAGTCGAAATTCCTGCCCAGTGGCAGGATTTTTAGTAGGAGCCACTGTGGAGCGCCCAACCCAAGCGCTTCATTGGAAAAATGATTCACCTCTTTGGGTTGATCAGTGGCCCATATCCAAATAAAAATTGAAGGCGCTCAATCAGCTCATGGACGAGCAGCTAGCCAAGGGGAACATTGAACCCACCACCTCCCCTTGGAACTCCAGTTTTTGTCATAAAGAAGCCGGGTAGAGATAAGTGGCGGCTCCTTCATGACCTGAGGAAAGTCAACGACGCCATTGTAGACATGGGACCCCTGCAACCCAGAATGCCCTCGCCTGCAATGCTTCCTTAGGCATTGGAAGCTTATTACCATTGACATCAAGGATCACTTTTGCCAGATCCCCTTGCACCCTGGTGACGCATCTTGGTTTGCGTTCTCAGTTCCTTCGATTAACCGAGAGGCTCCTGTGCAGCACTACCATTGGAAGGTCCTTCCCCAGGGCATTGGCACTCGCCCACGATCTGCCAATGGTATGTCGCTCACATTCTGTCACCTGTTCGCCCAGAGGCCATCCTCCTGCACTACATGGATGATGTCCTCATTTGTGCCCCTGATGTCAAACGCCTGGAATGGACACTTAACAGGGTGATCAAGGCCCTAACGGACTTTGGCTTTGAGCTCCAGGAGCAAAAAATCCAATGTACCTCCCCCTGGAAATATCTAGGGCTCAAAATTCAGGAAACTACCATCGTCCTGCAACGAGTCCAGATTATTGATAACCCTAGAACGTTCCAGGAGCCGCACCAGCTCTGTGGGTCCATCAATTGGATCCGCACCTGGCTTGGCGTCACCACTGAGGACCTGGCTCCCCTAGTCAACCTCCTAAGGGGAGACAGGGACCTCAGCTCACCAAGATCTCTGATGGCTGAAGCCAGGAATTCCATTGAGAAGGTGCAAGCAGCCCTGGAGCATCGCCAAAGCCATAGGTATGAGCCAAGACTGCCATTCCAACTGGCAGTCCTGGGAAAGGTGCTTCATATCCATGCTGTTCTTTTTCAGTGGGACGAGGTGTTGGGGGACCCCCTCCTTATCATCGACTGGGTGTTCCTCCCTCTCCAG
This sequence comes from Eulacestoma nigropectus, assembly GCA_013397775.1. Classification (NCBI taxonomy): domain Eukaryota; kingdom Metazoa; phylum Chordata; class Aves; order Passeriformes; genus Eulacestoma; species Eulacestoma nigropectus. Next base: position 5,241 of record VZTE01001830.1, read on the forward strand.
GCCACTAAGTCCCTTACGACACCACAAGAACTCATGGCTCAGTTGATTATGAAAGCTAGAGCACGACTGCGCACCCTTGCAGGGTGTGACCTATCATGCATCTACCTTCCTATCACTACAGAGACACTTGAGTATTTGTTGCAGAGCAATGCCAATTTGCAGTATGCTCTGGATATCTACCTTGGACAAATCTCCATTCATTACCCAAAGCATAAGATTTTTAATTCGGCCTTTAATTTAATCCCAAGACAAATTCAAAGTGCCAACCGCTCGATGCCTTGACGGTTTTTACAGATGGCTCAGGGAAATCGCACAAGTCAGTTCTGACTTGGCGAAATCCTAAGACGCAGAAGTGGGAGGCTGACGTCAAGGTGGTATCTGGGTCTCTATAGGTCGCAGAACTGGCAGCCGTGATCGGGGCATTTGAGAAGTTCAAAGAGCCTTTCAATTTGGTAACAGATTCGGCCTATGTGGCGGGGGTAACTATGAGAGCAGAGAATACATTTCTCAAAGAGGTCTCGAACAAGCAGATATATGGGCTGCTTGCGAAATTGATTCACCTCATCTCCCACCGAGAGCAACCCTTCTATGTCATGCATGTTAGGTCACACACAGGCCTACCTGGGCCTGTTGCAGAAGGAAACAGCAAAGCAGACACCCTAGCCATGCCTGTCTGGCATGTGAATCTCCCGGACACATTCCGGCAGGCCAAACTGAGCCATGAGAAGTTCCACCAGAATTTGCCTGCCTTGGTCCGGATGTTCCATCTCACCCGTGACCAGGCAAGGGCCATTGTGGCGGTTTGCCCCAACTGCCGATGGTATCAACTCCTTGATTGATATGCCAATGGTATCAACTCCTCCCTTGGCAGTGGGGTAAACCCGAGGGGACTTAACAGCTGTGAGGTGTGGCAAACAGATGTCACCCATTTCCCAGCCTTTGGGTGGCTCAAATACCTACATGTGTCCACGGATACATTCTCAGGAGCCGTGTTCGCGTCAGCCCATCCGGGAGAAGAAGCGGCTGACGTCGAACGTCACCTTGTCCAGGCCTTTGCCACACTCGGTGTCCCACAAAAGATCAAAACCGACAATGGGCCTGCGTATGTGTCCCACCGATTGCAGCGGTTCCTTCAGTCCTGGGACGTCGAGCACTCTACGGGCACCCTACACTCGCCCACAGGACAGGCGGTCATCGAACAGACTCATAAGACTCTTAAGGGACTCCTCGAGCAGCAAAAGGGGGGCTGTGAGCTCAATTCCCCCATCATCAGGTTGAGCCAGGCCCTCTTCATGCTGAACTTTCTAAACTGCTCTTTTGAGGAGCCCGATCTGCCTGTCCTGAGGCACTACTCCAACAACACCAGAGCCCGACTCAAGGAGAAGGTGCCAGTGCTTGTCCAGGACCCAGGAACAAGAGAGGTCCAGGGACCTTTTGATCTTATAACTTGGGGACGCGGGTACACATGTGTTGGTACCCCATCTGGACCACGCTGGATCCCCAAGAAGTGGGTCAAGCCATACATTCCATCTAATGTGGCCAAAGCCAGCCCCAGCCAACATTGAAGCACTTCAGAAGACACCGACCCTGATCCCATCACTATGGCTGCATGGAGGAGGAGAAGACGCCCATCTGCAGAGGAAGATTTGCACCAGCAAGGCTCTCCGTTCCCGTGGTCCCTATTACCCTACTCTACCTGTTATCCCATTTTTTAGTTTTGCCACCTCTTTAGAGGGAGAACTAGTTGGGATACACGACATTATGTTATGTTATGTTTTTCAATTCATTTTTACTGAGTGTGTTTGCTAACGTTACATTTATGTTTACATTTATGTTCCTCCCCAGAGAATCCATTCTAAGATATCAGTTGCCTACCTTGTTCCACCATTGCTCCTCCCAGTCATCATGCGCCACCTCCTCAGCTGCTTCCCAGCCCAGCTACTTCTGTTCTTCGTGACCACCCAGATGTTTACATCCAACGATGCGTGGATTGTCCCCCAACCCAAGAAGGATGCGTGGGTTACCCTTGCCCAAGCCTTGCGCCAGGACCAGATGTGCTTGTCATCAGCACCAGTCGATAACCCACTGTCAACTTGCCTGGTGGGGATCCCATTTAAGCCCTCAGAATTCCCCAAAAGCCTAATAAATTTTCAAAAAGAAATAAATACTAAAACGTCTTCCCATCATATTTTTACCCAGTCTCACGTCACCTACCGGATTCCACTCCAATAATTAATCCCCTGTCTCTGTGGTGGCAGTGGGTCGACAAATTACCCAAATTACAAGACGAACCTCAGGAATTTGAACTAATTGGATCCACCTGAGCCCACTTTTGCATTCATTTTGATTTCAAGCCCCACAGATATTACCATGATATAAAAATATTTCAGGCCGTAAAACAATATAGAAAAGAATTTACCACGTCCAATTGATGCCCCATCATTTACAAAATCTCTATGCCCTCTTCCAAAGATGAGTATTACCCAAATCCCCTCAAATTGGACAAAGGCACATTTTTAATTTGCGGCGATCGTGCGTGCGCGGGTATCCCTTCTCAGCTTATAGGAGGCCCGTGTACCCTGGGGCGATTGACCCTTGCTTCACCTAATATGACACAAATTTCTGATGGGAATAAAGCTAAAATTCAAAAAAAAGGGGGCAAACCAATCAGAAGAATCCTGTGATACAAATATTGTTCATTGGTCCAAAGCCAAAAGAATCGCCATCTCTGTATTCCTGCCCTGGGTGGCAGGAAATCTCTAAGTGAATTGGGACACTTAGAGTGTTGGGTGACTAAGCAGGAGAACCTTACTTCAAATACCCTAAGTGACCTCCTAGAAGATGAAAAGGTCACCAGGCAACCCACCTTACAAAATCGCACACCTATCGACTATCTGCTCCTGGCGCACGGACGTAGATGCGAGGAGTTCAAGGGGATGTGTTGTTTCAACTTATCAATGAAAAGCGAGAGCATCCACGTGTCGATTGCGAAGTTAAAGACTCTAATAAAAGACATTAAATTTGAAACAAATGACTGGGTCATGAAGGCGCAGAATGACACCACCACGCTTATTCAAAGTGTAGCACGAAGCTCTGGAGGATGGCTGAGGCAGGTCTTCAAAAGTGTTGGACTCTCAGAATGAAGAGCTTCCATTATTACGGATATTTTACTGTTCATATTTATTATTTTATTACTTGCCTTCATTTTTGTTGTTCTTAAAAAAGTCCTGTTAGTTTCCCTTCTTAATTCATTAAGAAAAAAAGGGGGAGGTGTGGCGGTGCGGGCGGCTGCAGCCACTGTGACTCCAGAGGGGGGCACTGAATCCAACTTGTGGTGGGCAGCCAACCACGCAGGCACTGAAGTTTAATGCCTCTTGCTTTTTAGTTAGGGTGACTGCCCACAATTCCCCACCACAGTTAGTTGCATATCCTCCCCTGATAGCTTGTTGTTTTCTCCTCCCCAGTTTATGTATGAAGTTATGCATATTCATTTCCCCTCGTTAATATGTACTAATTCTAGAAAGTTCTGTGAAGTTCGACACCCCATTGGTTTTCTCCCTAAGTCCCTCCCATGTAACCTTCCCATGTAACCCCGCCTTTCATGAAAAACCCCATTGGTTGTTGCCCTTTTCCCCGCCTTTTCTACCCCTAGTATAAAAACCCTGGACACCCTCAAACCCCCGGAGTCTCTCCGGATTTTCCCCCGTTCCTGTTTCGCCATCAATAAACCTTCATTGTGGAACAGCAGTTGAAGTCCCCCTCTCTCACTTCTTTACGTCTGCCTGTGCGTGTGTCTGCCACCTGCCTCAGAGAGGAGCCACCCTCGGGTGAGGAGCGGCTGACCTTGTTTCCTGTGTTGGCTGAGAGCCGCCAGGTGGTCAGCTCCCCGGCGATACCTCCGGGCCCTCTTTGGAGTACACGCCACTGGAAGAGAGCCAACAGGAAGGGGTCATCTTTCCATTCCAGGAAGGTTCCCACTTTCTTGGCAGATATCTGTCTTTTATACCAGGACAACCAGAAACAATTGGAGGTTATGAGCAACCTGCACTCTTGGTCACAGCTCCAAATCTTCTCCCAGCCAGCTCTGGCTCCAAAGTTTTCCCCCACCTCTGTTTACTCCCAGGATTTTTTAAAAGTTTTTTTCCTCCTGATAGTCTTGGCTTTTCTGGTTTTATCTACTACTTTCCGGTGTGACTGAGGAAAAAAATCCTTTCTCCTCACATCTGGGTGGAGTTGAAAGCAGGAGAGAAAAGCAAAGGTGAGGGGGGTGAGTGATGCTTCCCTACAAGAACTCACTAGTAATGCCTGGAAACAGGGAGGCTGGAGTTCAGCCTGGCTGTGCTGCTCCTCCTTCTATTGTGAGGTGTCTGCTGACTTTGAGTCCTCCCAGGATTTCCTTGTGGAGTTGAGAAGTCTTTCCCTTCATTGCAATTCACACTTGGCTGAGGAAAGTTTGAATTCTGATAGTGACATTTTATGACCAAAAGTTGTCTTGAGGATTCTCACACAACTTGACTGCCTGTTTTTCAGGAGCATGGTGAGGTGAAGAAGTCATTCTTTATTTATAAAATCAAGGATTAGGTTAATCGCTAGTTACCTGTAATCTAACTGTATGACAGCAGCATGAGGGCCATCTGGAAGGACAGAGCATCCCCAAGGATGTGTCATTCCCAAGCTTCATAAGGAGATGGAAAGGTGGCAGTGGTGTCACCACTGCATAAACTTCCTTGGGGCAGGAGTACATCAGATGTGAAATCAGGCTGAGTAGTTTCCCACACAAGATGAAGAAGGAGAATGCAGGGACACAAGAAAAACTAGGATTGCACCAAAAGGGAATTGCTGTGGCTATTCCTGGGTCTGTGATGCTACCAAAATAATGGAGGTTGGTTGTTTTCCCTTACAGGCAGTTCTGTATTTAATTTGCGAAGCTCCCAATGAGAGCCTTGTGCTCTGGCACCTTTAATAGACAGACAGAGCACAGGGATTTGCTGTTCCTTTAATGAGATAGAAAAGATATGAATTTCTCTCATTGGACTGGCTGCGGTTACCTCTCTGCTCCGTCTCATGCTCTGCAATATTTAAACTGTTTTGCAAGCAACAAAAAAAAAAGGCGACCTCAGCTCTTTGTATCATTCAGCTGAAGTAGGAAAAACTCCAAAAATTACATGAAAGAGAAGAAGGTGGGGGGAAAAAAATTATTCCAAAATGCAAAGAAAATAGGCTGTTGTTGCCCTGAGTTTGCAG
>VZTE01001837.1:3727-156722 GCA_013397775.1 Eulacestoma nigropectus
TTTTCCTGTGTGATAAAGTGTGGGGTATTTTAAAAACAAAAAAAAAAAAAAAAAAAAAAAAAGACAATCTCTGCCAAGGGCAAGGGAGACTGATAGTTTCCTTTAGGAAAGCCTGCATAGCATATGTTAATATTATTTCAAGTGAGGTCAAAGGGAGATGTTATACACGTGGAGCAAGAAGCTATGGGGGTGCTTTACGGTGCTCTCATCCTTGAGCCAGTGCATTGCCCAGGTACAGACCAGCAGCCAACAGCATTGTACTGTGCAAGAGAAGAGAGTTTGCCAGTGGAACTGTCCACTGAGAAGTATAAGGCAGAGGCAGACTGGGAGGAGGAAGGAGGAAAAGAAAATAGGGATCTCTTATCTCTGATGTCTTGTGTGCTTTCTGCTTACCATTCTTGTTGACAGCTGTATCTGGTTTGGACTGCTTTCCCGAAGAAGGCTCTGCTAGAGCTATTCTGACAGCTTGCTCGCTTCATCAAAGCTGCCAATGCATATCATAGAGCCATGATGTGGAGGAGCAGGTAGACTAAGGGGAACAGATACAACAAAAGGCAGAAGAGATGCCATTGGAAAGTGGTAGGAAAAAAGGAACAAATTGTTCTAAGCAAAATCAAGTGAAATAGAGAAAGGGTGCTAAATTGAAAGAGAAGACTGAAAAATACTGTTCTCAAGCTAGCACAGTGCATGTTCACACCAGGAAGGATGCTCTGAGACCTAAGGCATGAGACAAAGAACCAAGTTCTTTGGGTTCATCTTCCACCTCTGTCAGGTTTCCCCATCTGATCTGACTGGAGACATCCATCTCCCTGTCTTTGGTTCTGTGGCTGTAGAACATCCAGCACTCCTTGTGCTGCTCTTTTAATGGAGACCCTTCAACAGAAGAATTGGCTCTGAAACTGTGAGGTGTGACTGTCTTGTGATAGTGGCTGTGCCATTGCTGTCAGAGAAGAGTAGTGGCAGGAAGCTGCAGGCCATGTTTGCCACAAGCACTCACGTGCAGGCATGTTCTCTAGGCTAGCTGTGGGACAGCACAGCTGTGCTTCTCAAGTGATAAACTTGACCTACCACAGATTCTGGGGTTAACTCCAGGGTCCATTTTCTTGCTGTTTGAAAGGTCTTTGACTTCTTTTGTCTAACCAGCAGTATCCAGCCGCTCCATTAGATAGAGGCTGAGGTCTCATATCTGCTGTGTGCCAGATGAAACAACCTAAAAGACGAGATAGACCCCAGAAAGGCCCAGTCCCTCCATAGGTGTTTTCTGTCACCTGAGCTCAATTTGTCTATGCACACAGTGTACACACAAGAGCTTTGAGTGCCTGGTCTTTTGCCACCTTTCTGGGTCTCTCAGCTAGCAGCCACTGCTCTTGCAAAGGGTTTGTTATTTACAGCTAACTGAGAGCCAAAAATGAAGGCACTACACTGCTGAACTGCAAAGTGGACAGCAAAGGATATGTACTTTCTAACAAAAAAAGCTACCACACCTTGTTCTGTCTTTGTCAAGTAAAGGCACTTGCCAACAAGCCAAAGTGTGGTGTTTCTTCACAGCACAGATCTATTCAGCCAGCGCAGCCTGACTGGGCCTAGCCCAGCTGGCTCCCTCAACCTGCCATTTTCCATTACCTAGACATCTCTGTTGCTGTCTACCAGACTCCTTCCAACAAAGTACCAGAGGGCCTAGCATTGATCATGGTATTCCAGATGCAGCTTGACAAGAGCTAAATAGCAGAGAACAAAAATTTCCTTTGACTAAAAAGATGTTATCTGTCTTTACTTCACAAGAATATACATTTTTCTCTTTTCTTTCTGGGGTAGTTTGTTCATTTTTTCTTGTTTTGGGGATTTTTTTTGGTGGTTATTATTTTTTATTTGGTTTTTTGTTGGTTTTTTTTTTCAATTGGTTCCTCTTTGGTAGTAGTTATACTAGTTTCCCCTACTAATATCAATCCGAGGCTGAACTTTTGTGGAAAAATTCAGTCAAAATGATGCAGCAATTTCTGAGCTGACAAGTAGAAATACATTACTCCAACCAATCTGAAAAATTTTGACAGGTTCTGCTTTGGGTCAAAAAATTACTTTTTCCTATCCTTATGAAAGACTGCCAAAGTCTGGGTGGCTTAAAATACATCAGAATATCACAGTTCATATACACTCAGATAAAACCCAGCAAGCAAAATCTCTGAGGGTTTTGTCTGAAGTGGACACACTTCATTTTCTTTCAAAGTTTAGCACTCCCTGGACTGCACAACTCTAGACCTGATGGATACAACTGCCATGGAGATCCAGGTAGGAGTGGCTTCAGGTGAGGGTGGGTTTGCATTGCTCTAGCAGAGACTATTTTGAGAAAAATCACTTGGGGAAACCTCTCTTTGCAGGCTCCGAAAAAAAAAGAAAAGCCATGAACTCAACAGGAGGAGTTGTATGAGACAAAGTTTGTAATTTAGAGATGATAGGATGAAAAATAGTTAAGGAAAGTTAAGTATAGTTAAGAACAGTTTATTTTTATTAACAGACCTATGAAATTCTGTAGTCACATTCTGACAGATGTAGTTGATTGTCAGACTTGGCTGGTAGCAAATGCTTCTGCATCTTTCTTGTAAACAGCTATCTGTTCAGACCGCTTCCAGCAGCAAGAGACAAGCCTGTCTTCTACTGGAAACATAAAATGTTTATCCACCACCTGCTAGGAAGGCTTTTGTTACTTGAAATTTGTCTTTTAAGCTCTGTGGAAAGCAAGTATGTATTCTAAAGGTATTTTCAAATAATGAAGCAGTTTTGATGCTTTAAAACATGTTTTCTTCAAAATAAATAACAGATTTTATCACTTGAATTGACTTTTAAATGCTTGTAAAAAGGTTCAGGATGCAGCACCCTAGAGAGAATAAGTTTCTCAATTCTCAGAAAGCCAGGCTGAAAATCCTTTACTGCCAATGGCAAACAGGAACTCACATGCATAACCCTGTGAGCACTGGCAAGAGCAATTCTTCACTAACGAAAATTAAGCCTTCATTTTTCTAGCTCGGTACAGCACAATATGGTCACCACCAGTGGATGTTCCCTATGACATTCTTCAAAGTGAGCATCAAATATCCTTCTGGAAAGATCTATCAAGGAAAATGGAAAAAACCCAAATCACCAGAAGCCACCATTTACTGGAGCAAAAGTTAGGTGCTCTTTTGATGGAAAAATATTTTTTTATAGAAGGCTACACTGGCAATTTTATTTTACAGAAACCTGGAACCAAACACCACACAGTATACAAGCAACATAAAACAGTCGGCAGCAAGTAATGCTGGTCAGTGTTGACTTGGGGTGAAGGTGAGCCAGGTACTGTGGGGACAGGGCACTCTCAGTTCTCTGCTACTAAACCCAAGCAGCTATTGTCATTTATAATGGGAGCCTGGCTGTGGAGAATCTGAAAGATAAATAATGGCATACCAGCAAGCATTTATCAACAACAACATCATTAAAACACTGGAAAGGGACTTTTTTTAGAAGTCTTCATTAGCTGTAGGAGAATTCTCTCCTGCATACTGGCTATTAAAAGGAATAGATCAGTGGATTTTAGAGCAAGAGGAGAACTTTGCTAGCAATTGTCTGACCTAAATATACAAAATCACATCCAAAAAAACCCTTTAAAAATAATGCCACTAAGGTCAAATAATCCAGCATTCAAAATTCTCAAAATGGCAATATTAAGGTTGCCTGCATGACCTTAACTCAGCAACCCTTAATACAGGCTCCCTCAGCGTGACTGCAGAGAATGGACAAGGCTCCTTAAAGAGGTAGCTAATCAGCTGCTACTTTTGCCCTTGTGTCTCAGAGCAGCAGCGAAGGCATACCACAAAAACCCAGCCCCACGACTGCCTGTCGTTTCACAGGTCATTACAGTCCCAGAGCAATACTCCCGGAGACCACAGGCTGGGGCACTCAGGGCATTCAGAAACACTGTATCAAGGCTGAGGCGGAAGGAATGGGAAAGGCATAGGCCTGATATTTAGAGCCCTTTTGAAACCTGACTGCCAGAGTCTAAGTCCAAAATTTAGAAGTTCTGCACCACCACTTTTGGTTGTGCCTGCAGTCCTTTACAGGTAAGAAAGCACCTGCTTCTAGTTGTACACAAAAGAGTTTGTGTCCAGGCAAAACTACATTTCTCAGGAGCAATCCCATAACTACACTCCAAAAGAAATCTCATACTTACTCTTTTCTGACCTCAGTGGTCCACTGTGGTAATATCCTTATCAATAAGCACAAAGCCAGAGGGAGAGGTGGTGTGCCCACCCTCTCCTTTATCAGTCTTTAGCACTGGTCATGGTGTTTGCATCAGACTGAATAGATTTGGCTTTCAAAGTATTCTTTCCCCAAATGGGTTTGTGAGCATCTTTGTGCAACATTCTCATTCCATTAAATAAGCATTTTGTGAGCAGCCACACATACCACCAGGGCATACCGCCAGGACTGCCCACCACAACAGCCTTTGATACCACAGTGCCTTATGTGTCAACACAATTAACTCTTATTTCCACAGAATCCAACTCAAAGCAGGCTCATATGTTCTGTCCTCAAGTACATATATTTCAGATGGAATAAGGCAAATACTAAACCAAGCAAAGGCAGTCCGCTTTGAATCATTCAGCATCCCTCAGGATAACCTGATCTGAACCCAGAAAGCAGAGTATCATAGCTCAGTGGAAGAACAAAAAGAACACACTTCTGTAGAAGTAAGACACGTAAGTAGCAAACCTCTGGTTCTTTAAGTCAGCTTTGATAACTGACACTTTTCATATATGAACTTAACTTGATACCTCCCAAGAATACATCCCTACTGCACAGCATAGGGCCATGCAGAGTCACCCAAGCTAGCAAGCCTGCCATTTCCAAATGGTGAAACAAACAGCAGACACACACAAGAAATACCAACCGCTGTTCTGGATGCAGGTGCTACCAATGCCAGCAGATCAAAGGCTTTAGTTTTCCTAAGCTTGGAAGCTGTCAGAATGCAACATTCTATCACTCCTTCGCCTGCTCGAGGATCTAGACAAGGTGTTACAATTTTTTTCAACCTCAGCGAGAGCTACACCAGCATTCTCACAAAGACTTGAGAAGATTTCCTGCCTTGCCACCTGCTTTCTGACTGCATTCATGAAACATAATCCTCCGAGCTGCTGTGCTGAGGAGGATAGGATTTGTGAAGGCTTTGAAGACCCCAGGCAGGTAATTCCTGAGGTAATTCTGAAAGCAAAACAAAGTGACAGTCTGCTTCCTGATCCGTTTTTCTAGGAAAATTACATTTTACGGCCAATTCTGTCCTTACACACTGACTATAAAATTAACTTATTAGCTGACTCAACTCCATTTTATGTGAAGGATTGAGAAGGATTGCCTCCAGCCCTTGTCCCTTTAACTCTAATTATCAAGTTTATACCAGATTAAATTCAGAATGAAGTAGCCGGGTCAGGCAATCTACTTAAAGTTTAATGGAAGTTAATGATTCATTGATCAAACTCATTTATGTCTAATTAAACCCTTCCTGCATTATAAAAGACAAGGGGGAAGTTTTACAATGCACCTCACTCCCATTCTGCACATGGTGGATTTGCTGCAGAACTCCATGGAAAATTAACAGCATCCGCCTTTTGTGGGTGCATGGTTTGGCAACAGCCCTGTAGATTTAAAAGTATAATTATCTTGGATGACTTCAGCAGATGGATGGGGTTTACACAGTGCTGGCAAATACAATACCAGTATCCAGCTGCACACAGCCAAATCACAAACTGAGCTTGTACGCACCAGCACCAGCACCAGCACAATGGAGTGGTGGAGTCGAGGGAGTGTAAAAATAACCCGATCTGTGCATGGATCCCAAGTGTGAGCCTCGCTGGAATAATGCAGCAGTAATAAGGCAGCAGTGATGCTAAGCCTGAGATAGGGAGAAAAGCTTCCTATTGCATGCGGATGCACCTCAGTCTGCTCATGCTTCAAAACTGGCAAGGCAGCCGAGCATCTGAAGCACGGTACAGGCAGTGTTCAGCATTCACAAACAGACAAGAGTGACAGGCAACCCACTGCAACACTCAGGATGCATTCCTTCCTCCACTGACTGTCCCCTCTTACTAAGCACTTTCTAGACATCATCTTGTATATAAAGCTGTGATCACAGTACAGTGCCCTTATTGAGGGATTATCCACCAGAACATTACTTTTGGCACAATTATTCAGAACAGTTTAATTAAACAGGAATACCATGGCCTACTTACATATTTATAATTTTGTTACAGACATTTTAAATTGATACCATTCATGTAAAGAGTAAAAAATTCTTTTTACAATCTCAGGCTGCCAGGGTACAGAAAGAGTACTTTATTTTTTTCTGTACTTAGAAATTATTGGTCATTCACATTTTAGATATGACTAGACAGTCTTTAAAATTATGCTTTTCAAACGTTTTTAGATGTATAGATCCATAAAATGGTATAGTGGTATCAATTAGTCTGGAGAAACAAAATTAAATGCACTGTTATAATTTTTCTTCTTCAGTAGTCTACATCCCTATTGCTCCTCAAGTGTCTGTCTAACACAAACTGGCCTTGCAATTTGTTGAATAGTTTAACACGGTTTTGTGTTGGAGCAAGTGGTTTTCATGTGATGGCAAGATATTTTTTTATCAACCATTCTAGTTCTACGGTATTTTGCAAATCTATATGGATGTCTAATGATAACTTGTTGACCTATTCCTTCTGATTCTTGCTCATTAAGTTGCAGTGGAGTATATATTTCACTGTCTTCAAAACTAAATTTCTGCTGCATTCCTGATGGTCCAATATAGCTGTCCTTTGAGTAATCATGTATTTTCAGTCACTGTGAAGCTAATATGAATGGTTGCTTATATATTAAATAGTTACCAATTCCCAATAAATATCTGAGTTGTCCCAAAGGACCATTTTGAACCTGACCAGCTGTAGTTCATGAAAGTCTATTAGAAGCTGCAGTAAGCTTTGGTCTTTTGTACTTTTTTGCCTGTAACTCTTTCCACCATCCTTTCCAGCCCTGGCACACCAGAAAAACATGGCATCGAGCACTCCGAAGTTGCAGATGAAATAGGCCTTTGGTAGCATTTCTTCTCATTTCCAAAATGATTTGCCATATATATACAACGGTTTGATTTTTGACAGTTTTCTTTTACAAATCCTTAACAGTTTTAACTCAGTTTAACAGTAGTGAGTGGCTGTTGTTTTATGGCAGTAAGGCATGCCTCAATTTCTATTTTACAGTAAATTTTACAGACCAGCTGTGAATACACTGAGGTCCATTATCTTAAATAGTACTGTTTGGCACTCCATTTCTACCCAAATATTTTATTTCTTTATCCATAACAGTTTCAAGAAGTCAGTCAGTTCCCAGAAGTCTACAGAGAACCCTGTAATAATGAGGCTGTTTGTATAATTTGCAGTGGAAAGGTTATTTCCTGCTTTTTTTCTGAGGTCTGTTGGGAATGGCTCGCATTTTCATTGTTTCCTTTTGCTATTTGGACTGCATTTAATTGAACTGCAATTAAATCAAATGGCAACTGCAATTTAATTTAGCTGTAATTGCAATTAATTCTATGATCTCTGAAAGACTTGGTGAAGTTTGACTGGTATATGGCCCCTCTGGGTTTCCGGACACAGGCTTTGATTCCAGATTGGTCATGCATATACTTAGGGGTGGAAAAAAGGAGTTCTTGGTGACCTAGGCATTATGACCCAACCACCTCTATACATGCCACCATATACACTCAAATCATCTCGATATTTTCAGCAACCTTGAGACAGATGGGGTTTATCCTAGTTGTCAGACCATTTAGGGAGAATGATGCACATGAATACCTGTAAATCTTTATTTTGTAGATTTTTTAATCAATTCTTTTCAGTCTCTGTCTTGTATATCACTCATAACTCTTTAACAACACGAAAATTAGAGGAGAACCACACAAAAAGTGGAAACAAGAACGTATGACCAAGAATGAATGAGAGAGAAGCACAGCCCAGAAAAATAAAATCAAAAGATGAATACACAAAACAAGTTATAGCTAGCAAGTTTCAAGAAAAAGTTCAGTGATTGCATCAGAAACACTTCTATATTTTTACTGAATATAAGAGAAAAAAATTGAAAAAATATGTGCACCATATACTTTGGAAGAACAACAACTAACATATGACACAGATAAGACTGAAATACTGATATTTCCATTCTTTTTTTAGAATGCCCCAATGGATAATAAAGGAGAGAGGAACATGGACTAGAATAAGGAAAGGACATCTTAAAAGCACGAAGGCGAGACAGATATTTTCAATATAGCTGGATCTGAAGAAGCTCACCCTAAAGAATTTCAGGAACCAGTGAAAGATATCCCTAACAATTCAGAGGACAAAAGTGTCTCTCAGAAACAGAGAAAACCAAAGCAGCACCAGCAGTGTCTGTCTAAAATAACATTCTAATATGTATTAATTGAGTTTTTGCCAGTACTTCAGAAAATACCAGCAAGAAATACTTAAACTGTTTGTTACTATGACCGAGAAGACAATAGGCTAATAAAAAGCAATAATAAAACACTGATGAAATATATTACGCCAGTTTAATTTGATATATTTATTAGGATTACTGGCCTAGATGATAAGGAGAAAGACACAGATATGACATTTGTGTTATCTACCTAAGCTTTTTCACATAGCTACATGATATTCTCACATCAGGAAAATACAATTCAAAGGAAATGTTAGTGCGTGTATATCTGACTTTAAAACACACTCATATCCTAAGTCAGAATTTTCAGTCTCAAGATGGGATTTGGAGGGATCTGCAGTGAATCCAGTGATAGTCAGTATTTTCAATAATTATTTAAAATGAAATAAAATTATATTTAGAGTATTTAGTCCAGTCCTCTGCTGAAAAGGATTGTTACCATCTCAGATATCAAGTCAGAGTCTTTGGGAATCACAGAAACAATTAGAGGAAAATTTAAATAGAAAGGGACTTCAAGAGACCTTTAGTCTAACTTTCTGCACAAAGTATCAGACCAGGTTTCTCAAAAAGGTTTTCAAGTCCTGACTGGCCAAAAACAAGGATAGAGACAGCAGAAACTGCAGTTACAACCTGCCAAAGGCAATCTGTTCCACTGTCCTCACTGTGAAAAAGTTTTCCCTTGTATTTAGGCTCAACTGTTCTTATTTCCACTCATATCCACAGTCTGTCATCCTCCCATCTCTGTGAAGAGTCTGATTCTTGTCTTCTTGATGACCTCCTCATTGGTGCTGAGGGGGATGTGTCAAGTTTCCACAGCAATTCCCTCCCTTTAACTGTAGTTCTCCTTTCCCTCAATGCTTCCACACAATCTTAATAAGAAAAAATGTAATAAAAAGGTAAGTGTTTAGATCTGGGAAGAAACAGTTAAATACACAAATACAAAATGGGAAATAATTAGTGAAGCAGCAGTGGTTCAAATACTGGCAAGCTCTTGCATTATCTTAATATATGCAGTACATGTAACACATTCATTTGCTGTGCTTGGCACTTGTGAAGCTTGGGTTGGATGCACCCCAGAGTCCAGTCCTGGGAAAACAAAAAATAAGAGAGATGGAGAAGACAATAGTAGAAAAAACTTTGGATTTGGAAATTTGGTGACATCCTTATTAGAAAAGACAAAGATATTTTTTCTCTCTGGAGAGAGAGAGAGAAGGGGGTGAAAGAGAGAGAGAACTGCAAAAAAGGGCATGGAAACAGTATTCCAGTCAGTCAGTACGTAAAAGTCTTTCTTCTCATACTAAGGAGAGGAAAGAGAGCAAAGATCCCCTGTGCTCACTGTGACCATGTCAAATAGAAATATTTGCAGCCAAAAAATATTATCCCAGGGAGTAGCAAAAAACGTTTAACTACAATAATAATCAAGTGATAAATTAGGCTGCAAAGCAAGGCCATGGATTCTACATCATTACAGCCCTTCAACCAAGGATAGAAAAATATTGTCAGCTCTGTGTCAGGTCAGACAGGAGAAACAGATGATGTCTCAAAGTCTTTTCGAAGACAGAAAATTTCTTAACAAGTTTGATTTATGCCTCAGATAAACTCCTATTCTAAATAAAATCTAAGCAACAACACTGCCTTATGAAACATTTGTGAGGTCTTAAGGTCATTAAAGGGAGCCAAAGGCACACTGGCTGTGAAAGTTGCAGTATGATGCTTATACAATGTGAATTTCCAGTGCATTTTTCCTTAGAATTTCATTGCAGTTCACAGCACTCGTGGCATTGTTTTCTTGTTAACAGAACTTTAATTTAGCTTTGACTGAGTCCTCTTTTGCCTTATCTTGTCTAACCTAGATTATTCATTGATATTCAACAGTTTATCCATCATTTAGGGTTTTGGGGGTTGTAGAATGTTGCTGTATTATTCTCTTTTTTTTTTACATCTAGTGCTACTCAAAGCTTTACAAAGCCTTATTCTTTCTTGTTTATTCAGAGGGTTGGTTTTCTGTTTCAAGTGCACTTGCATAACATTAATATAAACAATTCTTATTCTTTGCATCATAAGCTTCTTAAGTAAGAAAATCTTTCTTTTCTTTCCAAGCTTGCAAGGTTTGGTAGGTCTTTTATCACAGTTTCTTCATATGACTTTGCATAAAAATTTTTATTTGTATTTCTGCAGACATCTAGAGTGTGGCACAGATGATGCTTGTTCATAAAGTATTTGCACTTAAGTGATACATCTTTTGTCCCAGTGGACTGGAATCCCAAACTCTACAGGAATGTCACTGAGACATTCTCCAATTCCAAAAGACCATATATATGGTAAACTTCCTGGCTGAAGACAAATTACTAGCTAATCAAGTAGGAACACAGAATGGAGGAACAGTCAGGGCACGAACATCGTAGGAGTACCACCTGCAGTTCCCACCAGCAGTTCCACCTGGAGTTAAACAATCGGCCAGTCATGCTCCGGGGCCCAAAGTGCATTCCACCAACCAGAGCAACATTTACTACTTGAAAACCTCTTCCTACAGCTTACCTTGGCTTACAAAGTTCATATACTTTATTTCTTAATACTCACAAAGTTCAACTTTCATAATTTTTTTTTTCATGTGATAACCTTAATGATGTCATTTAGATGCTTTGTCACACTATCTCAAAACTTATCTTTTCCATATATTTCCATATCTTGTCCAATGCATTTCTGGCAAGGAAAAATGTTTTGGAGTACAGTTAAGGTCCCACATGAGACCTCACCTGCTACCAGAACATGAAGTTTCTCTGGGAGCACTAAACCCTCTCCATCCATTAAAGCAAGATGCAACTGCTTTTATGGAACTATGCTAAAGTGAGCCCTTCCCTTACTACAAGCTAAAGACTAATTGCTACACATGTAACAGTCTTTCACATTTATCTGTTATATTCTTCTGGGGAATGGTAGAAAAAAAAAAGGTAATCTTCATGTATTTTACTTGTTTTTGTAACAACCTGTGTTTCTGATAACTGTATCTGCAGAAAGTTAGTTCACTTTATTTTGGAAACTACGTCCAATGTCTGACTACAAAATGATACAGAAAAAGAAAAAAAGAAAAGTGTATTTGGGGGCTTTATTCCTTGTCCTAAGTGTACTATTCTCTCTCATCAGGCTCTTCCCAAAAAGAATTATCTGAATGCTGACATTATCTGAGGACAGCAACAGATTTCATCATCCTTGGGTGCCTTTTCTAGGGTCCATGCTGAACTTTGCCTCAATAGTGGGTGCCCCTAAGCTGCTTTGGAGCACAAAAAACATAACTAAAAAATAAGCTTTAAGTATAGCTTTAGCAAATAAAATGTCATAGATGCTCTCAGAAAGAACTGAACTATTAGAAAAACAAAAAACAAGAAAATAAAAAAAAGCAGCACTTGTACATTGTAAAAAAGCTCATCTGAGAAGTTCACATGGTCAGGAAGAAAAGAGCAAAGAGGCAGAAGTACTGCTTTACCACCCCTTAAGTCTGGCAGCAATTAATTTCAATCATTCCGAGCAATCAGGAGGACTTCAAAATAGGAAGGCTTCTCTTACTTCCCTTCTTTATTAGATGATGTATAAGAAAAATATATCCCTTACCCTGTCAAGGTTTACTACCAACCAGAAAATGATACAGAGACAAAAGCACTTTGAGTGATTAAGAGAAACCTAGAGTGACAAGTGTGACAACGGAAGAGAGTTGCTATTTCATGAACTTCACTGCTAAAAAGTAAAGTATCTATGAGATGCATATTTTCTAGCAGAACAATAGAAAAAATAAAAAAACCAGGCACAACAAACTGTAATCTGTAGCACAGTTTATCTTTGGAGTATGGCTGAATATGAGCCAAGTTGAATAACTGTCTTTTAATTAAAGTTTAGAGCACAATTCATAGGCAATGTTGAGTGAAATAAATACCAGTAATTTTAACAAGGCCGTATTGAAATGCAAAAATAACAAATATCTCTTAAAATATTTTTTTCTTCTTTGAAGAAATTTCAGCAGCTATGAAAATTCATAAACTATTACATTTAACAGAAATCAGCATGCTATTTCATGAACACTAGATCCAGCAAAGTCTGTCTTCCTACAAGTTGTATATCTCCTAGCCAAGCCATCACTTCCTACTGTCAATACCAAACTACACCTTTCAGTCTCCTACAAAACTTACACTGCAGGTAGAAGCTAGAGACTCTCATTCGTATTTCAACAAAGTTTTCAAAACTGACTAAAAGGATCCACCTATTTCTAGCGTCAGAACAGCAGCAAAATTCCATAATCTGATTTCCTAGAAGAAACAGTATATAATTGAGAAGGTTCCTAAACTCCCACCCTTTATTGTTATCTTCCTCCCTGACTGCAGTAAATCAAATATGCACCTTGACCAGTAAGAGAAGCAAGGAATTGCACAGCACAGTTCTCAGTCCAAGGCTCAGTCTGGATCCTGTTGAACTTTGCTGGGCTAGGAGCCAGGAGCTGCTCTCACAGGAATGAACTTGCTGCTCCTGCAGCCCAGCAGTCCTTGCCAGCCGCTATCTTTTTTTCTAAACCACTGCCTTGTTGGCATACACATTCACTATAGAGGTTCTCAGACTTACAGATACTTACCACTGTCAGAAAAAAATATGGTTTAAGTATATCAAGTACTAGATTGTTTTAGTTAACTCCTGTGGCTTTAGTGCCCAAATTTTAAAGTAGTACCGTTACACCTCTACTGATACACTCTCTAGCTTTGAAAGATTTAGTGACACATAAGACTTTAACAAAATTAGCCTACTCTTTTGGAAGATCAATATCATCTGCAGTTCTTAAATTTCTGAAGTATTTTGAAAGATTCAATAGGTTTCAAGCAAAGGTGTTGCCACAATGAATAATCATCCATACATATTATGATTTTGAGCCCATTAATATTGGCTACACAGATTAAAAAAATGGCTACTGAGTAATTGATAACCAGCTGTACTTTCTTATGACATAGTAAAGCTAAAGATGATATTAAGATCAGGTGGCTAAAATCCACAGAGAAAACACTAAGTCACACATTATGACTGAATTCATCCTGTCCCTGTTGTATCTACAGCCACATAAACAAAGGCTAAAAGGCCCAATCTGCCTTTTAACAAAGTTTCTGGAGCTGGCAATTTGCTTTCATCAGCTATGTGAGCAACAGGAACAGGAGGGTGGACCCTTCCACGACACAAAAAAACATAGATGGTCACAGCCAATGACAAGCAAATAACTATCAGTCTGCTAACTCCTTAATATTGAGCACTCTTCATAAATCTCTTTAAAGACTAGGTATTTGTAGCTTTTACCATAGGAAAGGAAGAATAAAAGTTCTTGTGAAAATTTTCAGCAAAGCAAAACCACAGAATGGTCCAGACCTGATTTTATTGCAGCCAAGCATCTAACATGACCAGAAATATTGCGGCCAAATCAAAATCTCATTCAAGGGATTGCAGCACAATGTACTGTCGTCATGAAGCTGTGGGTGTGAGAAGTGTGTGGCATACTAAGATGGAAAGCATACAGATAGAAAACACATTTCATGGAAAAGATTTGTCAGAGGAGATTAAGATAACTGTTTTTGACATTAAAAAGTAGGATTTAAGTTGCAAGGCCCCACATGAATTCAGAATAAGCTTTTCCTTTCTGTGATACAACAGTAAGAAAACTTCCTTTCTTTTACAGTCTTACAGTTGCACCATCTTGGGAATGACATTCAGTCTTTCTAAATAAACATTATTGAACAATATTCAAGTTTTGTTAATTTTATTTTGTTCAATAAAGATTTCCTGCAAAAGTCTAGAGCATTTTTAAATCTTCAACACTAAGTATGAGCAATCTTTAAATTACCACTACTTCTCCAGTGAGTTTATGCCAGCTGTTTTCAGCTGGAGAACAGATTGCCATAAAGTCTCCTACAATGCTCTGAATCTTGAAAGTGAGCAGAAGGTAATTATTCTCCCCTGTCCTTTCTATTCCCAGAGAAAAGGCTGGAAACAAAGGGAAATAGGAAAAAAGAACTGCAGTAAGGAGAGGAAAAAATCTACATGCAGCTATCAAGAGGAGAAGGGAGAAATCAAGAAGAGGACTTTGTCCAGTAAAAGAAAGGATTCCTATGTAACTGATACTGGGAAAAATGACTGTAGGGGAAAAAAAGGTACTAAGTTATTAGTTTTATCAAAACAATTCAGTTTCCAATTTGAAGGAAATTCTTCAAGAAAATGCCTACATTGTACATGACAATTCAGTGAACAGGTGCCCAAAATCACCAATGGCATCAAATTTGTTTTAGAAGTACCAGTCTTTTTAGAAGGAAGACCACTCCCGATAATGTGGATTTATTTACACACACACACACACACACGCGCACGCATACTCTTCTTAAACAGGTCTGAATAGGGCTTGAAGCTCCTGAGCTACAGGCCACAGTATGTGAGACAGCTCACACGGGATGGCCACTGCAGACATATGAGGCTAACTCATCCTGTCCTCATGGATTTGCTACTCACAAACCCAGCAAAATAGAAAACGCCAACTTGTGTCTTGTCATGATTAAGGAGTGGCGCTCCCCAATTCAGCTCTGGGCCCTTTCCCTCCCTTCCCCCCAGACTCCCCCACACCAGAAGCCATTCCCTTGCTCCTCCCCCACTCCCCTTCCTCTTTCCTGTCCTGCTTTGAGGATGGAGTTGAGAACTGGAGGCACAAAAAGGTATTACAGGTTGAGATAAGAACAACTAATTTACTGGAAACCACAATGAGATAAGAAAATGAACAGTAACAGCTACAATATTAATCACAAAACTCATAAGTCAAAGAAACTATTTACACATAAAACCCCTGACAAAAGCAAACCGGCTCCTCCCCACTACACCATGCTTTCTCCTGACGAGGAAAGGAATGCCTTTCTTCCAGGAAGCCAGAGAAAGAGTCCATTTCCCCCACTGGCAATGGCATAGTGTCAAGGGGCGGGCTTTATCCGGCCACGCTCCTCAACGCTGCTCCAGCCGAGCTTCGAGGGCTCGGCGAGCTTACTGAGGGTCCGAGTCCACCTTCAAACCCGCAGCGTAAGCAGACCCCAGTGTCCTCGAAGGACCTTGGTCGGGAATGCTTGCCCCACTCCTGGGGAGCTCGCAGGACGCCGGTCTATGGCGCTTTGAGGAAGGCTAAAGACCCCAGGCTTTCTCCGAGTCGGGGTAGAAAGGACAAAGCAGGAGGCTGAGGGTGTGGGAGGGGGTCTCCCGAGCGCTCTTTATTCAGGGAAAACAGGAACAGGGACGAGCAGGTTCAGGGTCAGAGAGTCTCAGGCGAGAGAACCCCCAAGCACGCGTGTGCACGGGGTTAAAAGGGATTACAAACTGGGAGGGGTTTGGAGGGAACAACCAATGGGGTACACGAGTCAGGAACATCAATCAAGGCATGGACGAATAGGGAAAAACAGTGGGAGGGGTTATAACATAAGAACCAATCAGCAACCGAGAACAACAGAACCTTCTAGAACCGGGGGAGGGAGTAACTGGGTAGAACCGCCCTTTCTCCGCCCAGGGGGCGGGGCTTAAACCATGTCCTCATAGATTTGCTCCTCCTCCCAGGAGGAGTCCGACGAGGGGGCGGAGCATTGAGGGGAGGGCGCCCTCATCGGAATAGAGGACCGCCCCTCCACAGCATAGGATGGTATAGAATAACATTATGGTCTCGGGTATGCCCACGTCACAGTGCACTGCAGCCTAAGACAAACTGTAAAAGGAAATTAGAATTCCTGGGCTCAAGTGATTCGTAGGGCTCAGCCACCCTGTCAGCTGGAACTAGAGGTGGGCACCACCACACTCAGCTACTGTAAAAAAAAATTAACTCTGTCCTGGCCAGAACTAGGACACCAACAAAACAAGCTCTCTCAGTGGCAGGAAGCACTTAAGCTAGAATAACAAGAGCAGGGCACACAGACAGGAGAAGAGAAAGTGCCTTGAGGTAGTGGGACAAAAAAGAGCTATAATAAAGCTTTCTGTGTATTGTAAAATCAAAGTGTAATAATCCATCAGTATCACTGTTTGGAGTTAAGACAGAACTTAAATTACAGCATGGAGTTTTCATTAGGTGTCCAAATTTCTGTTCCACTAGGAAGGGTGAATCTGCATTATTAGTCCGGAAATTATAGCTCAAATATTATTCTTGTCACTCTCTTAACACTATGCTTGTCACTCTCTTCAGACCTGAAGCACTAATTTTCTACATCAAAAATTTAATAGATGATGCATTACTGGAAAAGATGAAAGAATAACTTGCATTAAAGAAAACAATATTTTAATAAGTTTTTAATGTTAAATAGTCAAGAGTACTTTTAAGCTGTCATATAAGATCTGTATCTGCTTACTCTGAGTCACTAGGATTTGTTTTTCATTGTTGTTGTTAAAGAAACAGAAAAAAAACCCTATAATTCTCTTACTTCAAGTAACAAGCTTTAGCACACATACATGGGACACTCCCAACTTTAAACCCCCAAATTTCCTTCATAAGTATACCTTTAATCAAATAAACCAATTGTCTTTAGAATAATAACCTAGCTTAGAATAACAGTGGGTAATAATCACAAATTGTTCTTGTTATTTGAGGCCTGTGGACTACTGTAATAACCCAAAAAGTTTGGTGTTTTTCCATGCTGACTGAGAAACCTTGATTAAGGTGGTAAGGATAGGTCAAAAAGATAAAACTGATGAGTGCTTTCCTTCATTTTCAATCCATACACATAATTTCATGACTTAGTGGCCATATGCCATACACTTAGAATCAGCACAGCCTTAGTATTGTTCAGAAAGGGTCTGACCTGCAAGTATAATAGATACAGTTGTCATAGACCTCATAGCATTAGCTAGAAATACTGAACTATATAATGTAGAACATTACTGTGCATGTTGAAAGAAAAATCCAAAAATCAAGGTAAAAAAAATCCAATAAAATTGCTTTTAGGTTATAATATTTTTCACAGCAGAATGAAAACAAAACAAAAGCATACAGCCAATTATTCTTGTGAATTATCATCTGCAGAAAATAAATGGTAAGGAGTCTCCATCATAGGAAAATTTGGCTGGATCTTTTTTAAAGGTGTCGAAAGAGAATGGCAAGAGCTTGCTTTATTTTCTACAGTTCTATCTGTATCGCCCAAGTTTTGCAGTCTCCCTCCATGCCCCATCAATGAATGTTGTTTAATTTAGTCCATTTAAAAGGTAGGTTGAGCCATTTTCACATTGACTTATATAAAGCCATTTTCCTGTTTTATTAGTCACATTAGCATTCTATTGCCCTTTAAATGTCACAAGTTCAAGAGCATAGCTGTACATATCCTGGAAATATTCCTGGTCTATGTAATAAAACAGAAAGCTACAATTTCCTGGGACAGATAAAGTGACCAAAAAAAAGAGAGAAACAAACAGGGCATAATAGTACAGAGTAAAACAAGCGGTAAGACAAGATTGTTTTCAAACGAAGGAAGAGCAGGAGAGTTACTGAGAGCACAGATTTAGAAAGGCTTGCTTGCATTGTCTCTATCAAAACACATGAAACAGCTGATGAACCCATCACTTGCTGTAACTCACAGAAAGAAAGAAAAATGGCACTGCACTCACCCCCTGACATATTCCTTTATCTTTTAGGGACCTTTGAAAAGCCACATTGTACATTGCAAGTACTCTCATTTATTAGTGTTGTTTTATTTGAAAGCAGAAACCTGCAAAATTCCCTAGCTGTATGGTATCTAACCTAAAACATTTCCAGGTTTATCAAGGGCAACATGAAAACCCCAGACTGGTTGGAAGGAGTTATTGGAAATGAAATTAATTTTGAAGTCTGCAGGATCTGACCTACCATCTTCTGTCAAAGGCAGGTTACTGCTTAGAACAGGGTGCACAAGTCTTGAAAATATCACCTCAGTCACCAAGTCCAGTTACCCACAGAGGAAAGCAAAGTACAACAATTTTTTCCAGAACTGCCATAAAAACACCTTCCCTACATGTTACCAGAGCCCACGCTACACTACCCACCACCTCCTGGCAAATACAAGGCTCATTATTGTGGCTTTCAAATGTCTACTGCAATGTGCCACAAGAAGACCTAACTCCATTTCTGTTGCCAAGTGTCACAGGTCCCCACAATTGCAAATAACTTGCTAGATAAATTACCTTTAGAGGAAAGTGTGCCACATGGTACAAAGGAGAGCAAACTCTTCTTCTCCTCTGCCTTCCCTCCACTCCAGAAATCCTTGCCAAGCTCATTAAGGAGAAAACAGCATACACCCACAAGGATGCACGTAACATGAGGACTTACACATCTACACAGCCACTCAGCAGGTATATTTTTAAGCTTTGTGCATATCATGTTTTAACCCCAGCTGTCAATTAAGCACCACGCAGCCACTCTCTGCTCCATCCTGCTGGTGGGGGAGAGAATCAGAAGAGTGAAGTTAGAAATTTTGTGGACTGAGATAAAGACAGTTTAGTAGGTAAATCAAAAGCTGCATGCACACAAGCAAGGCAAAACAAGGAATTCATTCACCACTTTCCATGAGCAGGCAGGTATCTATACAACCCCATGAGAGCAGGGGTCCATGATATATAGCAGTGACTTCAGAAGACAAATGCTGTGACTCCAACATGTACCATTTTCATACTTCTTTCCCAGATTTATATGCAGAGCATAATGCCATATAGTATGGGATATCCCTATGGTCAGTAGGGGTCAGGTGTCCCAGCTGTGTCCCCTCACAACTCCTTGTGCACCTGCAGCCCACTCACTGGTTGGGTGGGATGAGAAGACAAAAAGGCCTTGTCTTTGTGTAAGCCCTGCTCAGCAATAACAAAAACATCCCTATGTTATCAGCACTGTTTTCAGAACAAATTCAAACCATATTCTCATACTAGCACTGTGAAGAAAATTATCTCTACCCCAGCCAAACCCAGCACAGTACATCACAACCATGCCATGGCACCTGAACCGAGTCTGCACCAACAAACACCTGGAAGCTCCAGTGCTCTGCACGGTCCATGGTGCAGTGTGTCACAGAGTCCAGTGGTTCCCTGGTGGCTGGGGCTCCCCATAGGGGCCTTTTGGGGCAGGGCCTAGTCCTGCGATGCAACCCCTCACCCAGCAAAGATAGATTTCCTGGTATGCTTGGTCTTGCCAAGAGCCCTGAGAGCCAAAACCTCAAAGACAGCACTGGTGCAGCCTCTGTGTTGCCCAAATAGGGCTGTACACATGGACCTTCTGCTGTGGAAACTTCACCTGGCAGCTCTCCAAGAGATGGGAGGCAAAAGGGATAAAGGAATGAGGAGAACTGCCACACTACAGATGCTTGGACATCCTACACCTATGGATGTAGCTGCCTGCTCCAGCACAACATATGTAGTATCTGCTGTCAGGTTCAGAGGGAAACAAGCAAGTTTCAGCCTGACAATCCAGTTATGGCTCTGGCAGCACATGAAAGCCAGCAAAGTAAGGGGCAGTACCTCCTGCTCCCAGCAATAACAATATCTACTCAAATGAAATAGGAGTTTGTAGTACTTGCTTAGTATTCCTATCTGGTCTTTCAGCTGGCAGGTTGTCACCACACTCCTGAGGGCCTCAGAAGGGCCCCAGCAGGCAGCACCAGGGACCCAGTCATGTGGCACTGCCCAGATGCTATGAGACACTGCCAGGATTTTATGCACAGCAAAGTTCTATGTACAGCAACAGGCAAAGGAGGAACTCATCTGCCACTGCTGCCGAAGGCCCTCAACACCAGCTGCCCATCTAGAAGGAGCCTTGGTGCACAATACACAAGATGAGTGATGCTTAAACAGAAAGCTGTTGATAAGAAAGTAAAGGCTGCAGACAGCTGCATAAGAATGCTGAGGCACAGAGATCTTTGCCTGACAAAGCCAATTTAGCAGTCCCAGGAGGATGAGTAAGAAAGTCACTCAGGAAAAGGGTTTTGTCCAACCCAGCAGGTGCTCAAACCACCATGTCTAAACTTGGCCCTAGGAACAACAGCCTCAACATTATATTTAAGCAGTCAAGTGAGCAAACAACCTGGAATCTATTGAATATCATCTTGTCACAATAAATGATGGAGTAGTTCAAGGTTGGGAAACACAACTGCCAGTCTTCTGTTTTAGACTATCCTGATCCATTCTTGGTTTACATATAGCACAAGGCACACTAATGACTCCAGCACAATTCTGAACAAAGACTTGAGCTCAGCTCTTTTACAAATGCTCTCTCCCTATGAATGTTTCAACTCCTACACAGCAAAAAATATGATGCAAATGTCTTTTAAGAAATTATAAATATTTTCATGCATGCTGCCCATTGAAAAGTTCGCTCCCTTTCCTTAAGCGGTGATTGCACCTCTCTTGAAGTCTGTGAGGTCTGCAACCAGAGTATTGAAAATGTTCTCCAAGGAACTGTTAAAACCACTCATCAGATACAGTACAGTAACTCTGCTTAAAGTTGACCCTGCTTCAGGATCAGACAGCCCTCACAATTCATCCTCTGTGATAGACACTGATTGATTTCTTTGAGAGAGAAACTCCTTGCATTGAGCTAACACACGAATCCTACACTTTTCATAGAACCATAGAATTGTTTAGGTTGGAAAAGACCTCTAAAAAATTATCGAGTCCAAATGTAAACCTAGCACTGCCAAGTTCACTACTAACCCTTGTCCCTAAAGGCCACACCTACACACTTTTAAATCCCTCCAGAGATGATGACTCCAACACTTCCCTGGGTAGCCTGCTATAATGCTGGACTACCCTTTTGGTGAGGAAACTGAGCCTGATCCTCTGCTTGTTCTGCCCATGCTCCATGATGGCACTCGAGATACCTGCTCCATGACCTTCCTTGGCACCAAGGTCAGGCTGACAGGCCTACAGTTCCACAGATCCTCCTTCTGGACATCACATTAGCTAACTTCCAGTCAACTAGGACCTCTCTGGTGAGTCAGGACTGCTGGTAAATGACTGAAAACAGCTCATTACATCCTTGAGTGTCTTCCTGCAAGTTGTGTTGACATTTATTCTCTCCCTTTTGTTTCAAAATCCAGGGAGATGAATTTAGGCAGAACGACGTTCCAGTATTTTTCCAAGCGAGAGAAATAGTACATCATTTATGCTGCTTAACACTTTATGCAATGTCCACCAAAAAGTTCCAGAAATATAGTGTTCAACTTAACCATTTCTGCATTCTCATGAGAACAGGATAAAATATTTCTGACAAAACCTTTTATCTCCCTCATATACAGTAAACATGATTCTTCTTTTTTGAGATAAAAAAGCTGTTTTAAGTTCTTCTTAAGAAGAACTCTAGGAAAGCCAACAATAAAAGATATACTTGATTCTTCTGTATTTTCAAAAAGTTGTGTTTGAATAACACTACAATTATTCATGATGCTTTAGCTCAGTCATGTTTGCCTGAATTTTTGCTTTTGTTGGTCTGTCCTTATGAAGACAAATGTTCAAACTGTAGTAGTCTGATATTTGTATTCCACTGCAGTAATGCAGAAATGGTCCTACCAGTTCAAGGTAGACATTCATCTGGTCCATGTGGCTCAGAAAGAAGGTAAAATCAGAGAAAGCATGGCTAGATATTCCCTAAAGCATGTCCCCAGAATCCAGCAATTAGGAAAGAGGGAAGAAAGAAGGAATACCCTTTATGGAGATTATGGAATCTTTTTCAGCTCTCAAGTTGAGTGAAAACATCATACCCAAGTATAAACAGTGTGGTTACTATGTCTGCCTGTCTTCTTTAATAAATTTTGATCCACATTTTCTGTTCTACCTAATGTAGAGTTTCGCCACTCCCTATCCTCTTCCTGCAAGGAAATTAAGGTCACTTTTAATCCTCTTTGTTCAATACCTGTTTTGAGCTGCTCCCAAGAAATAGAGGACTTTTGCAGAGACCTCTAGATTTCTGTGCCAGTACCAATCCTACTTCAGAATCAGCCTCCTAACCTGCTTCTTCCTATGGGCCAGATCAAACCTTGGAATAATTTCAGAGTTTCAGATCTGTCTCTAAATGCATCTCTTTCTCCCCCATTATTCTCCATCCCTTCACCCAGCATTAGCTCCTTATGCAAGGAGAAGCTTGGAAAGCAGACTAAATTAGGGAAAAGCTTTCTCTGGTCCTTACTTCCCTTACTAGGCAAGCAAAGAAAGAAAGGCTGGTGCTCCAAACATTATATCTGACTACCTATCAGATGTGAAGACTACCAAAGAGCCCGGTAAAAAAATAGTAATTTAACATGAACCCAAGGAGTGGGTTAGTTATGTTGTCTAGACTTTTGCAGTTGAAATTCATCACCAAAACAAAAGTTCATCTTCAAAACTTTCATTACTTCTCACTCAGAAAATTTAAAAAGCAAGCCAGGAAACCATTTTCTTCTAGCTACTTGATACTTTCTATTCAGAAATGTAACAAAAACCACTCACTGTTACTGGAAACATTAGAAGAACTCCGTGTCTCTGTTTCCACACTACCACTGCCAGATTCTGAAGCAGTGGCATCACCCTTGCCTTCTGAAGAACAAGAGCATAATCCTTGAATTGCATGTGCTCTTTGACTTTTGTGGCTCCCAGGGACTTTCAAGGGGTTTAGATGCCTACAGCCCATGACAGAGCACAAGGCTGGGATACAGCATTAGAAGCAGTAAGCCATCACGCTTTCACAGCACAGCTGGAGCAGGCTGCTGTAAGGAGAAGGCAGCAATTTCATCGCCTATTCTTTACCCTGCAAGAAACACATCCAATCTTCCAAAAAAGAAGACAGAAGAGCCTACACGTGACCCTAATATTTTCCAGCTGGCCATGATGCTGAATAGAAATGTCAAAGTAAAATCTGCTTTTCCTGTAGCTGAGCAATAAAGACACTTATGCATCACAACCCAGAGCTGAAGACACGATTTTCCTGGAATAGGATATTTTGCTGCTCTGAATCTCTCCTCTGGAATCAGCAACATTTTTGCTAATAAGAGACAGATGCAGACTGAGTCTTGTGTCATCATTGGGGTAGATTGGGACATGAGGAAAAAGGCAGGGGAAAAAAATCTCAGCTTTTAAAAACAAAGCTCTAATCTGATTCTTCTGTGTTTGTGAAAAGAGCAAACGAAAGCTGATGCACCCACTAAGAAGGCAAGCACTGTCATCACTGACCTCAGTGGGTGATTTGTGTGTGCCTGTTGCAACACAGACCTCTATATTGCTCACTGGCAGGAGAAAGACTGTACATCATCATCTGGCAGCTTTAGCAGAACTTTAAAGGCTATAGGGGAGAACTTTATTTGGAAGGAGGGGGAATTTTCTCACCTCCCCTGCCTTGCTCAGGAACTAGGAGGTGCAGCCTCAGAACCTGGCTCTAATTGGTAATGGAATGTCCAGATATAACTAGGCCCTGTGTACATCCCTGGCCTTGAATGGATGCAATGTCAGCTGTGATCATGGGCTTATTATGCCAAAGATATCAAGATGGCCTGCAAAACAGGGGGTTTTGCTTTACTGACACAACATGAGGAGACTGCTTGTTCTTCAATAACAGTGGCCTGCAACTCAGAATCTGCAGTCCTCAGGCAGAGTCAGAACCGTGTCTCCTCATTTGCACATTGCAAAGCAACTAGGAAGAGAGACCTCCCTGCCTCCTCTTACCCCCTGCAGAGAAATTCTCAAGCAAAACTCCTACAACACTGAGTGAACACGACATAAGCAGAGCTGCACTGAGTTTACAATCAGTGATTGTTCCCTGACATGATGACTTTGGGGGAAGGGTCTATCATCCAAATCGTAAGTTACACAAATCCTTCCAGCAACAGCCAGAACCTTGATTGCCGTGGCTGAAGGCGTATAAAGAACAATGCTTACATCCACTGTGCCCTGAGCATAGAGTGATGAAGAAAAGCGTCAATAGGATCATATATGCTGGCTGTTGCTGTGGTTACAAGCTCTCCATAATATTGCCATACATTTGCCTCTTTGCAGAGACCACTTGGAAGGTTTCTCAAAGCTTAGACAATGTTTAATATCAGAAGCCTTGGGCATATGTGGGAATTCCTTTAAATCCTTTTATGAAAGAATATAAAATGCGGAAAAAAAGCAAGTTTACCTTTGAAAACTCTTTTCTGACTTCGTAGAAAAATATTTTCTTGTAGGCTTTACTAAACACAATATTGAGTAAAAGTCATGTCGTGTATCTGTGAAGCAGAGTTTGACAGAGTAGGCACAAAATAATGTATAGAAATATTTTTGTATAGAATTTGTTAATTGTCATCACCGGCATACAAAAAGTAAAGGTAATAAAGAAGGGTAGAGGAGAAATTGACATCGAATAATTTTTTTTTTTGAGTATTTGGTATGTCTAATTTAAAAGATTTCAACATCAGAGAGATGTATAAAATCAACAGGAAGAGAAAATTGTCTCCATTTTCCTAATGACACCAGACTGCTTGAAATATAGAGGTCCGTTACAACTGACAGACACTTATTTCTTTTAATACAGTAGAATAAACCCCACACATTTTTAAAATCTACATTTCATAAAGTCAGAACAAATCTAAATGAGCTCTTGCTGTCTTCCATCATCTTTTCTCAACCCAATACCTCTTTATGCTCCCTTATTTCATATAACTGCTTCTTTTTTTTCCTATAAGAAGTCAAAATTGATAGATTAAAATAGCCCATCTATTTCATTTCTTTTAAAGTATTGAAATTTTAAGGAGTCAAGCTAAGGATATAAACACATCTCAAACTCACAGCCTGTCTATTTTTTCAATATTAAACCCATATATTTAAAGTCCTTCACATGACTAAGCTGTGAGTCCAAAATCTTGTTATGCATGGCCCTACACGTCAATGAGCAGAAGGAGATTGAGTGGCAGTTTCTGTACAAGAGTTCCAGAAGTCTCACTGTACAACACAATTGTTACTCTTAAAATTCTTTGAAATGCATTGCAGTGAAGACAGAAGCTACTGGTCCTTGTTATACCTTATTACTCATTCAAATCATATAGAAATAGACTTTCACAAATCCCCGTGTGAAGTTCATTCAGAGGAATATTTTCACTTGTAGTCACACAAGGATCTTTCTGTTTCCACTCCTTCCATTTTAGGCCTTGATTTTATCAAAAAATTCAGGGGAAACAGAAATATGACCAGCCCCAGCTACAAATATACCCCAGAATTTAAATGTCAATAGATCCCTTTCTAGAACCTAGTTAACAAGAAGCACATTTAAATTCACTAAATTCAGTGGAAGGTTACTTTTAGGTCAGACCAGCCCCTCCAAGCACTAGCGCAGAGTTGAAAGACAGAGTTATCAAACTGTTTCTTCTCATATGACATAAAATTGGATTATACTACTAAACCTGCATTTAAAACTATGCTACACCTCA
The DNA here is from genome assembly GCA_013397775.1 of Eulacestoma nigropectus. NCBI lineage: Eukaryota > Metazoa > Chordata > Aves > Passeriformes > Eulacestoma > Eulacestoma nigropectus. The sequence goes on from VZTE01001837.1 coordinate 29,647, forward strand.
TGTAAAAGTTGTAGTAATTTACTGTTTCACAAAAAAAAATTAAATGCTCATAAAACAGCTCTGCAAGGTAGGTTCAGGGCAATAAGATTTTCTAGGCCTAAATAACATCCAGCAGCTAAAAGAAGTGCAGCTTGTCCAGACACAGGGAAGACTAGGATACACAGCTATAGTGCTGCTATAAATAAAACAATCAAAACAGAGCCTTCAAAGGCAGTACTCTCCACAAACAATTGTCTCACTGGGAAAGATGAGATTAAAAATGCAACTCCTGTGATGCAAACTCATATCTGAATAATACCGTTGTCCAAGATCCTATCTAAATCAGAGCCAAATCACAAGCTAGGGAGCTGTCCAGAAAAAATAGAAGATTGTATTTTGAACTACAAGCATGCTGTTTGCCACCAGTGTGACCCACCAGCTTTTAATTTGTATTGATTACAGCATTGTTTGTGATGCATGCATGATGGAGAACATTTTATTCAGTAAGTGGAGTGAGAGACTCAGCATGAAATACTTTATCCTGATTTCTCCAAGATAAAAGTCAAGACTTTCTGCTAGGTCAGTCTTTTACACTGAAAATCCTGCTACTGTGAGCTCTTGGAAAAACAAAAAAGAACAAGAAACAAAAAAATCAGACACACAATGACGACATCTAACAAAATCTCCCAAATCTGACCAGTGCTACAGTTTCACAAAATACAGTCACTAAAGAGGCTTTCTGTAGGTTGAGCCTTAACTTAAATCTGACCTCAAATTTTGATTACCTGAAGGTAAGCTTATTATCATATCACACTAAAACACACTCAAGTTGTATATTAAAACCTTTTATTTTGATTAGACTGCAATTCTGCAGAAAGTTCTTAAACAGAAAAAAGGAAAAAGCAAAAATCTGTGCATGAAAGGTGTTAAAAAGCAAATGTTCCAAGGGCAGATTAAAAGTCTGCTCTAAAAACAAGCAAATAACAACATTTTAACTTAAGTAGCTTCACCCAAGTAGCCCTACACTTAGAGAATATTTCAACTTTTCAGGAAAGATGCCTCATATCATGAAATTTTGCCCATTGTTCAAAAAAATGACACCACACAAAGATGGTGCCTGAGGGAATAATTTGCAAAGATGTCAGGCACTAGTGATTTGGATCACCAGCTGGAAAGCTGACCCTCATTAGCGTCCCTCTCTTCACTAGTCTGAATTCTGATAAACTGGTCTGCATGTTTCAGAAATTGTATGAAGCCTTTGGGTCCTCAGGGATAATCCTTTATCCACAAGCAGCTGATTTAAGACCCATTTATATACAGATATTTCAATACAGCTGAAGAAGAGACAGCAGAAATTTTTGAGATAGCTAATGAGATTAAGGAGTGGTAAAGCTGAAAAAGGTTACTTTTCCTGACCTTTCCTGTGAGTCTCAGTGTCTTAATGGATTCACAAACCATGGCAGGTTGGATATAAACACTTAATCCCAGATTCGTTTACAATCACAAGGGGAAACATTTTCCCAGACTTACTGAAGAATATACTAATGGTACAAAGAGCAGGGGAAAAGAAAGAAAAGGAATAAGAAAAAAAAAAAAAAGGATAGGAAAAGAAAATCATGTAATAGATTGGTAACTCAAGTAACTAAGTGATAAGAAGAGATCTGGCTGGTTAAACCATAGGCAGCTATAAAAGCTGGGGCGAAGGGGGACTGATGGACGGACAAAAGAATTGTACAAAAATGAAGAGGGATGGTACTTTAAAAAGAAAACCAAGCTGGAAATATAGAATAGTGAATTTCCATATAGACATACTAGGTGCAAATCTGGCTTCCCTGAGATTGAAGGATAACTGAGCTGGTAATTTGGTACGTAATGCTGAACTAAGGTTTGGAATTACTTAAAAAATGACATTAATTTTAAAAATCTTATACCTGAAACTGAGCTACATCTATCAGTCCTTCTCTGTAATAGGCACCTAAGAAATACATAGCTCTTACTGTCCAGAAATAGCTTTCACACAGTTAACCTTGTAGTCTCACCCTCCTCATCAAGCTATTTGACCACCAGAAACCACTCAGTCCAAAGATTGCCCATCTAGCAGTCTGAATAAGGTCTGTTGGTACTTTTTTATAGCAAAAGGTATTGTTCAACATTAGAAGTTTAGGACATCCTTTGAAAAGGGAAAAAAAAATATGTATATAAAATTATTATTTAGAAAATTATAATTCTGGCATAGAGTCTGAGTAAATACTATGGCCTTCAATAATGTATATTACTGTAAAGAAAAGGAAATAAAAAAGTAAGGGTGTATATTGAATTGGTGGTTTCACTATTTGATTTCACTAATTACATTGCCTCATTCTTAGTATGTTTTGTGCACACTTATAATCGTCAAGTGAAATTAATTCACCGATTTCTTTCACCTCTAGGGTTTACTCCACATCCTTGCTGACGCAATTATTTTCATAGTGTGCTGCTTTACTTGCATGGCTATTGTTATATATGTGCCTTGCAAGCCACAGACAGCATCATTCTCTATATTATTTAAAAAAAAAAAGGTATAATAAAAGGCCTAAACATCCTAGAATTGTTGAAATTGTTGACAAAATATAGAATTTTTGACATTCAGCTTAATGCTCATAAGGTTTCTTGCAGCAGCAAAATATTTCTGTGGCCTGACAGGGGTGATTTTTAATACAGAGCCAATTGTTAACAAGAGTTCAATAAAACAGTCAAGCTTTCCATTTCCAAGGCAGGATCATAAAATATGCCAACACTGAATAAGTAGAGATAGAGAGCAGATCAAGGGCTAAATTTCTCAGACAGTACCATAGAGTTTGGAGGAGGTGTCAGCTCACCTTGGCTGAAAATATAGTCTAGATATTAAAGACAAAAATTCTCTAACATGGCCAAGTTGCAGGCCCTGAGCAGCAATGTCAACTGAAAGCCATCAGCTGGCAATATGAAAGACAACATTCAGCATTATAGTTGTCAAAAGCATACCTTTGGCTAAATCCTTGAGAAATTCTGCTACTAGTAGTAATTCCATAAAACTCTGTAGCTTTGTGTCAGGGAGACTGATCTTCCTGAGTATTCCTAAGGACTTAACAAGCATATGGCTATAGAATGTAATGCTGAATTAGGAGCTTCCTGACCTACACAGACCTCTACTTCCCTGTTGATCCTAAAACAGCAATAGCAAAACCGAAAAAACTTTCTATCAGTCAACAGAGCTCCTGAACTTTCCCTTGCCATTACCAATACCACATAGCATAGCACTAAATGATTTAGCTGCATCTGGTGAGACAACAACCACACCTGACCCTCTGACTGAAAAACAGATTGCTCATTATGGCAGCTGTATGAAAAGAGAATTATTGTTCCAGGATGACAGACCTGAATGTCCCACAGCAATGATGGCTTGCCATTTCCCAGCAGTGGTTATCAGTGCACACAGGCTTCTGTCTGCAAAGAGTAAGTTCAAAATCAAAGACCTCTCCCAAGAGACAAATGGCAATGAAACTTCTAATTTTTTTCACTGTTCTGTCTGAACCAATTCATTTTATCTGCAGACAAGGATGAAGCTCTTAACTCATGAAGATTACTTAAAACATCTCGCATATGAAGTTAAGCTTGGTTTGAAAATCACATCCAATAATTTTAGCAGCAAGTGTATCTACACTTGCTGAATCAAAGGATATCAAATCAAACACAGATGCAGCAATATTTTGGTAAAGTTATGGATCCAGAGCATTAGATGCATGCTGTAATAAGGGGAAAAAAAAAAAAAAAAAAAAAAAAAAAAAAAAAAAAAAAGGAAAGACCAACCCAGGATTTTCTCTTTTTTATGTTTGTCTCTCCTTATTCCTGTAGTCAGTCCAGCTAGGATAGAGTTAACTTTCCTCATAGCAGCCCATATAGTGTTATGTTTTCACTTGTGACTAGAACAGTGTGCATAACACACCAGTGCTTTGGCTACTTCTGCAGAGCTCTTACACAACATTCAAGGCCGTCTCTCCTACCTCATACATGCCTGCAAAGGCTTCTCCTAACCCAACACGTTGGGAGAGGACACAGTTGGGATCTCTGACCTCAAGATTAACCCACCATGGTCTTTTCTGGCATCCAATGTATGCGCCCAATTCAAAGAGATAAATGTTAAAAAAGGTCATGTTTTTATGCAATTTGGAAACAAAACATATGTAGCTTGACATGCTGGTTTGGGCTAGGGTGGAGGTAATTTTCTTCACAGTAGCAGGTAAAAAGCACTATCCTTCTCTTTTCTAACAGTAGGAACAGCATCTCTGATCTATACAGGCAAAGCCCAAGCCATTTTGTGATTCTATGAACTCAGGAACAAATTATTTTGTCAGGAAGAAACTGTAAGGTATACAGAATTTAAATACGGTTGTAACCTGAAAAGTCACTTTAAGGTAAAGCTCTTATGGAGCTCTGTGTATAGCATGCCTTGTTTATTGCATACCCTATTTCCTCAGCTGTTTGCTCTGTCAGACCTGAAACACACTTTGGGATCCCTACCAGATTCCCACCCATTCAGTAAGGAATGCTCTGCCCACTGTGGCTTCGTCTGGGGATTGTAGTCCTACCTTGACACTTGGTGTGGATGCAGGTAATTCTCTTCGGGTTGAGCTGGCTTTACTTAATTAGTGGTTAAATCAATAAAGTTTTTGTATGAACTGTGGCCCCAGAAAATTTCCCTGTAATTTAGATCTGTATACTTAGGAGAGGATTTTTTTTTGTTTTAAATTAGGTAGATACTTTAACATGCTTCACTGTTCCAATAACACAACGCTAACACATTGCTTTCAAGACACACACATCTCTGCATGCAACATAACTTAACCCTAAATACTATTATATGGTGGTGGTTGAGAATTAGAGCACTAGAATTTTTTATTTAAGTAGTTCTGATTAATTCTGCCTCCTGTGTTGGACAGTTACTCTTTTACCTCACAGATGTGAAAACTCACTTAAGAACACTCAAGTCAGCATAATTTTAAGCATAAATCATTAGAAGGAGTTGACCTAAATGCTCCTCCATAATATGGTTGTTTTTCCACAGTGGTGTCTGCGTATTTAAACCCCGGCTGTAGTGTTGTTGAATATAAGGGATATAATTAATAAGGACAGAAGTATGGAAGGAAATTAAGACAAATGAAGAGATAAAAAGTTAATGTTCTTCATGGAAGAAACACTTTCTTCTTCACACTAAAAACTCAAAGAAGAACCAACAACAGCATTATACTTCTAAAAACGTCATGAAGTAAAGACCATTGAAAATTAATCTGATATTAACAGTTTTCTACTCAAAAACATTAAAACCTTTTACTTTCATGTGTTCATTGCCCTCCTCAAGCTTACCCTGACTGCCTTTACTAACTAATCAAAAAGAACTGTAGTAGCTCTTTCACAAACATATGACTTATTATTTACACTTATTCCTCTTCAGACTTACATGACTTTCTTTAGCTTTTATAAACAAGCAAAAGCCTGCAAAGCATCAGCAGCTTTAAAAACAAACAAATTGATAATTGCACAAAGCAATTCAAAATAGAATTTTATAATGGAAGAAGAAAGGGACTTTCTTGTCCCATCAAAGTCTAATATTGCAGCATTACCTCTTTCTCTTGCTCAGTTGAAACATCCAATCCAAATATTTACCTTTATTCGATAAATTATTGGATGGTATCTTAAAAGAATCTTAAATTACACTCTTTTGGACTCGAGATGTTATAACACTGATAAAAGCAAATAGTTTAAACACCATAAAGCTATTCTTAAAATAGGAAAAAGAAAATTCTAGATATAAAAAGCATTCAAGAAGGAGTTATTAAATGTGGAAGTGAAGTTTTGAGCAAATGATGTCTGTGAAGCATTTGACTGTTCAGCGCTATTTTTTCAAGCCCTAATATAACAAACCTGGAAGAATGAAACATGATTTCAACTGAATACCCTCCTTCCTCCTCACTGCAATGGTTGTGTCAGTATCTTTTCCTTTTGCCACCTCTATCATTGCCCATGCAGATTTAATCAGATGCAGTACTGTATATTTCCATTCAGAACATCTGATTTTAAGGACTAGGATTTTTAAGCCAAGCAGCTCAATGGAATTTAAAACAATGTTTCTAGCTCACGTTCGCTGTTTATGCTATTCAATCTGCAATGAAATATCAACATGAATTCACTCAGTTGTAGAACAATAAAAAAGCCTTATAAACAAGCCAAAGACCTTTCTAGAGAGGTGAACTACAAATGAACTTCAATTTTTTTTAGCAGCAGAGCATGCAATGAGATACTCAAGGTTCAAGCATAAACTCGTCATGGTATAGGAAAGCTCATTAATTACTCTTTTCATTTCACGTTTTCACAATGTACACACCTGCTCTGTAGAGGTGGATTGATTTTGGTAACAACCAACATCTGTGGTCACACTGTGCTAATAGCTTTCTAAATCTTGCTTGGTAACACCAAGGAACTGCAGGTTTTCAATATGGAGCAGAACATCTTCCAGACCTCTGTGTATGCACAGAAGCAGTTCTCCCAGTACTGGAGACAAGGAGATTATATAGACACCTAAAGGCAAGGTATTGAAATTCCTGGTTTTGGGAAAACATGAGATTTTCAGAGCAAAGGCAGGAACCAGCAATCAATAGCTGCTTTCTGCTAATATGTCAGTTTAGAAGACCAAGCCAAGTAAATTGTTCCCTTTGAGCAAACCAGTAGGAAATTGGGATGCCTGAACTTGTGATCACTTTCTAAAGTTTAGGTACTGAATTCAGGTCTGGATGAATCCTTTTCTTCAATTAGGCATCTACAAGTCTCCAGAAAAAATCAACCCAAAACAGCAGTATCTTTCTAAGCCAGAGGTGCCGGAAGAAAAAGAGAGGGCACTGCCATGGCACATCATTTATATAACAGCTTTTCCCAGATGTTTTGGATCAAAAGACCACAGTCAATCTTCAAAATTTATCTAAGATAAAGGCAAGTTCAGTGGTGAATAAGTAAAGTGAGATGCTGTTAACACTCACCCAGATACCACTTCAAGGGTTCTTTTTCTTCAGTATTCTGTGATTTCTTTTTTTTCATTGACATTACAGAAACAGTCTTGAGCCATAAACATCTAGACACGCATTAACAGAGCCACAGACCTGTTCTACTTCTGAACAATTTGGTCCAGTTCCTTGCAGGAGAAGGAAAAGTCCACAGGGTTTCTGGGCCTTAGTTTTTATGCGGGCTGTGAAGAAGCAGAACTGAGCTCCCAGTATGGAGTAATTACCTAGTGATTTTTAAAATAATGATGAGTTGAGAATCAGCTTTAAAACACATTACAGAATTAACTGTCAAGAAACCAAACCTTGGGCATATTTTATCTCACCAAGTGTGCCATCTGTGCAGCAGACTGATGAACACAGAGTATGGCCCAGGCCCACATGTCAGGAGCATGGAGAGAACCCTGACTGTGACTGAGCAGCACAGGGCTGTCCTTTCCATCTCAGCTGCAGCCACCACAGGCTTTCCCTCTAAGGCTACATCTACTCATGCAGGGTCACGCATGGAAGGGAAAAGCTCAGGACCGTGCAAGTTGAGGCAGGAGGAACAGGGGTTTTCTTCCCTGGGACACACTGCCCAAGTTCCAAGTTGGAGGCCAATTTAATTTGTTTCAATGTAGCTGAGCCATCTAGACAGCAAGGCAATCCTCAGTCTTTTGTCTCGTCCTTTGTAAAGCCTTTTGATATCCCTTGAATCCAATGAGAAGCATGGCCTTTAATCACAACCCTTTCAAATTTATTTCTACTGAATTCCAAAGCAAAATATGAAGTGAATTTGTTCCAAACAATCTCCCTCTGAAAAAGGTTCAAGACAATGTTGATTACTATTGAGTTGTATGAGTCTGCTACTGACCAGTAAATGGAAAAGCCTTCACTGGAGAGGTGAAGCTACTAAGCTTTCACAGGTAGGGCTGTAAGATTTTAAGAGTAATGTAATTATGGATAATACTCTATGTTGACTGGCAAGATACTATACAGATTTAGTCAGCTTTTTGGGCTTTTTCTGTGTTTGAGCTTTGTTGGAGTTTAATATATTTGTATTCAAAAGTCTTATTTTGTTGAGAAGAGCTTTATGAGATGGCTACTAATTAAATAATGGGAATTATCACCTATCTTCTTAATCCAATTTCAAATGTTTGACTTGATTTGCAAAAAAAGGTAAAAAGCAAGCAAAAGCGTGAGAATGTAATTAGAATAACCTGCTAGAATAAGTCTTTTCAGAGGTTGCTTGGGCCCAAGAGAACTGATTTCATGGGATGCATACAAACCTTTTTAAAAATGAAGACCAAAACAACCATTTTAGAGACAACCTCAGAAGGTTCAGGTAAGCATCAAAAAAGCAAACAGACATGTTCTTCATTAAAAAATTGTGAATATGCAGTAACTACACTGGGTTCAGCAGTTATTTTTCTGACAAAAATGTTTCATCAACATGAGTACATGTTGATGGTCCTTGAAATAGCCTCCCATACTTCTGTTTCATTCTACACTAACCTTGAGATCAAGGCTTCCCACAAAACAGTACTAAAGTTATTCTGAATGTTAGCTTGGGGAGGGAGGTCATTAAATTCCATAGAGATGGTATAGTGTGTGCCCTGACAGCTAATACTCTGAAACTCTGACTGGTGGAGGAACAGGGAAACAGAAATTAAGCCTAGAAGCAGCAAGAACTCCCTGAGATGGGGCCATCTGGGGAAAAAAGGAAGGCTATACATGGTTCAAGAGCTGGTTGGCTGAAGCAAGATTATAGGGCCTGAACAGGAGTAGCAATGCAGAGAACAGTGTAGACAAGTGACCTCCATGAAGCTGAGCTATTCTGCACATTAAAATCAGTTGGATCCTCAGAGAAAACTTCCTTTCTGTCCCCATTAAATGAGCCAGGGCAGGTCCGAGGCCAAGTCCCCACCACAACACAAAGCAGTGGAGGACCTTTATGTATCTGCTGCTGCTAGAATGAAAGAAGACATAAGGTCTCCTTGAACTCTCAGACAAGTTCAGGCAGGAGCTAGGCTGTGAAGCCAAGAGTCAGTGGCAAAGTTTAGCCCCACACCAACACTACAGCAATACAAAAACATGAGAAAAGGCAGGCACAACGAGTGTCCAACAAATAGAAAATGGGGCTGGGGAGGCTTGGACAGGTCTGTTTTTACTCCTAAAGGTATCATTAGGGTCACTTCCTGAAAGAAAGAAATCTTGAAACAGGACACATTCAAGTGGCTCCAGTTGTGTCACTTTGGAACATGTCCTGTGCTAAGCAAAGCTTAGCCAGGCCAGACACTTGAAGTTTATATCTCATCACACTGAGAGATCACATTTCTACTTCTAGCTGTGGCCAAAATGAAGATGGGCAGAGAACCATGACAAAGGAAAGCAAAGCAACAAGCACAATTATCCTTCACTTGTTCCACAGGCGTGAGTCACTTGATAGGACCGGAGGATCCTGTCAGAGCTGCTCTTATCTGTACAACTTTCGTTCCAGGCACTTATTCCTCAGCATAAAGGTGTAAATTCCTGAGCAGCTTCTAAAAAATCGTAAAAGAAAAAATCACTTTCTAAAGGATTAACCTAATAGCAAAAAAGTGTAGACTAACAGGAAGCATACAGAAACAGGTGTATTGTGTTAATCACAAGCAGCTTGGTAGCAATGAAGTACCAGAAAGAGGCAATAAGGGAGCAAACAAAGAATCCATAACATGAAGTTGTACTACGCCTGCTTTGATAAAATCTCCCTCATAGCACATAAGGGACTCTTAGGAAGCAGTGAACGTTGCTGTATATTTTGGAAATAGAAGGACTGACACATTTTCATAGAGCCCAAGCATCCAGTTATTGTGTGAGTCCACTGCAACACTGAACGTTATGCTGGGCCAACCTGCAACATTATTAATACCATAAACGTCTCCCAGACAATTAACACAAAACCATAAAATCACTTTGGTTGAGCCAGTCTGAATGATCACATTAAAACCTTCAACTCATGCAAATCTGCAACTTGTGAATCAACACCATACTTTGCCTTTTAGAACCACTTAGTAGCATCTCCACACAACTGATTATCATTATGGGGCAAAATTCACTGTGAGGTCCCAGGAATCTATTTGTACATTGTTTTGCAGCTTCATGATCCTCTGTGTGTCAAGAACTAATAAACAGCATGAAAGCAGGAGGAGGGAAGCCACACTGACAGAGATCTGTGAACCAGTAATGAAATGGTGGTTTACACGTCATTTACCAAAGGCATTGGCTCAACTTGATAGTCCTGCTCTATCCAGTAATTAAGTTAAATTTCACAGGGATAAGTGTCACCACATAATCTTTGAACAATCCCAACCCCACAGAAACATCAGTGAAATTTTTAATTATGGTGAACTGTTTCAGTATATATTTAGATTATAACTAGGAAATTAGTGTTATGTCAGACAACAGTTCTGAAAAATGCAGCAGAAAAACTGGCCCATCTGTTAAAAAAAAAATCCTACCTGATACTTGCATTTGTCTCCGAATACCAAGCAGCACTCTTCACTCCTAAAGTTCTATCTCCTAAGAACAGGCAATTTGTTCCTGTTTCTGTTCCCTTCCTTTCCATTCAGCAAACTAGACTTTGAAGGAAAGTCTAAATGCATTTGCAATCCTCCGTGTGTAAAGTCTTGGATAATAATTTTCTGACAACAGCTTCACAATATGGCATGCCAGTCCACTTGTAATCCCATTGTTCAGATTTGTCTGCACCAGCTGGAACTTGCCATGTTAACATTTTTACCCAAGATCTTTTTCCACTCTGCTATGATAAGCCATCAGTAGAAACTCTGCCTGTGGTAGGTCTGACACCAAAAGTATACAAAAAACACTACTGCCACACTGAAAAAGGAATCACAAAGAGAAAACAAACAAACAAAAAAACAAAGATGAAAACATTAGTAGTCTGAGGTAACGTGGAAAAGGAGTAATGAATAATGAAAAACACCATCCCCTCAGTTCTCCTTCTTGAAGAGAATTCTTGTGCAGAATAATTAGTCATTCCATTGCATAGGGAGGAAGAATGAGACTGTATGTGAGAAGAAGCAGAAGAAAACAGACAAGAAACAGTAGTGGGTATGAGAAATAAAGCAGATAAAATACCAGTAAGTTTTAAACATTGTAATTCTAAGGCAGAAAGTGGAATTACTCCAAGATATACCAATTTATCCCCCTATATTTAGCTCTGGAAACAATGTTTATGTCTGTTTTATCTGGGTATAAATGCCAGAGGCAGGAGTACCTAGAAGAGAGAAGAAAATGCTTTTTCATTTTGGACTGTGCACATAACAGTACACAATTTTTTTATCTACCTGGGTATGACATTTCTGATGCTAACAATGAAAGCTGATCTGAGCTGTTAAACAGCTGTAGTCTTCCACCCACTTCAACAGCGATTGTATCGTTGCCATGTTTCCTTTGATGAATGACGGCATGCTGTGCAGTGTGGAAGGCAGGATGGAAGAAACAGATCAATGCATTTGCATGGAGTTGGTTTTTACCAGCTGTATCCATTGTTCTGAGCAGGTTTTACAAGTTTATCTATTAAACCCAGACTAATCTCAAAAAAGTAAGATTGTTTCAAGACACACTAAAAAATGTACAAATTTCTAGGACATACTGACTAATGATCACAAATAAATTTAAATAAATTTAGTTTTCATGAAAAAATCTTTATATCTTAACATCTTATTATGATGTTGCAGAAAATATTAAGCACTAAAGTAGTAAACAACTTAGCCGTTATAAAAAGGAGAAGATAAAAAAATAATGTTGGCCATTCAGATAGTATTTTAAAATCAATGCTCAGATTGACAAGCTACTAAAGGAAAGTTGATCTCTTCCTGCTTAGCAACTTAAAAGCCGTCACTTTTCAGCAGGTGTCATTGTTGTCCAGACTTTAGTGGGTTTTTTTAATGCTTGAATTGTACAATCTGTGAAACTATTGTGCAAGAAAGAAAGTGCCTTTAGCTCTGTATATACACTTTTTGTACTGAAGGGTATTCAATATTCATCATTGTCAATTAGACCCTTACAAAAAATGAATGATGGCACCAGAAGTTTACACATCATACTCAGAAATTACATCTATGTTGGCTGTCATTAAAACTACTCTCTGCCCAAAAATGTCTGAGGGAAAATTAACAGAGCAAGAGAAAAAAACACAGCAAAGGAGCGTTTCTACCTAGTCTCTTCCCTACATGAGTATTCAGGAAGGGTCCAGTAAGACATAACGAATCCAGCAGAAAGTACTAAAAAAAAAGTAACTACATGCCATGTAGCAGAGAAATTGTCTATGAATTCAGAAACTAGTGAGTTTACAACATAGATATCATTTACCCTGGCAGAACTGTGTACATTTGATGGCATTTTTTTAGTATCTATTTATCATAAAATTATACCACTGAGCTGAATCATATGATAAATATATTATATTTTTTAAAATTATATATTAAACTTCAGATGGAAAAAACCTTTTTTTCCCTATGCTTGAAATAATTCAGACTTGATTTTCTGGACAAGAATGCCCACTGCCTGTCTATTTCTTTAGTGAATACAAAGCATCCTGAATGTTTCTCTTAGATAGTTTAAATTACTGTAATTGTAAAACCAAAACCAAACCAAGCATCTAAAAAACCCAAATAAACCAAAATATATTCTTATTTTGCTCACCAGATTCAAAGTAAAGACGTCTTGAAATAAACCATATGATATTTCATATTTGATGCTGATGATTTCAGCTCAGCTTACACCACCCTGCATATTTAACTCAGGTAGTCACTTCATTTTTCAGGATTGGGCAATTATAAAAGAAGAAATCAAGATAGACTGTGGTAAAACTGAAGCTGATTATCCTGATGAAAGAACTGAGGGAATCCCATCTGTAAGCAACTGTTACCCTTGGCTTTATCTCAGTAGACACTATTTAGAAAATAAAAGACATATTATACACAAATCTTTCTTGAATCAAAATATTGAAAACTCTGGTTCTGTTTTTGCTAGTAAGTTCATCATATCAGCACTTTGGATTTGTAGAGATTCTTTCTCTGTTGATGGTTTTTACTTTTACCTTCAATTAAAGACCACGAAAGTAACAATGAAAGCATTATTCTCCCTGTAAAGGTGTTTGGATACATTGAGTGTAGTAAACTAAAGTTTATTTCCCAGCTCTAGAAATCAGAGCAACAAAGGCTGCATGAGTCAATAAAACCCAAGACCCAGCTCTAATTTCACCTGCTGCACTCTAACAGAGGTATAACTCTCTCACAATTTACTTTGCTGTTAAAGCAAAAAATATTGACTGCAGAAAAACGTTATAGAGACTATAAGCAAAAGTAGCCATTTTAAGGGAAATTAAATGGTTGAGAAATTATTTTTTATGTCATTTAAAATGAGTAAGAAAGTCAGAGCTCTGCTGAAGTCAACTAGCCAGTCAGATAATCCATAGCACTTAAAACCCTAAGCCATTTGTTTAGCTAAGTATGGGGTAATAAGTTTGTGTGATGCTTATGGCAAAATAAAACAAAACATAGATAAGCTTTAGTGTTTCTTTGCCAGTCAAAAGGTGGCCATGACTCCATTTCAAAAGATGCAGGCAGCTTCATACACTCTTTCCCACTGATACACTTTCAAAAGACCTCACGGAATAACTCCACTGCTCATTCCATTGCAAAAGGGCAATGACAATTTGTACAAAGCTTCCCTAAGAAGTTATCCAGCTAAAGTTTCACTGGCTTTGGAGCAATGTTTTAGGAGACAGGCAATTCTATTGGTATGTGAAGACTACTGCACTGCTTATTACCTCCTAAGCTTGTGGAGTGGAGGAAAATACACTGGGTTTCAAAGTTTTTGTATTCCAAAGCAAAACCAGCTTAATTTCAGTTCAGGTAGAATCTCTGGTTTTAAAAGGCTTATTGCTTCACTGTTTCTGAGCCATGTCATTATGAAATGTCTTTCCACATATGGAATTTTCAAAGCATTCATCAAATACACAATAACTGTCAGATTTAGAATCTGAGTGAATTAGTTATTCATCAGTACAGAAGGCTTTTCCAATCAAAACCCTTTGTCCATCTCCTCCTATAATGAATATAATGGGCTACTTTTCCTTCCAGCACATCCCACACTCACTTCCTCCTAACCTTTGGAAGAGCTGGTTGTAATGCTAGCATGGAGAGCTCTGAAGATTGTGACATCTGGGAAAACCTGAAAAGCAGAGAGAGGTGGAAATATTTAACAACAGCAGCTGCATCCCATTCAGCTGGCTTGTCAAAGTACATCCTGATTGGAATAAATTACATCTCAGCCTCTGCACACTGGAGAGGAAAGAAGGTGTTTACAACATAACACCTAGTTGGATCAATTCCAAACTGTGACATGTGTCACGCAAAGTTGTAATGGTGGAGTTAACTACAGGTTTCTCTCCAAAGTTGAAATCAGTGCTTTAGCATTAAAATATTGATCTTCATTTTGAATGACAGCATCATCACATTAGCACATAATCAACATAGCCTTGTAGAAAATTAAAGATTGATTGTTGATGGAAGACAGGGATACATCTTGGAAGAAACATGTTAATACTTTAAAATGGAATAAAGCCTACAGAATATTATCAAATTTTCCAGATAAGATACCAGTTACATTTTCCTCAGCTTCTATAAAATGGTCACTCTTGAAGAGAATGGCATTTGTAAAACAAACAAATAAAACGTTAAAATATAAGTCCTGCCATGGGAAGTAAAAGGAGTTCAAAGCCAGATTCTAGAAATCCAGCTGCAAGTTTTCATTGCAGTTTCTGTTCCTCTGTCCCCAGAGTGACAACTGAATTTTGTTAATCTTCAAACAAAGATTGAAAATAGGCTAGAAGTTAAAGCCAAAGGCTACCATGTTGCATAAATTAACCATTTATAGCTCAGTGCAGGCTTCTTGCATCTTAGCTATGTGTTGGCCTCTGTTGATCAGAAAAAAGTAAAGCCTTCCTGAATATACAAAACACAGCTACACCACATGAGCAGAAGGACAAATGGGATTTGAGACAAACAGGTCTTAAACATCTCCAACTCTTGTTTTTATGACTGTATCAGATTATTAGTCACAACAAACTTACCAAGGGCAAGGATAACAATCTCTGCACAAGTTCTCTGCTTGCACACAGAACTCAACCATCATAAGCAAAAAAAAGGTAAATAAATAAGTCTTATGTTACAGCATTACAAGCTTTATATACATGCTTTTTTCGTTTGTTACAGTAGGGATCTGACACTACATACTTCAGACATTTTACAGTCACACTGAATAGCTACATCTGCTGCAAGAGAAAAATACAATTTCTACCAACAGAGAATTTAAAGGTTGGAAAAGACAGAGACAAATGTCTTGGAGTCTTCTTTTCACCAGATTTATAGCACAACAGTGCTAAGATTTTAACATTAGCCAAAGATGATGTAACAAAACGGGTCCTGACCCTGAGTTATGGGAACTTCAACAAACATAAACCAGTGCTGAAAAATCATATTCCTTCTTCCCTATGCCCTCATAAGACACTTATCTAGTAATTTTAGGGCCCAAAATCAAATTTGCCAAAGCATGCATACAAAGGTGACATTAAGCAAGTGCAAGTTATTTGCACCAAAAAAAAAAAAAAAAGAGAGAGTTTGTAAAGTTATTTATCACTTAGAGTTCTGATTGTAGAATTGTAGTACTAATGGATATTTGTGTCAGGGTGCACACAGTTTAACTTCCTCAATTTTGAAGGGCAGCTCATGGCTGAGGATTGCTGTCTTTCAGCAGCACACAGACCAGCTGGCTGCTTTCCTCAATACCCTTCCAGAAGGTAGTCAAGATTATGCAGTGCTGAGTGGTTTTGTGCTTACTTAGTGTCAGGGCGGCAGCCTCTGCTAAACAGGGATAGTTTCGTCACCAGTCTTTTGAATCTCTAGCTCAATTATTGCAAAGAAAATTTCCTCTGTTTACTACATCAGTGGCAGATTATGGCAGTTGCCGTCCTTTCTCCCTCTCTACCAATCTCCCTTGAACCAGCTTAATGGTCAACCTCCCATCCTCCTTCTGGATCCCAAGCATTATGAAGAGTGCAAATAGACCCCCTGACCTAACCCTTTGGCTTCACCTTCATCATTGGGTTGCTTGCTTCATTCCCAGATAGGCAGCTGAATAAATGTGTTGAGCTGTCTGCATTTAAGCAGAAAATGACACTGATTGTCACTAAATATAGTGAGTGCTGTATGTATGTTTCATTGGAACCACAAGCTCACATTAGCCTGTCAGAATTTGACTGTACCCTGATGCTAACCTGTCAAGTGACTCAATTAGCTCAAGAGAATAAAGGAAAGGCTTGTCAAAGCCATCAAGGCTTTCCACTTGCTCAAGTCCCATCCCTTTGCTCACTGCCTTTATTAAATCTAAATACATTTCATATGTGCAGATGGGTAGATGCTGTCTCTTCATTCCCTCTTCCTCAACTCCCGCTTCACCACCATTTTCTTACTGAAAAACTCATTAAATCTATGGAGAAGAAAAGGAAGCAATTTCTTACATGTCCCTAAAACCTGGTTTCCTTATTATGAAAAGAAATATTTACCCATAGATAAAGCCTTATCAACAGTTCAACTTTGCTTTTCTTGCAGAGCACCTAAAAGCATTAAAATAATATTGGATTTAGAGATGAAATGAGAGTAGAGACTTCAATCAGAAATGCTGTCCCCTTATAATTCTTTCTTTCCCCACCATTGCATAAAGAAGCACAGCATTTCTTGTCACAGATATCTTAGAAACCAGCAGAAAAAATGAAATCAAGCTCAGAATTGCTATCTTTTGCCTCAAGGGCACAGCCATGCCTAATCCAAACTGCAAAGTCACTAATCCCAAACATGTCCAAAACTGACTCAGAGGCTGGCAACTCTGAGCTGCAGTTGGATCTACAAAGCAGATAGCCTGTTCAGACCCTCCTTAGCAATGGCACTTTGTGTCTTTTCCCAAGGACCCCCTCTCATCTCCTTCCCAGCTCTTGGCCCTGGCTCCACTCCACCTCTTTGTAATGTCAAAAACCCTGTAATGATACCAGCTCGTTAGCAATGAGGGAAAACAAAAAGAAAAAAGCTAATGACCTATCCTCTTAATCAGTATTGTAGTGGTTTTCCTCCTTTGGTTGAAAATATTCTGATTTTTATAGCTGTTTAGAAAAAAAAAAAAATTTAAAAAAGCGGTTTGTGATCTCTTCCACAGACTAGACTCAGATATGCTGCTGGTGTTTCACAAGACTAGGAAATACACTCACTGCCAATCATAGAGGTAAGGGCACCTTGGATGCTGCCCCAAGCTGCCTGGTGTCTCCAAGTGGGTAGAGAATCTGTGTCCTGCTCTTTCTGTGTTAGTGGGCTCACAACTCAGCAATGCCAGTTCCTATACTGGTCTTGTAGGTTGGCAAAAGATTCTTGCCAGGTACTATAGATCTACATATAGACCATAGACAGCATTGGGAATACAGGAAAAAAGCTGAGAAAGAGCCAAGACACCTCCTAAGCTAGCCTCTGGTTCTGTGACCAAAAGCAGGTGGTGTATTTTGGCACTGCAGTGCTTGCTTCAAAGGGCCACCTGATCGCACACACAAGCGTGCATAGATTATTGGATCAAAGGTTTCACCTGAAGGAGTAGAACAAATAAATCGGTGAATTCTAGGATTCTTCACACTTTTCCAAGATCTCTAAAGGGGAGGAGAACATAAGAAGAAACAAAACACCAAAGAAACCAAAAAAGAAGTGAAGAGAAAGGCCATGGGAAAGTTTCAGAAAGGAATGGTCTGAAGTTGTGTCAGTGGAGGTTTAGGTTGGATATTGGGAAAAGCTCCTTCACCCAGAGGGTGGTTGGGCACTGGAACAGGCTCCCTAGGGAAGGAGTCACAGCCTGACAAATTTCAAGAAGCATTTGGACAATACTCTTGGGCACATGGTGTGACTCTTGGAGATGGTTCTGTGAAGGGCCATGATCCTTGTGGGTGCCTCCCAATTCAGCTTTTTCTGTGATTCTGTGATACTTATGCTTCTTGATGGTATCACTGCTTGACATCAGTGTCTACCAGTGAAAGATTGCCCCAGTGTGTGCATGTCACTGAGGGGAGAAGGAGAGTTTATTTAACTGATAAAGCAGCAGTCACCCCTGGAAGGTCTCCTATTCAAATTCAGAAATCAATGTTTAGCACTTGAAATATCTTTTAACCCAAAGGTACAACATCAGGTTTTCCTTTGATAAGGACAAGGCTCATAGAAGAGGCTATGAGAACATGTCATCTAGATGAATCTGTATTTCCTCTTTGCATTGCTTATCTTACAACCAACATTTCTTCATTTTAACAGATAATAATTTCTCAGCTTAAAGGTTTCTCCTTTTGCTTTGCTCTTGAATAGTCTCATAGGCTGTCAAGTGCATCACATCTTTTAGGAACTAAAATCCAAGAGGGCATTAGAACACTTGCTCCAGTGCACAGTTGTAAATGCCAGTCAAGCCAAAACAATCTTCATTGTTTCTGCAACTATGCATGAAAATGCAGGTCTGAAGGAGGGAGCCTATTTTAAATGACATAATACCTTCCAAAGCCCCTTCTGTATAATTTGTTGGTGATACACAATAGCTTATGTTTGTAAAAAAAGCATTCCTAGAGACCATTTGTCATGAACCTTACTTCTGAGATACCGTGGGATCCTCAAGTCTGTAGCCTCAAGTAGCCAGGTTTATTCTGTTGTGTGGTCTGTTGAAGTTTCAACCAAGGGTTGTTAAACAAAAAAATTCAGTTGCACTGAGCAAGAGAAAAAAGAGCATAATCAGTGCACTAACATTTAAATATTAATTAGACAGGACTGGAACATGGAAACATTTAAAATAAATGTTCTTGTGGTATTATTAAATGTTAAATTCTATGCATACTAAATCATTTTGTAGCCTGTTAAAACAGCTTCTTTCTGTGGCCTAGGAGATGCATAATTAATTTATTTTTTCTAGCCATCCACGTTTAATTATTAAAAAGTTTGACTAACAGTTACATAGCAAAAGCATAAAAATCTTTTGAAAAGGCCTAACCTTTTTGAGAAGAATAGGATTGAAATAAGTAATTTTTATTAGAGATTTTTTATAATAACTTATTTCAAAGTAGTGCATATCAGTCTGTTTAGGTTCTTCTGAAATCTAGCGTAAGGAGAGGGTTTTAATTTCTATTCTCTAGTTTCTTTTTGAATATATATAGCTCAAGTATTTCCTTGCACTGATAAACTAGGTGCAAGGAAGAGCTATTTAAATATGAAAAACTAACTTACAAAATAACTGGAATTTTTATTGTTAGGTTGTCTTTGTAGATACTGGCCAAAAGTGAGACTTTTAATAACAGTAAAACTTTTAACTACAGATTTCAGCTTACAAACCTATATCCTGTGTATTTGATAAATATATCCCATATAAAATAAATCAAACATAAGTTTATTAAGAAAACAGAAAAAGTTCACACAAACTTGCATTGCCAGAAAGAGAACCCAGAACAGTGCTGACTGTTTTGACAGGAGTTATGGAAGGAAATCTCTGTAGGGCTGATACTGAACACGCACTGCCACTTACATTATACAGCAAACAAATGCCTTCCATGATTATTGCAGCTTGGCATGCACCTATTCCAAACACCTATGTACTCATATAATGAATTTTATAATATCATTGGTGTATCATTGCCTTTTCTGGTTCCTATATACTGAAAACATCAAGCTAAAATTAATTGCTAGATACATAACAACAAGGAAGCGGATGGACGTTCCCCAATATCCGGGGCACAATTTTCTAATCTTGCCTTTGCAAGGCAAGCCTGCTGGTTACACATAAAAGCCCATAAAATAGCAGGAAAGCTGAGCCTCCAAGCTTTAGGGTTTGAATGCAAGCAAACAGGCACAAAGGCAAGAGTCTCAAAACAAGGAGAAACGAGCACTCAGAACCACAGCTGATGCCAGCCTATTGGTGGCCCAACACATGGCAGCCCAGCTCCTGTCAAGTTTCTGGTAGGTATTACGAAATTTTTAAGGAAAATTACAATCAGGCATTTGGAAGAGAGCAATGAGGTCACTTCAAGGTGGTGGAGGAGAGTATTGGAATTGTTCACAAGCACCTGTGCTAACAGGAGACAGCAGAAAAGTACTCACCCAAGAATTTTAAAAAAATTAGTATGTGAGTGTCTGGCACTTCTGGTTTCCAGATGGTTACTGGAGATGTGACTTGAGCTTTGAGTGCATGGAGAAAGGTCAGTTAGGTCCAAAGAGAAAAGCTATGGCTTACGTTTGATGTGACAGAGAGAAGAGCAAAGTGGTGACAAATGAAGTGCAATACAAATGATGATTGCAGCAGGAGTGCATAGTTGTATCCTAAATGGAAAAGGAAGACACTGAGTTCTTGGAAATAAGTTGATATGGAAAAAGGGGAGAAATTAAGAGGAAAATATAAGGGTTTTTTTCCTGTGGAAAGAAGACTCAAGTGACTTTAAACACAGTAGTACAGATTTTAGTACAAAAAGAGACAGAGAAACAAAATGCAATTTTGCAGCAGCTTTCTTATCACAAGCTAAATTGGCTGATTCCTCTTTTTCCTTGCTTTTCAAAGTATCACAGCACCACCATTTCACAGGAGTCCAGTAAGAACCAGCCTAAGCTTGAATAAATGCAGCAGGAGCACTGCTGCTTTCCAACAGGCTTTTCTGGAGCTTTTCTTCCACACTCTCTGAAGGAATAAAACAAGCTGATAGCTGAATAATGTAATCAACAGCAATTCATTGCCTTGAAGTTTAGTAAATAGACAGAAAATATGGACTATGGGGTAACGTACATTAGTAAAAAAAAAAACATTATTCTACAGAAGCAGACTGGGATTTCCTCTCAATGAAAATTTTAAATAGATAGTACTCAATGAATATACAGTTCAATGCTGTTCTTCAGGGTATATATCATAATAGATATGGAGTTCAAAAACATTAATGGATGCTGGTTGAAGCATATAGACCTTGTTAAATAATTTTTTGAGTAAATTTGAAATTGTTAACCAGGAAACTTTAACTCCCATCCAAAAGTAAATTAAGCACCTCATTAACTAAATGCGTGCAACTCGTTCCACTAAAAGCAGCGTCTGTTCTTAGTGAGTGAAAATTCCCACTGCCTTTGCTTTCCTGAAAAACACCACTGATGACAACTCATAATAGGAATTATTACTTCTTTTTTCTGTGTCAAAACTGTTTTCTTGCCACCCTGCTATACCCTACCTGGCAATGCAGGGTTGGCAGATGATGGCTTTGATGCCTTCCTGCCCAGGTTTGTCACTGACAGAACCTGGGCCCACCATGTCCACCCAAAGTGTCTATAAAAGTGTCAGGAAGGCTGGAATATTACTTCCTGGATTGCATGACTCGAGGACAAAATTCACCTACCGTCACAGAAGGTTACAAGGACAGGAAGAAAATTGAAAATAAAAATAGAGTTAAAAAAAAAAAAGTTTCTGCCCAGTACCTATATTCTTTCGATGCAGAAGCAAGTAGTCATCAAATAAAACATGAAAACAAAGGAGGACACTGCTATGTTGTGAAAGAGGAAAAAATGAGATAAATAATCAAACTAGGGGGAAAAAAAAATAAAATACTGATTCAAAGGCATTTATAGTAGATTTTCCCAGCATAAAGTCAGAATCTGATATGGTTATTCACCAGAGATCTTTTAAAATTCTTTCGTTAAGCCCACAAAAGAAAGAAAACAGAAGAAATCTGAAGCAAAGCTGTGGGGGTTTGGTTGAGGTTTTTGCATTTATTCTTCATGAGCACTCACCAGTGAATAAAACTCAGACTCTAATTACAAAAGAATAAACTCAGCATTTAAAAATTAAGCTGTTACCTTAAGAAATGCAGAGTTCAGCTCTGATGGGCTGAAGTACTCCTTTTTTTTCTGAATGATATCACAAGCTAGCTACTGTCAAGTCAGAAGTATAAAAGAGAAGACAAATGAATTCACAGATGTGAGTGTTCCAGTGCAAGAGCAAGATTTCAGACTTGTTGAGCATGAAATAAAGGTTTCATACCTCAGATCAATGTGAGTCTGCTCAGAGCAGTGATACAATTCATTGCAAATGCTACTCCATAAAAAAGTTGATCAAATATGCAATTTCATCTTGAGCTTTTTCTTTGAAAAGTTGGTCTTCATAACCTGTTGACAACACTGCAAAATTATATGTAGACACCTTCTCCATGTGGATAGTTGAGGTAACAAACTCAGAATTCTTGTTTTGTAGAAATCAAGATATTTCATCACAATTCAAAGTAAAGTTTTTCCCTATTCTCATACACTTCATGACAAGAGAGCAGTAATACACTAGACTTTACTATAGCTATCAGTGGCTCAAGCTGATTTAGAACAAAAGCTAAAATATTGTTCTCTCCAGTTAAAAAGGGTTGAAACATTTGCTCCTTCTCAATCAACATCTGCTTCTATTGTTGTGAAACATTTTGACAGAACCATTGGATTTTTTCATTACAAAGAGGTGAAAATGTGAAAAGGAAAATATTCCATTATTTTCTATGGAGTAGCCTCCTTGATTATTCAAGCTAGTATTTTAACATCTGAATAACACCTCCTGAATTTTAGCTTTCAATAAAGTCTTAGAATATGATTATACCCCAAATATAAAATTATTGAAATAGCACCAACCAGCCAAACTTCTGAGGGTAGAAATATGAAACTTGTAGGACTTCACAGAGTAGCCCAGACCAAATCCATATCCTCAAACAGGTTCAATACTATTTTACATTGAGTCCAACACATTTTTCAAATACCCTGACTCTTCCTAGCACTGGGCATGCAGATCCATAGTGACTATTCAGTCTTTTCTCAGCTTTTGTATGGCCAACAGGATGGTCCTTCCCTTTAATTCGTCTTCTCTGGCCCTTATAAAACCACTTGTAGGTTGTTTTCATACTTTCTGTCAGGGTCTCCTGCCATTGTTGTTATTTTGGTTTTTTGGTATTTAAAAATGCTCTAAACTACACCCATTTCTGGTGAAGTATGTACATGCAGTAGTAAGAAGCAGGTAAACTTCCTGTATCTTCTCTCTTTCCAAGGGAGGTCAGTACCAACCACAGTACTTTTCCTCTGAGAATTTTGTGTTCTCCTTCTTAAGTGACCTCAATCATCTCTCTTCCTCCCTCTTCATCATATAAATGTGATTTATTGAAACTAGTATGAAAAATGCCCTTTAGGACCTCTAATAGCAGACTATACCACATGTGACATAAAGTTTGAAAATATTACTGCTACTTGAACTAGTCTTTCCTTTCATTTTCAGCAAATCTAATCATCCACTCCAGACTTTAGAACATTAACATCTCTGACTTATATTTTTGATATTAAAAAATCCCCATCAAGTTTAAAGATGAGTGCAGGAAATAACTGAAAAAAGATTTTAACTGTGCTCAGTCCCAGGTCAATAATAAAACCTGCTAGGGCAGGGATAGCAGGAGAGAACAGGAAAAATGGCCATGGCTGTTGAATGGTACCTTCCTTCAGCAGTCTGGAGTATAACAGTCCAAATACTGTTTAGCAATTGCTCTCGTTGCCTGTGGAGCTTCATTTCTTTTATATATTTTTTGCCCCATAATACCTTTAAACTAGGAAGCAAATAAACATCACAGAGTGCTGCCACTCAGAAGCTGGGCCAATTCTACTACATGCTAATTTCAATGACATGAAAAGGCAGAAGCTTTAGCACCTTAAGGTGCTAAAGCCTGCTTGCACACACAAGTGATTGCCACTACAGTTCTGACATTTCTCTTTATGCTAGACATGGTGAGAATACCACACGGAAATTTCCAAGCTTTTTTATGGCAGCAATGTTGTCTGTTTTCGTAAACACTAGAGAATATGCTTTTACTGGGGTGTGATGAGGGGCAGGGGAGAGTATAAAATTTATCAGGAATCGGAAATTTCTAGTCTGCCTCAAAATCAAAACTGTTTTTATGCAGATGTTGCCTGCTGGGAGTTTTAATTAAGTGCCTTAGGGGATATCCTAAGCAGGCAACTTTGCTCCTTGGCCAGACTGCCTCAGTCCCCAGTACACCCTGCCATTTCCATGTATAACGAGTATTCAACCTTCATCAGCTGTGGGGTCTCACTCCTGTTGGGAATGTCCATACTGAAGAAAAAGTGAATAGGAAACAGCTTCCTGGCACATCATTGTTTGTTTACCGAATAAACAGCTGACAGCATGAATTTTGAGGAGAAAGTCTGAAGTTTTCTTCTGAGACTAGACAGTTTTCACAGACCAACATGTGAGTCAAAACCATTTTTTCAAGAAAAATAATTTACTTAGATCTAACACACACAAAATAAAATTTGTCTCAGCATCTCTGGGTTTTGTAACAACATTGGTGGGCTGTGGACAGTAGTAGAAGGAAATAATTTAGCTGGTTTTCAGATCTCAGGGAAGAAAAGAAAAAACAAGATTAGCCTGGTACAGGCTATAGGCATAATGCCTGGACACCACTGAAGTCCTACATAAAACATCAGCATTAGTTTTGAGTGTATAGTGGTCCTCTTCAGACAAGTGAAGATTACTCTCAAGTGAGATAATAATATCAATCAAAATATCTGAACCTGTGTTATCACTCAGGATTATAGCACTATCCTTGTCTTTCCTTCATCACTCGGTGGCCTCATTGTACAATTTAGTATCAAGTAGTAGAGGTGTTGCAATAAACACATTGGAGGCCTATTTTCAAAGTTGGCAGAAACAGAATTTTGCCTAGTTTCATATGCCACTGAAAATACTTTGTCTGACTCTAGATGTAACAGCAGGTTTTGTTCAGCCATCCATACAATAAAAAAATGACAATTAGTTGGAACACATGAATGTTACCAGAGCAAAACATAATTTCATCCTAGTTGTAGGCTTCAGTTCTGGAGGAAGTTAGAAGTTCAAGAGAGCAGTTAATTTGCTCTAAACTTTTTTATACAAATGCTAATTCCATTTGTCTGACAATATTTTTCAGCTGCAGATTTATTGTCTTTTTTTTTTCATCCCCTGTGGCCAATAGTTTCCAGCAGGCTGCTCTTTCAATTCCTTTGTTTCACAAAGCCGGTCTGTGAGACTGCAGGTAAAAACTCTGTTTGGGGAATGCATTTTTATTATTTCTCAATAAATACTTTATGTGTTTTATTCCACATCCAGCACTACTCTGGTCACAGGGGTTAATAACAAAAGTTCACAATTATGGATTGTGACTGGTTGCTTAGGCTTTACAGCCTTACAAGTTCTCCCTGTGGTTGCTCCACGATGATATAAATATGCTGTAAGTGCCCTTACATTCAAATGTACTTTGACTTTGCAGCAAAGAGCAACGTTCATTAAGATAACAGTGGGGATGTATTTCAAAATGCATAAGGGGCCTTTCAAGTTCACACAGAGTTATGGTGAATCACAACACATGTACACTAAGAAATTAATTATTATATATATTTAACAATGATAATATATTGTGTAATAGCCATTCACCTCTGTGCATGTAAACACTTCAGACAAATATGCACAAACCCTTGGAAGTGCTAATCAACCTAATTTGCATGCACAATATCAAATATTCACAGCTTAAAAATATCTGAATATAATTCTTACAGAAAATCCTTTTTCTTAGAGGACAAAGAGAGTCATGGCCTTGCAAACTCAGTTAAAGCAGTTACAGTAGTAATACCACTGTTTGTGACTTACATGTTCTTCAGTTTGGGGGCTTTTTTTTTTCAAGCTGAAAGAGTTTACAACAGCAATTTAAAACAAGCTTCCAAATGAACAGACCAGAAGAAAACCACCTGAACATGAGGAAAAGCTGTTTTCGTCTGAGGGTGACTAGACACTGGAACATGTTGCCCAGAGAAGTCATGGAGCCTCCTTGTCTGGAGATATTCAAAAGCTGTCTGAACACAATCCTGAATACTTTGCTCTAGAGGGACTCTACTTGAGCGCAGAGTGTCTCCAACACAAATCATCCCATGATTCTATGATGTGGACACAACTTGCTGGATTTTTTCTATCTCTGCAATTGAAAAATATGGAAAAAACACCATAGTTAACAGAATCACAGAGTCACAGTGCAGGTAAAGTAGGAAGGGACCTCAAAGATCACCTGGTTCCAACCCCTCTGCCATAGGCAGGCATCCCCCTGACATGGGGTTATCGATACTTGTCATTCTTTATTGTATAGATCATACTAAGCAACCTCATTATATCAAAGTGATCTTGGACACAAAGTACCCTGGTTGGTACTATCTAGACCTGAGCCATGCTAGAATTTTAGGATTTTCTGTGATAAAATGATTTCGTTTAACTCAGGTTACACGGGTCCACTTAGATACATAGTCTGAAACGCCCAAAATTAACATGACCTAGAGGTTCCTGTAGCCTTATGTTTTTCTAAATAATTTTAAGGTTCATTTCATCACATTTCTATTATCCAAGTCCTATTTTGGCATTTCTATCCTACTATTTTTTCCTTCTCTTTTCTTACAATGCATAAGATTATAAATATAGAAATACAAAGCTAATGATTCCAGCTGTTTTGCTAAAACCTCAAAACACAGTGCCCTACAGCATGCATCACCACTGCATCTGCTCTGCAGCCTCAGGGACATACCAATCCACACCTGAATGCCAAAAATACCACTTAGACAAGCTATTAGGTGCCTGCATAGAAGAGAATAACCAAAAGTTCTTTATAATGCACAAAATATGTGTTCACACAGGTCAGAAACACAACCCTGTTGTGCAAACCTGCACAAAAAACCACACTGACAGATACGTAGGGAAGCACCCTGGAACTGACAATTAGAGGCTGAGGTAAGAAATTTAGAGGCCAGATGTAAGTTCCCTCCTCTGTCTGGACAGAGCTGCATGGTGCACAGGAGCACATCCTAGCCACGGCAGCAGTCTTTCCTGTGCATGCTGATCCCCTTTGATGAGATACTGAAATGTTCACCAAGTGCTGGAGAGACAGGTAAATAACTGATCACTGGGACACTCATCTGGGATTTGGGACACTTGGGTTCTGCTCTTCACATGCAAACATATTCCAATATTTTATACCCAAAGCGGAACACTCAAAAAACAAAACAAAACAAAAAACACACCTCAAAAAACCCCAAACAAACAAAAAAAACCCCAACAAACCTTCCAACCAAACAAATCAGCAAGCCAACATAAACAAAAAAATAATGAAAGCAACTGAGCCAGAATACCCTATAATCCAGAGCATTAACTTGCAGGAGAAAAAAGAGGTCAGATAGATACCTTTACTACCTTCATCTAAGAAGGGATCTGGAATTCAAAAATAAAGCATTCTAGTGGTTAGAATGCCTGTGTTTCCTCTCCTCAACTAAGCAATAATAACAAAGGGCAACACTTAATAAGACTGACTGAGAAGACACGGGAAGTTGTGACAGGAATGAAGGCAATCTACTAAATAGCTTGGTTTTATACTGATATACTTGATTTCATAATACGCAGGCATAGATACAGAGAATGGCAGAATTACACTTGTGCACATTTGCATTCTACAGAAATCTAGTCTTAGGATAAACTTATAAAAACCATTAATGAAACAACATCTGCAGTTCTCAATCCAGCTGCAGTGTTGGCAGTAGCATATCCAGAAAGGTATTGTTCTTTCACCTCAAATAAAGCTTTAATTTCAATATTGTTAGGTAAACATGACATACCCAACTTTTTGACATAGCCAAAATAGCTGTTCCCTTTTCATAGAAGCAGCCAGGAATTCCTTAATTTCACATGCATGGGAGGAAAAGAATTCCTCAGCACCCACCTTTCTCCCAGGAGAGATCTTTTGAGCATTTCTGCAGACAAGAGACTCAAATCAGATATTTACAGGTCCTAGACAACTACCCAGACCATACTAGAAAGTTTTAAAATAAATTATTCTTCCTAAAGATCCAATTCTACTCAACATTATTCATAACTTTACCTTGAAACACTTCTTTAAAAAGTATGACTTGCCCCACTGTAAACAGCTCAGGGAAGAACTCTGAGGCTGCCTTGGGAGTCTCTGGACTGTTTGGCATCTCACAGGACATCACTCAGTTGCCCAGAGAGAACTGGGACAGCTCAGCTGCTGCTGAAAGTCAAGAGATTCAGACAGCTCATGGAAGACAGGGAAACACCAAGAAACTCAGTGAATAGATCAGACATGGCAGGCACAGGCAGAAATCCTAAAAAAGGCTACCATCTAGGAATGCTACAAACAAGCCATGAGCAATTATGAGCCCACACTGTGGGCAGTAAAGATTTCCCTCCACAGGCACACTCCTGCCACATAGCCAAAGGAAGATAGCAGTTGATGTCTTTTAAAACAAAATAACAAGAGGATACACTGGAAAGATTTCTTCTTGAAACCCATACCCTTGCAGAACTCCAGTATAGAGCTACAATTCAGCCCAAGCGGGTTTGAACCCCTGCCCATCACATTGGGTACAACACAGGTAACAATAAAATACATAGTGCCACCTCCCCATGCCATGAAAAGAACCACAGTACTTAAAAAAAACCCCAAAGAGAAAAACCAGGTTTCCCTGTGATTTGCAAGCAGTTTCTGATATCCCTCTAATATAAAGTTTTCTAGTTTATTGTTCTGCTTACCCTATTTTCTACCTCCCTTCGTCCTGTAATTCAAACTGAAGCACACCATGCCTTATCTGTACATTCTCCTTTCCTAACGCATTTCTTTCCATCTCCGTTACCTTTATAGCATCTCTAATTATAATCTTAGTGATCCTTTGGCACCTGAATAATCACAGAATCATTCAGGTTGGAAAAGACCTTTAAGATCATCAAGTCCAACCCCTGGCCTAACAATGTCAAATCCAACACGCAATTGTGTCCCTAAGCACCACATTTACACATCTTTTAAGTACCTCCAGGGATGCTGACTCAACCACTTTCCTGGGCAGCCTGTCCCCATGCTTAATAACTCTTCTGAGTGAAGAAATTTTCCCTAACATCCAATCTACATCTTGGTACAGCTTGAGGCCATTTCATCTTGTCCCATCACTTGTTACATGGGAGAAGAGACCTACACTAGATTTTAGAACATTTTTGGATCCTTACTTAAATATTCATTTGTTTCCCTCTTCTACCTTCATTTAAGAAAAATAAGAAACACAGGCTTACATATGAATACACTTTTTAAAGCCGTAGAGCATGCAAGTGTACCTGTTCTACATGAAAGCCTATCTCTTCCAAAAATTAGCTTTCTACTTTCAGCTTACATTGCAGCAGCAAGCTATGGATGTTCTCATCAGTGCACCTCACTCTTGGCAACTGCACATTTGCCTCATTTTCTTTTCGTGGGATTAGCATACCTCATGAACAAAGTTCTTCCCCATCTTGGTCCTGTCTGGTAACCAGATCTGCCACATTATTACAACCTTAAATAAATGTTATGCAGGCTTAATAGTAGAACAACACTGATAGTAAGCATGCAACTCTTCCCCTGCATTACCAACTTCTCCATATGCTGGTGCCCTTTTATCTGACATAGCTGCAGCTTCTCTGAAGGGAACTTCTGTGAGAGACCAGGAGCCAGGAGGCCAGCTAAGAGGCATGGGCAGCCCCAGCAAGCAGGCAGCATAATAGAATACCTGTGTGATCCGTGAAACATGGAGGAGGAGCAGAACAAACAGGTCTGAATGGAGAAAGCAGTTGTCTGCATGGAGAAAGGCTTGTTTGCAGGTATCAGGAGGGACTGTAGATGTTTAAACCTCAAATAGTAGAAGGACAAGCTGGGAGAAGGAGACAGCTCGCAGACCTCAAATGTGCCATTACACTTCAATTTTTTTACCTGTAGTTTCATAAAGCTGTGTTATCTATTTTAGTATACTCAACCTTTCGCAAAATACCAGTAGCTGCTCCCTCAGCCAGTCCTCAGGCACCACACCAACCCTTTCCTATATCCACCTATAGGTCCTGTAGTGTCCAGACTGCTCTCAGCTGTTATCCTGATGCCAGGATGTCCTGAATTGGCTGTATTCTGCAAATTCCTAAAGAACACACAGGGGTAATTCAAAACACTACCTAGAATTTCCTGGTGAAGACATTGGCCCAAGATACTGTGCTTTATGAAAACAAGCTAAGAGATATGGATGATGGAGATTTTAGATACTAGAACCTGCTCCTAATTAGATGATGCAATGTAGACATTAACAATTTCATCACTTTGTTCACATCATCAAACAGTTTGTGGTAACTTACTAACTAGTTTTCTCACTGCATAAAACAGGCATTTTTAAATGTTTAGTTCTGAATTCACTTAGACAACTGACTAATTTCATCATGTTTGGGTTCTTTTTTTTTTTTTCACCAACAGAACTAAAAGTTAATTACAATATCTTACCGCTACTACTACCCACTTCTTGCACTTCATTTATTGGAAAAAAATTAAAAGAGATTGAATATACCAACTGTTTTAGGTTAAATAATTTAATAACTTTGGATAATGGCTTAATTAACTAGACAAACAACATAGAAGAAATGCATGCCACACTGTGATTGTATGTTATGTCCAGGTTTTGTAATGAATTGAGGTAAGTATGCCATTCCTGGTAGCTAATAGTGGGGAATTACTTGCTCATTTGAATAAATGTAGTGCTGAAGTCTACAATAAAGTAGGTCCCTAGCAGAGGACAAACAGACACTGTAAAGATCTAAGTAGTTGAGATTGTTTGCTTTAAAGTGGAAAAGAATAGTGAGCCTTTTTTTTTTTCAGCTGATGGTAATTTGCAATTCTGAATGTTGTCTGAGATATAAACCAAGCAAACCAAGTGAACTGCAGAACTGAAAAACCGTCCATGACACTGTATAGACATGTCTAAGGGAAAGTAGCATCTAACACTAATGTGGAAAGAAAACTCCTTCTTGGATAATTACAAAAAGAGTAGAAATTGATAATCCTACAGAATGAGCCGTTGAAGGAGACTTCCTCCAGTTTCAGATGAATTCTCCTGACAAAGGTCTTCCTCATGTCAAAGCTCTCTCAATGGAGTTCATCCCTTCAGAAGCAGGGGTTTTTCACATTTCTCTAAGTTTACCTGCCATAATGCACAATCTGGCAATAAATAGACTTACCTCTGCATTATTTGGCCCACGATACAAAACTTGTGAATGAAATCCTAGTACTGCTTGCACGGTGGTGAGAGTTTGTCCACTGAACAAGCTCTGCTTTTATTTAAGACAAAGTGTTCACGTGGTTATTCAGACTCCTTGGTCCTTTTTTTTATTTAAAAGATGTTTCACTTAGTGAAGGACACAGTCTTCTTCCCTCCATCAAACTGCATGACTGAAATCTCATTAAAAGGTAATTCCCCTTTCAAAGACCACAAGAAGAAGTCAGCCAGATGAGCTCCTAAGAAGACTTTCTAAACCAGAAAACTGTTTTAGCTAACAGTCAGGAAACGGAAGCACAAGATGAGACAAGTTACAGAGGGTGAGAATCTACTTCACCCTCTATATTTTTAAGATTATAAGAACAGGCTAAACTGGTGTTGGGACTCAGTTAACTTTCAAGAGCTCTTCCAGCTCTGTGTTTGTGTGACGCAGCACTCAGCTCATCCTTTGTATTAAAAAGCTTTGCAAGTTTGAGCTTGCTGGATTAAGGATAGTTTGACATATCAGAATAGAACAGGGTAAAAAAGAAAATAACTGTCTAAGGCTGTGTCATCTTTATCACAGTGAGAATAATTCCAGCTTTAAAGATCATTCTTTTTTTATATAATTTCTCATTTTATTAATAGAACTGGAAAAAATAATATTTACATGGAATTTTTAGTTGATTTTCAGAAAGCAGGAGAAAAACACACGAGAGGAAAATAGCAATTCCACCACCAAAGAGAAATATCTCTAGTAAAAGTTGCAACAGAATATCTTAAAACCCAATTAGAAGGCCTGCTCTCCTGGGACTTAAGGAGAGAAATGTTCTATTGTAAGGGTCCTGTGGAAAATTCTACCAAAACCTTGCATGTTCAGGGGTAGAAAATCTCTTCTGCTAATCTGCTTCCAGGTCTGGGAAAGACTTCTGTTTTCTTGAATGCATCAGAGCAATGTCTTTTGTGTTTTAATTCTCCATTTAGTATACTTGACTTCACATTGTTTACTCTCGCATTCTTACCTTAATCAAAAAGCCCTTCCTTAGCTTATCCTCTGTAGTTGATGTCATGAATATTCTTATGCTTTCAAAGAATAGGGACCTTTCTGTTTGGCTTTTTTGGGGGGAGTGTTTGGGGTTTTTTTGAGAGAAGTGAATAAGTGTTTCCTACTCAATCTTGTAAAATTGTTTGTAAATTAAATGTTGGATCCCAACTACTTTTTTTTGAGGATCAGACTATTCTGTACTTAATTAACGCCGTTAGCCAAAAGGCTTCTTTCACATAGATCTCTATCATCATCTTGCAAACTGGCCTATGCAGCGGGGCAGATACTAAGATTCCTTTTGGAAACCAAAATCAATAGATTTACTGAACAGTGAAACAAAACAAAACAAAAATTAAAAAATAAAATTCCTACAGTCAAGTTTAAAATTCCCTCCCCAAAACAAGTAAGTGATCTTGACATTTGCCAGCACTCTGAAATTGACCTGAACTCAATCTAAATCAAGGTAAATGTAAAAATAAACAACTTTATGACAGAAGCTAAAGAGATGAAAGTTAAATATTTTACTAAATAAATACATACATAAATAAAATACGCAAAGAAAGCTTCTTACTTCTCTCAGCTCCAAAGGTTCACATGAAACCCACCGTTAGACATACATAGCTCAGGTCCCAGCATCTAGTTGCTTGGCACAATCAGAGGACATGGAATTTTTAAACAGAAGAGTATTTGATTTGGCATTCTCTACTTTCTGCTCCTCCTCAACACTTCAGATCTTCTCATTCAAATCTTCTTCCTGTCACTTCTTCCTTCAAAGATGTCCTGTGATTTCCCACCCTCTGTCTGCTCCCATCTGCTTGGAAAACATTGGTATTCCCTGGGCACGATTAGAAGTGATTGCCACGTGTCCAAATGGCAAACAGTCAGCTATGAATGCTGTAGTGCTTGACAGACTTCTTGTGCAGCAAAAGACCTGTCTGGGCAGATTCAAATCCTTATGCAGATCTTCTTTATGTTACTAACCTGTATTCTTTAGACAAGGGTAACTTCATTAATCATACTTTCTAGGGTCACCCAGTTGAGATTAATGTATGCACCATATGACTGGATTTCACTTGGGAACAGACGTAACAGTAACTGCTCACTTCAGGGTAGTAACAGCCCTTCCCTGACTGCTCCCTAAGCTAACACTTGAGGTGTAATCTGACAGATTTTTAAATCATAATTATGTTTATTACAAAGAGAATTATCATAGTGTATCTAGCCATCTGTTTAAATGATCATCCATCCCAATGCCAAATCAGAAAGAACCAGCTGACATTCCTAAATCTCACAGGTTAGAAAGGATGGCTTCCTTCTGTGAGAACGTCCCTGAAATTTGGAAGTTAACACTACAGTGACAAACCGAGTTTTCTTTGGCACTACCTTCTCTCTAGGAAAAGTAAGTCCAGTATTCTAACAGTAATGACCCATTTTCCACATGGAAGTATATCCTCCAATGTTGTAGAGTGAATACTGCGGTAGTGGTTCTCATGCCTTTATAATCAATATCACACATAAGGGAGACCTGAGATGACCTTTAAATCTCACCCTCACCAAAAAAAATTAATTACCTAGAGCTGAAATGGGAGAAGAAAAATTGTGATAACTATAAGCTTTGTATTTCCACCCACAGTTATATAAATCACTATTAGGTTCAAAGGGGTTACCAACAGTACAGGAAGAAAATTAAAAATAATTATAAGAATCCACAACAGAAAAAAAAATCTCATCACTTGGTCACGCCTTATCAACCAAACATTAGAAACATTTTTAAAAACATTAGAAAAAGGAAAGGATTCTGTGCAAGGAAAAAATAAACTAACTGAGGGATTGAAGAGATCAATTTATAATATGAGTATGAGAAACTGACCCAAAAGCCATTGTTGTCAGTGTAAACACTTTTTAAAGGGAATCACAAAAATGATTTGTGCTTTGTCTGCTATCATCCTACGTTAGCAGCATACACAACTCTTAGAACCAACCAAAGGTAAGGATAAACATTATATTTAATTATAAATACTGGCCTGAGTATTACTTATTAAAATAAAATGTTGGCAAGTTTTGGATGACTCAGAAGAAAAAAAAATGGCAACTTAGGTCGTTAAAAACAGTCCAAAATGTAACTAAACTGTGTGGCAGCATGCTTACTGGTTAGACCTGTGTGGGGGACTGGGAGAGAGTGTGAGAACTCTATTCCCAGTTGGCAACATGATCCAGGCCAAGTTATTTAGCTCGTGTTTGTTTATCCATCTGTAACACGGGTGTAAGAAAAGTTATTTCCCAGATGGCAGCATGGTGAAACTTAATTGATGTTTGTAAACTTCTGGCAGAGTCTCTGATGAGAGGTGAGCACAAAATAATATTACATTCACCTTCTGGGACCTCCTACATTTATTTCATAAATGCAATAAAGATAAATTGAGGGTTACAAGAAGAGAATTATTAAAAATATGCTGTAATAATTAGTACTTTCAAAACACGCATTTGTGTTCATAGAATACTAATTAGTACTCTTACATAAGTATAGATCAGACTTAGGTAGTGACTGTTTTATATTGTGAGATGAATGCAACTTGTCCTTGGAAAGTTCAAATCACTTTCTTTCTTCTGCCCTGACTTTACTGAAATGACCCAAAATGCTTTAAAAAAAATAAAATTTTATATATTTTTTAAACTACCTTCACAGAATACATTCCAGGGCCATCACAAATTGCAGTAGCTCTCCATTTTCCATCTCTAAACCAGACATGGGAACTGACACCATGGGCCCAAATTCAGAAAGGATTTTCCACAGAGTGTTATCTCCAGCAGCGAGCAGCACCATATGTTGCTATAGGATGTTCCCTTCCTACTTCACATATTAGATATTACTGAGGGATTCTGGCTTACTTTCAACGCTTTTCCTGTTTTCAGCTGTAACTGTTATAACTCTGACTGCCCTTGCTACCCATAAAAAGTCCTATCATTCTCACTTCTTGCTAAAAATATCATTCTATAGCAGATTTCCACAGACAAATGCCATCTTGGACAGTTACTCATGGAGATAATACTACCGTCTTTCTCTCTTCCTTTTTCATAATGACTTGTTTAAATTCTCTCTAGTAGCATGGATGGCAGAAGATGGCAGATCCAAAAAAGAAGTCATTCACTAGAATATAGGAGACACTGCTAATTCTCCTAATAATCCCTGTTCTTGTACTGTTCCTCCAAAGTCAGGATAAAGGGCCTATAGGTATAAAATAAAATTTTAAAAATAGTTTTAGATACACCTTTTAGGACAAGCTGGATTCACGATCTGAGATGTCTGTGTGTAAGATAGGGACAGCAATGCCTCATTGGTAGATCCCATAGGAGTCCAATGCAAGTGACGCACTTCAATGCTGAGAAACCACAGGTACTACTGCAGAATTTAGGCTTCATCTTAGACAGTGGCTTGAGCCAGAAAGAAGGTGGAGGAAGGCGACTAAGGATGTTTTACTTTTAGCAGCTGCAAATTCTTATGGACCTGAATCTAAAACAAGTCAAAACCCTAAGAACTCAGCTCCATGATGTAACTTCTTCAACTTGATGTCTTACAATATCACCTACTACAGTGACCATTTGTTCATGAAACTTGATCAAACAAAAAAATATACACTTAACAAAACATAAACAAACCAAACAAAAAATAAAACAAAGAAACCCACAAAACCAAAACAAACAAAAAAACCCCAGAACTAAACAAACCAAAAAACAAACAGTAGAAACCAAACCAAACGAAAGAGCCACCAAGCAAATAAGAAACAATTTCACGCAATCTGAAGACCCCTGAGTTGCTGTTTTGGGGTAGGGTTTTTTTCTGTTTGGAAACGGAGAGTTTGATTATTTCTTATTGATTATTTTTTGTTGTTGCCGTTCTTATTATGGTTTTTTGTTTGTTTCTTTGGGGTTTTTTCGGGTTTGTTTTTGTTTTGGGTTTTTTTTTTAATAAGACCTATCCCAGTTTGCCAGCAATAGACTATGCATTTTGTTTAAACTAGGATGTAAAGTCTATGAGTCTTTTGGAATGAATGTTCCTCCAATGACTGCGAATATATCCATTTGACACATTGACATCTCTGGGTTTGTCTTGCTTGCTGCCAAGTGTGACTGTTTCCATATCCCCTTTCCATTTGATTACTTATTAACTAAAATTTTTAAAAAATCCATTTTCCACAAGTTGATTGTACATGAGACAAAAAATATTCCTTTAGCATGGATACAGCTAAGTAATTGGTATGATCTGTTTTCTTCCTACTTTTCCTTCACATTCCTTCATAAACAACCACTCTTCATAGCAGAAGTTGAATTACAAGTATTAAACAACACCTCTTCCAGTTGAAAGGACTATTTCTTTTCTTTGACCTGTTTTTTTCAGGCTTTCTGCAAAACCAAGCAGATGTTTCCACTTGATCTGAACCTGTCTTATGCTTTAAAAAAAATGCAGCTACAGTAAGATTTCATAAAATGAAAGTCAAAATTTGGGGGTCATGAAAAGACTCACACAAGCAACGTTCGTATGCCAGTATGTACCACCATAGTTTAAGGCATGATCCAAGAGTAGTATCCAGATCTTATTTAGAAGATGCAGCTTTGATATACTTAAATAGCTTCGAAATGGGAGTTCCATCCTGAGAGTGTAATTACTAGCTGGTGCTCGTATAAGGAGAGGAGCTGTGATGGGAGAGGGCAGTGTCTACAGAAAACTGTACAGAATAACACAGTTGTTTAATGTAACTAATAATTAGAACTAGAAATTTTCTAAAAATGTTATATGATAATATGTCTTTATGTAGACAGTATAGCTATCCACAATATGGTATGCAAAAATGAAAACACATTTCTGATTTTAACATTTCATTATAATATGTGATTCTGACGTTTAATAGCAGTTTGTCAAGCCTGGATTCCATTGGCACACTCTCAAGAAATTAGGAGTATGTTTGAAGTGGTGAGTATTTATCTTTCTTTACTTATTTTCTTCTAGGCTCTCAGAAATTCATTTTTCATTTTCAGGTAACAAAACTCCCCCTACTAGCTCCCACATCTTTCTAAAAAAAGTACAGCATACAACCAATACAAACTCTGACCAGAAACTGAGATCTATGTCCGTGACAGTCAACAGTCCAATGTAAACACAGGCAGCACAGAGGAGTCTTCCCACTACGAGCCATACAAAAGGAACTAGGACCAACTCATCTAATTTCAGGCACTCAAAGTTGCTTATGAAGAGAGAAAGATTAATCTACAGAGGATGGTTCATCCTCCCTAACATCTTGCTAGATAACTGAAATGTGTTGGAATGGATCCGGGCAAAAAGCTACCATCCACCTGCCTAGACACAGCAGCTCTAGAAAGCATCCCCTCTACACCTTTCTAAAGAAGAGAGACTAAGAGAGACCTTTTCTAGATCTGGTATTATGTACTGAAAGTAAAAATGGTTTACATCCATGGCACTGGCCCATAACGTTTTACAATGCAGAGTGTGGACATCATCATTTCCACAGAGTAGCTTGCTTTCCTGCTGCCTTCCTTTCCTACAGTGACTTAGGTGTGGATTTAACAGAGCTGTTAAGACCTGACAACAGATGTTCCTACAAAATAGTGAGACAGCTGACCAATTCAAATTCGAATAGATAGCTAAATCCAAAATAAATTTTACTACTTCCACTAGAGCTGTGTACACAACCCTCTAACGAGGAAAACAAATAAAACTGTATTACCACTTCATCAATTTACAGGTAAAAAATAGCATTCAAAATTTTTTATTCTGAACATTTTTAATTTCTCAAATGAGAACTAAGAAAAAAAAATCAAAAATTGCTTTTAAGCCTGAAGAAATCATATTCTTACTGCAGAAAAAGTAGAAATTGGCTAAGTAAATTGTTTGCTGCAAATTCTTTATTTGGCTACAGGCACAGGCTAAATATTTGCCCCAATTCACTGGACAATCTCTTAGCACCTGAAGAAAGCTTCTACTGAAGCTATTAAATAAGTGTTAATCCATGCTTCATCTTTAATTAAATTCATCTAAGTTATCTTATGTGCATTAGAGGCAAAAGATGATACAGTTTTGACTTCAGATAATTAGACGCCTTCCGTTAATTATGCCTCAAGACAGACTTTGATTCAGAAACCTCATGCTACCATTATGTTTCAGTCTTCCTGATCTGTCCTGGAGAAAGAGAATAATGTCAGCTCTAGAAATGTGATTCCTAACATTATGGGGGAGAGCAGAATTTTGGACATTCATTTAACAAAGCATCTTATTATGCAAATATCCCAAGACAGTGTGCTACTTTAAAAGGTTTATACATAAGCTCTGCTTGTAGCAAAATGTAAAAGTCTTTCTGTTACATTTTTTAAAACATTTAGTGAGAGTGCTTCTGTAAGTATCCCAGGGCTGATTACGTTCAATTATTAACATCATACAAATGAGACTAATTAACCTTGTATTCCACTATATCTACTACTAATTACCTTTATGTTTTATTTCTAATAGACTTTTGGCTGACCAATTATTTCACATTTATAATGTTCTCAAATTTTAATTTTTACAAAAATATATCCTATTATCCTCTCAGACAGAACTGTGCTTTATTTTTGTTCAAGTTTTATCTGTCAAATGACATTGACTTTTATCCACTAAGTTCCATATCTGACCTGCAGATCACACAACTCTCAATTCAAAATCAAAGAAATACCAGAAAGTAGGTTCATGCACAGTTCTGTAACTTATAAGCAGATGCGTGATCATGTCTTATAACCTTGTTTGTACCTTTTCTGTTGCTCATGTTCTTAGAATATAATTCATCAATATTTTTGAAGGGAAAGAGCAAAGAATTCTTCTATTCATATATTATCTCTAACACCTCAGCTACACTGACCTATGTTCAGTTCCTGAAGGGAATATAACTATTAGTAACCAAAACACTTATTAATTTTGCACATAATTTTGTAATCATCTATAACTTTCTAGATCTACTAGCACTCAGCTCTGGCAAAGCAATCCTTGCAAATTTAAGCAGGAAGCGATATATATGCAATTGTCTAGTAAGTGATCTCCCTGCTGTTTGTGGGGGGACTTCTTATTTAGATTTCATACTTTGCTTTACTGTTGTTCTTATTCAATTCCTTCCCTCCCTCTCATTAAGCCTAAGGAATGCACCCATCCAGGAAATCGTAACAACATGATATACAATAACTTCATACCATAAAGTGGTTACTATGCATGTTCATGAAATTATTGTGTATTAGTAGTCTTAGATCATTAGGTAGCAGCTTCTAAACTGAGAGCTATTTGCATTGCTACCCTACAAAAACACAAGTGTACCAGGACTGTACATACCACCTTATGAAACCTAACACAATTCTCAATCAAAGAGCCAGAAACAGAAAATTAACAGAAGCTTAGCCTTAATGTCATAAGATTTCATAGACTAATAGAATTATTAATTTTCTATCTTAAGCTTAAAAAAAAATTAATTTTTTTTTAATATATATTTCATAAGATCTGAGTTCAGGGTTCTTTTTTGTTAAGGGTCTTAGCTTTGGAAAAAAAATATTTTCTTACTTCTCTAATACAATTTAAAAGTAAAAATTTCTGCCTGTGTCAGCGTATAAAACATCTCCTTTGACACCAAATGTTGGCAATAAGATGCAAATAGAGTTGTTCCTTTCTATATTAATGGATCTTATTCTTTGGAGTCTGTAACTATAATTTTGGATTCTTACCAACAATCTCATAAATGGAAGTGTATAGGTCATAGACACAACAGGAACCTGCAGCAACTGTTTGGGGTCTCTATGGCACAAAACACCACCTGCCATCTAAATCTGAGAACCTTTCTCTTAATGTTTTGTTGTAACAATAGGAGACAACTCCATAATGTCTTCCTAATGTTTGAAAACCTGAAAGGCTGACCCAAAATGCTTTCAGTTCGGCGAGCCTTTCTCTGTGTCCTCAGGTCTTTTACTAACTTATGATGTCCACCTCCAATTGATAGATTAAATCATTTGCATTACTCATGCAGATATAAAATAACAAATTAGGTATGCAGCAAACTAAGGAATTAAATTTACTGCAGCCTGCCACTACCTGATTTGCCTGGATGCAGTGATTTCTTATATTGATAAATTGTAGGTACAAAAATGCTCATGGACAATAAAGTAGACTTTTGAGATATTTTATAGATATATTTTTCAACTCATACAAAGCCTTAGTTTGGGCTGACATTCGCTCAGTATTTGTAAAATCGTACTTCAGGTAAGAAAAACACACCTCTAAGCAGCACTACAAACTCGCAACCACCAATTTGAAGCTATGCCAAATATGCTGAAACGAATACCTATATAAGTATGTGCATTTCATGATCTTGACAGTGGATAATTAAATAGGGATAGCCTCTCTTCCACCATGCTTTCTACTGGATGGGTCCTTAACCAAAGCTTTGGAACAAACAAAGCTTTGAAACATTAAAAACATGGCAGGAGTAAAGAGTCTTGTGCTAAAACAAAATACTGAAAGCACCACAGAAACAAATACGTTCAATACTTACTTCTGACAGGCAGCATCAATAATCAAACATGCACGATTTAACTTCTTAAAATATGTTACTTCAAATGTTTGAGATGACCCCATAATACACCCCTTTCAAATAAAGAAATAAGTTTATGCCAAAGAAGTTTAAGGATCTCAAGCTAGTTACCAATATAAAGAAAATTCCACTGCACAAGGAAGTTACCAAAACTGGCACTAGTGAACAATGTCAGAACAGACAAGGGCTTGAACTTCTCCATGTTAAGTGTAAAAAACCATGAACAAGATGCTGTCAGAAAA
Organism: Eulacestoma nigropectus; assembly: GCA_013397775.1. Lineage (NCBI taxonomy): Eukaryota > Metazoa > Chordata > Aves > Passeriformes > Eulacestoma > Eulacestoma nigropectus. Next base: position 70,828 of record VZTE01001837.1, read on the forward strand.
CTTATAAGTCTTTAAGTACCATGATGTGTCTGTTCTGTACCTGTACGGTCACAGCACCAAGACTGACAGAGTTCAAGAAGTGTTTGAACAATGCTCTCGGGCACATGGTGTGACTCTTGGGGCTGTCCTGTGCAGGGCCAAGAGTTGGACTTTGATGATCCTTGTGGGTCCCTTCCAACTTTGAATATCCTGATTCTGTAAATAAAAAACTGAAGCAATCAGAATTTTTAGTTAAACTCTGCCCATAATTTTATTATTTAATACTCTGAGCCACATTGAAGTCAAATCCATAATATCTGATTAGGACTCCCAGCTGCTACTGTGTATGTTCTGCAATGAACACTTCAATGCATCTGCTATCAGTACCTAATTCGTCTTACTTTGGCGCAAAGCTGTTATGACTGGCATTTCCATTACTCTAACACTTTTTGTTCAACCACAGTGACATAGATATTTGAACATTTCATACTCACCTCTGATTTTCCTGAGTGATTTTCAGTTTATTTAAAATTTCTGTGATATTTCCTTCAACTTCCTGTAAAAAAGACATAAATGATGAGAAACACTGAAATATCTTTTGGTATGTAACAAAAAATCTGCAGCGATACTAATTGGCAACATGTCTGATCAGCATTTAAAATACTCCCAATACTTTTTACTCCATTAACCTTGACATAAATTATAGTAAATAGTCTCTGTGTGACAGGAGTTTTAATTTAGCACTACATCTCAAGTTACACACGTCTTTGAGTCTGACATAGAGCCTCTCCTCTTGCCAGTTTTTTACCTTGAAGGAAACCGAACAGACAGTAAAACGAGGTCTTACCATGTGAACAAGGAAGGGTGCCGATAGCATCGTTTTTGCTGCAGCCATTACTATGCTACAAATGACTTGACTTTGTCTTTCAGCATCCATGACCATTTCTGGCTTTTAGACTGAGCTGCTAGACATAACTCTGAATGCAATGAGCTTTGTACTTCACATTTCACCTGTATCTGAAACAATGCCTGCTTTTTTGGCTACTAACATAGAGCTTCAGACTTCAGAATGTGCAGCAGAACCTAAAATTGTTTTATTCAAACTATTACTCACTTCTCTCGAGACATCTGTTAGTTCCTTTATTTTACAGAAGTCTTTCCAAGTTCCTCTCGCTGAGCTGTTCCATGAATTTTATATGTCAGAGTTATCTACCACAGGTTTTTACCTCCTTCCAGTGCCTTCAGTACAGTTGGAAAGAGAAAGCTTTTGCAGCTTTGATTTACATATTTAGATCAAAGTACTCTAATAGCTCTCCACAGTAGTTTAGGAAAAGAAAAAAAAAGATGGAATTATATCCCATACCTTTCCACTTTCTTGCTGGCAAAGCACAGCAGGCCTAATCTGGAACTTGCTGGAGCCAAAGAGAAGATTTCCAGTCATTTGGGATTAGAGCTGGTGAAGGTAACTCATGTATAAACTAGTCTGCAGCATGCCTGAACTACACTGGGTTCTAGGGAAATAACTTTTATTTTGCATTGGAGAAATGTGCTTGATGAGTTGACTTTCATAGTTTCAGCCTGAAAAGGCAGTAACAGATCAGTCAAACTGATCTGTTAACATTCCAGCAAAAGAAAATGCATCAGACACACTTATCTTTTCAAAAATGAAACCGGTGTGGAAAAGAATATGTTGTACTTACGTAACATTATGAAATTATGTTTTAAAATAACATGGCAATGCACTAGTTTAATTAGATGGCTCTTAAATTATTATGGGCTTTCCCTTTCAAATGAGGGTTTTTAAATGTTGAATTGCTGTTACAAATTTTATTAAAAGCTCAGAAAGCCTACACAAGCATTCAGCCAAAGTATGCTTGAAGGGCCAACTCTCCAAAGGCCTGTAGGGGCCATTCCATTTTCCCTTACGGCTACTTAAGGAGTGAAGAGGTTTCCCTCCCTTGCTGATGTAGCTGCCGCTTATTGGGACAACTATACAACATTGCCATCTGCTGACTGTCCTTTTTCATTACAGTACACACAAGCTCAGCACCTCCCAAAAACCCACTCTATCAACCAGCAATTTATATTTAAAGACCTCCTGAATATTCATATTTGTTTCAAAAAAAGAAGAAGGAGGACCTTCCCAAAGTGGATATTTTTTCAGAGGACCATATTTCATATTTCATTTGTTATCATGCCATGGGGGAGCATATCTTAGACAGCGTACACAGGAACCTTACATAAGGCACATGGATCCTAAGTCATCCTGTTCGGTAGGAGAAAAAAAAAAAAAAAAAGAAAAAAAAAGGAAGAGTTCATGACTTATTGCTGCTGTTCATTGTTTTAATATCTCAATAACAAGTAAATTTTCTGAATAAACTTGGAGTTTCCTTCATTCCCCAAAGCTCTCTGATATTGAAGGCCTGCTAATTGCTTTAGAAACTAGTGATAGACTTCTTTCTTGTGCTCTTAGGTAGCAATACACAGGGTTGGTTGAAAAATTAGGCATGAAAAATAATTATTTTAAATACGTCATTAAATTTAAAGATGGCCAAACATATAACAAGAACACAATGGCTGTACCTATACCTGCAATTTTCCTGTTATGTGTTTTTCACAGGTTTTTTCAGCTTTTCTGTGACTTTTTAACACCTGTTTTATTCTTAGTACAATTAATTAATTAATTAATTTCATTTCCTGTCAACAGGTAGAACTCTGCTTCAGGGGACAGTAAGTTTGGAGATGTGTTTGACCTTTTAGATGCTTAGTCAAACATAAGCCTTACATGAACAACTGCTGTTTGCCCACTATTAGGAGTGACACATTATCCCCTACTCATGCTGACTGTACTTTTAGCTGCGTGAAATTACCTCCTCACTTCACACAGCTGGAACACTTATCAGCGTAACCAGTGACAAGGACATGTTGAAGTGCCTTTATTGAAATCTTATGCTATTTCTAACTGCATAACAGCCAGCAGAAAAGGAATACTGTTTGTAAATGCTGAATGCACTAATCCTCCAGAAATTTACAAGCATCGATCTTTTATAGTTTAAGTGGTCCTCACACAGGCCACTTTCAGTATGCAAATTTTAGCACATGAACAAATTTCTGCAAGTCCTGTACCTTGGATTACACAGTATTCAATGCAAGCCTATCTCTCACTGCTTGCTTTGTACAGCACCAGTGACTATGAGAGCTGAACCAATAATGACAGAGCCTAGTGAATTACAGAAATAAAGTAACAACCTTATTCTGTAAACAAGTATTCATGTTAATATTTGTCATTTTACTAAAAATCAATTACTCAATATCAAGAGTCCATCACAGACTTCTGATTCAACCTAGACTTAAACTTGACCTTCCTCTCTGTATCTGAAATGTCTTCATAGCTATGGTCATTTCTATATACCAGTGAATAATCTGCAGTAATGTTTGGTTATTTCAGCATCCAGAAATGAGAGTTCAAAGGGAATCAGGAGACAGTCCTATCTCTACCTCCTTGAAGTCACTAGGCATTTCAGCATTCATTTCAAGGATAGATGATGCCAAATTGGAATACTTAAAAATCCCACACAGAACCTTTCTGTTTCTCCAGGCCAAGAAACAAACAAGTTAAAAATAATGATGCTGCTGTTTAATATATATTCAATTCCAAATCTCCAAACTTGTAGCATGAATACAGAAATAACCCTTACGTCTGTGGATCATCAGCTGACGTAGTGAGGGACAGCCTACAATTCTCCCATTGCAGGGGCAGAGGCTAAGACGCTCTGGTGAATATAGAAGCACCCAAACTAGGCACATATTGTGTGTGAGGATAAAATAAAGACCACTGAGGACCAATATCTTGGTGCTAAAAGGTCCATCGTGGTAGTTCCTGCATGGACACCAGCACTTCTCCAGAAATCTTACTAGGACGTGTTTAGAATTCATGAGGTTTTTGCCTGTATTTTTTTGAGTGTTTGCCATTATATGCACCATCACAGCATAAACCACTATTTCTTTCTTCACAGTCTCAAGCGTGTTCATTTCTTCCCATTTATCAAGAACTTTACACCTCATAGATTCAAGCTGTTCTGAAACAGAGAGCAGGATTTTTTTGCTATTCTCTTTGTCTCATGTCTGCTGCAGGTTTCCAGATGTAAAAAACTCCATGCACAATTTAAAGGACAGAGCTGGCAGTGCAAAGCTAATTGTCATCTAAGGCTGTGTCCATAGGGTTTTGAGTAGGTATACCCACGTATAAGCTTGAGTTAACCACACCAAGCACCCACAACATTGCCCCCAATTCAGTTGGGTACACACATCCGCTGTACCCACACTTGATTTCCACCAGGAAATGAATGCTGACACATGGGCTATGCCACTCATCTTTCACAGTCATCCCAACCAAGACCTTTTAGCACTTCATGCAGAAATAGTCAGGCTCTAGACACAATGGGAACACAGCCAAGGAGGAAATTACTGAGTCCCAGCACAGGGACAGATAATAGATAGATAGATTAAAAGAACAGATAATAGCACACAAGGAGCAGAATAAACATGCTGTACTCCCTTAGGAGAGTCCAGAAAAAAATGCACTTCAGAATTTTACAGGCCAGCTTCACTGTCACTTCACCCACTTACCTCACTGCAAGTCAATAATGTTATGTTACAAGATCCTACATAGTCAGCTGATGCTCCTGTCCAGCCAGGGTCTTATTTGAGCCAAAGATCTTTTTGGCTTTTCACAGCTTGCCAGCAAGCTCATCTGCAGCCTGTCAGTATCCATGTTGCTGCAGCCAGAGCCTGTATAACAGGTTCTTGCCAGCTCCTCATCTAGGGAATGAGAGGAACTACATGCACAATAGTGGCCTTCACTCTCCTGGTGGCAGTGCAGCTGAGGATCATCCTCTTTCATCTGTCTCCCACACCTGTGTCTGTATGCAAGGGAACCTATGCAGGATGGAATAGCCGGGAAAGATGGGTACTGGTTGCACCTCCAACACTTTGAAATTGCAGAAGGGAAGGAAAGAGGAAGCAAGGTGTCTTTTTGAGGGTGTGATGCTTGTCAAGCACCAGTATGCCACAGCCTTCCTAGACAGAGTGTCCCACAGAGAACAACTCTTCTAGGGGCGAAGCAAGCCCTCCTAGACAGTGGGTGATCTCAGCAAGTGTAGTGATTTCTCAGCCACAAGTGATTCCAGCTCTTGGGATTCAGCTCTCTGCAAGATCACCCGAGGCAAACTCGGGGACACAGAGAGAGGAGGCCTGTATGGCAGTTCCACAGCGACAGCTTTAATGGTCCAGCAGTCCCTGTGAAAGGGAGGCGAGGAACAATCCTCCTCAGGGCACACTCATGCCCCTTTTTATGGGGAAGGCAGGGGGTGGGGAGAAACCAATTAGCCAACTGGATACAAGGTATTACCATACGGGAACAAAGCATGCTGGGGTTGCTCGCCGTAACCTAGGAGTGAGTTGCTGGAGACAGTGTCCCTTTTTGCGCTCAGGCCTGTCTTCTTCAAGGGAGCACAGACGGCTCCTGTGCTAGAAGTTCACAGCCCTCTACAGCAAGGCACAGGTGAAGGGAGTGAGAATGGGAAAAAGAAGAACTGGCTTTTCTCTGTGTGAGAGCTTCTAACCTTGCTCCCTGGCTTGTCTCACTCCTGCAAGGAGCAGGTCAGGGAAATCCTGTTGACTGAGGGGCTGCCCTGGAGCTGGGAGGGGCTTTCAGAGCCTGCAGTTCTTCATTAGCCATGTTTGACATGTAACAGCTTCGTGCCATGCTGTCGGATTCAGGACTAGGCACTATATTGAGTAATGATGATGATTCAGCATTAAAGATCCCAGAACACCTAAATTTCCTCCTCTCCAAGTAGCTTGTCGTTGGCAGCCAGCCCTCCTCCTCGTCCCTCTGGTCTGTGATGCAGTACCAGCACTCAGTCAATAGGCCCAGGGAGCCAACAGCTTTGGTGAAAAGTGAGGCAGGTTGGAGGAAGACAGCATGAGCTGAACTTGAGTGATACACTGCCTCAAGTGGGGAAAGGGCCTGACCATGCTTCCTGCTGCTCTCTGCCCTGGGGTCCAACAGCCCCTAGCTTCTCAAAGATCCTGTCTTTTCTTGTGAACTACTGTAAATTATAGAAGAGCGTAGTCTCACTCTGTGGATTAGGATAAGTGGCTGGTCCTGGAAGGGCCTCACAGAAATGTTACCTGGAGAGAAGAAAATAATGCCTTCTGTTGTACAAAATATTAAGAAAAATTTCATTCAATTTTAAAATATAATCAGATCTCCCTTTTTTCCTCTGAGAAAACAATAAAGTTCTCCTTTCAGGTTAACATTGATTAAACACTTTTTAAATTGCTTACCTTCCCACATTAAAACAAAACAAAAGACCTAAACAACAATTAAAAAAAACCACAAAAACCAAAACAAAAAACCCCAACAAACAAACAAAAAAAAACCCCAAACAATATTTGTAAAGCTTTGTTCCCTATAGTGCCAGCATATGTTAGCACATGTGGCCCAAATTTCCTGGCTTGGGCTTCTAAATACAGCAGTAAGACAAAAAGAAGAACAGCAACATTAATATTTTTCTGACTTGGCTGGTTTTGATTCCTCAATGTGTAATTGAGGAAGATAGGGAGGGGAAGTTTGAGGTTAACTGAGTTAGTACTTCCAAAATTAGTACCTGGTAAGGAGGAGAAAGCAAGCAACATTTATCCATTGTTTAAATGCCTTTTAGCTCATTTTATGCAAAACTATTCCTCAGACATGCCTTGGCCTGAAGAGTTCTGTTTGTTTTATTCATTAGTCCTGTGGGAGATCCAGAGCCAATGACTGATTTTATGGGTTTTTTAGTGGTTGACTGCAAAGCAATGGAATTAAAAATCTGTACCATGCTGTAGAAACAAACATAATCAGAGCAGCTGCATTCAGGCATATGTTCATTGATAGGAAGACAGTTACACTGGAGAGAAATTTGGGCCAGTTTAACTGCTGAAGGAAAAAAACACAACCAGAGCTGGTTTGACTGTTCAAGTATTGCTCCTGATACTACACAGAAAGAAGATTAGGAACTTTCTTTTCTCTCAAAGAGGAACTGTAGAAGGCACTTTACATCACCATGTGGACAGCTATTTCCTTATTTACCACTTCATAATTTACTAACTGGTATGTTCTCATGCTCTGGAAGAAAACAGCTTTCAGAACAGGTTTTCACTAAAGTTATAAAAAGCAGGTGTGCTATCGTCAGACTGATTATACTTCATCCTGATGACATTTCACAGGATTTCCTAGTTTATCTCCAGTCAGCTTTTTTTTTCCCCACAACTTTCCAGATTTGCGTCTTATATTCCTGCTTGAAGATCCTAATCCAAATTCCACTGATCAAAAGGCTCACTTATCAAAAGACACTACATTCTTGAGCAATACATAAATAGACTGCAAACCTCAGTGCTGTTCCTGAATCAAAGCACTGAGCAAACCTCCAAGAGGGACTGGACTATTGTATGGATAACTACAGCATTTAGGACTGATACAGTGAAGGCTGAAAAGAAGCTTAGGAAGGGCACTTGAAAGCACGTGATTCAGGGCTTAACCTCCTCATCATAAGCTTGAAATCCAGTTATTATGTTTCTGCCAGCTGAAGGGTTTCATCCCCTGAGACATCTCTAACACTTTAGAAAGTCTTCCACTGACACCTACTGGTTTCAGATAAGGCCAGGAGTAAAAGAAGTATAAGAAATATTACATACCTGATTTCATTAGATATCATCGCATTTTGATCACACTAACAGGAAAAATTTCAACAGCAGAAGTAATTTTTGATTGGTTTTCCCTCTGACCCTTTAGAACCTTATGTCCATAATTTATACCATATGTCTTTTCTGCTCAGCTCAGAACCATCCTATCACTCACCTGTTTTATCATCTGGAGTCTGATTCATCTGTTGCACTGTTTCTAATTATTTCTTCAGTGTAGACTAGAACAAAAGAGAACAACAGTTTCACAAATATCTTTTCAGAATCATATACAAAGGTAGATGTAAGCAAATAGCTGTTACATATAATGAAGATTATTACACATCTGCAGAGGTCAAATATTGCTCTAGTAGCACAGAGAGAAACAGAGCCTCAGTGAATCCAAAGCAAAGTGACTCCAGGTTTGAATTCTCAGTGATGTAAAAGAGAGAAGAATTGACACTCTCTGAGGAGCTAACAGGATTCAGTCACTCTCTACTTTATTAAAACTGCAGCTTCTATTCCTAAGAGGAAAACTCTTGTTCTCTGAATGAGTGAAGCAACTACACATTATTAGATATCACAATAACCTAAGTGGACAGCTTAGTTCTCTGCCTGTATATCTATATTCTAATCTTCTTTTCATCATCAGATTTCAAAAATCCTACCAGGTATTTTAACAGCTACTAACCACTGGTATTTAAAAAAAAAAAAAAAAAAATCAGTCTTCTATGAAAATCTTTTCCTCTGCCCACACCCCAAGGATGGTTTCCCTACACATAGAAAGGACTACACATGATCCATGACAAGATGAAAAATTCAGTCTTAGGCTCTCAGTAGTAAGTAATGCATGCAAATGACTCAGATTTTGCTTGTTACTTTTCATGCAAAGCTAGCAAGTTGACATTAGGATAGCACATGTTCCCAGACTTCTCTGAAAACAGACTGCTCTTCAGAACTGAACAGTCTTATGGAGCACTGGATTTTTATACCAATAGCTGACAAACCTCTCAAGAACTGCTTTAGATAATTCTGGGATGTTTTTCACAATTCCCTTTCACCACTTTGGCAGAAGACAAAATGTCATATTCTTCCCCTTTATTTCTAAAATATTTATAAAAAACTTGCACAAAAATCAATCTCTGAATAGCCTAGATAAAATTTGCATGTGCATGAGCTATAAATATTCCACACTATGCCCTAATCCATCTTAAATTCATGCCAGTTTGACTATCCCACAGCAACACATCATGAATTCTCTCTCTGTAGACAAGTATAGACACGTAGATTACTGGGTCACTGTTAGTCATCTTTCTGCTTTCCTTAATAAAAACTAATGAGTCTGAGTCTCTTTCACACTCCAGTATCTTAACTGCAGAATCATCCAAAATACCTTTTAAAAGCGCAGAGTAAATATTGTAGAGTGTACACACTAAATATACTGGATACAACAATTGCAAAGATATAAAAGGCCTCTTGAGTCATCCAGTCTTGTTAGAGTTACATTTACAAGAAAAAGAGATGGGTTAAAAAAGGAACCAGCAGCTTAGTGAAAGAGTGACTTGGTAATTCTTCAGGTTCAGACAGTGGAGTGGGCAAGAACAAGAAAGCTGGTAGGCTGCCAGGACAGCTTTCAAGCCTAAGGGTTAGAGTTCTAGAATTAAACAAACATAAGGTCAAATATTGAGAGTAGCAAGTCAGATCAGAGCTTGGAGCAGCAGGAAGGAGATTTGGAAGTTGTGATATAAAATATCAGGGGCTCACACCAGTGGCATGGAAGCACTGGGACTGTCCAAAGAAGACAGGCAGCCGTAGAGGGCTAATCAGGCTTTCTTGCCTCCACAACAGGGAACAATATCAACACCTCAGCAAAAGTGACACAGTCTGAAATTTAACAGTGCAGGCTGCATTCTGTGTGGTCAGGAGACTTCACTGTGATGACATTGAGCTCTTTGCTGGTGGTCAGCTTAGAATGGCAAAAAAAAAGCCTTGGTCCTGCTCAGCGTTTAACCATGTCTCCCAGTATGATTGGTACAAAAGAAAGATTTTTGCCCAGAATAGTCCATTCACAAGGTCTAATCTTTTGGCCTTCTTTCAAGACTTGACATTTAAAAAACTTCAAGAACCCTATTTAGTTGTTTCTGCCCTATCCCATCTGCCTTGCTGTTGCTACAAGTGTTGATAGCATTTGAAACATTATTTGCTTCTTTCCAGAGCAGTACTGGCTTTCTGCATGAGAACCTGCACATCTTTCCTGAGTGCCTGTATTTCATCCCTTTGACCTGAGCCTTCAGAGCCTATGATAATGCATGAGAAAGAGGAAAATGTAGAGTAAGAGTAAAAAGTTGTGTAATTGAATTTGGTGCTTTGGTTTGGGTTTTTTTTGGGGAGGGAGAGGGTGAGTGGGGGGGGAATTTCTACAAGTTCTGGAACCATTATTAAAATGAAATTTTCAGTAAAATCCAGTTCTGATGAAAACTTCTGAATGAGCTGTTGATGAGACTAAAGGTTAACATAAAAAAACCCCTCTATTGCTGGTTTCAAACAGAAAACCTCTACAGCAGATTTCAGTCATCAAAGCTCTTTCCATTTGTAAATAGATTAAAGGTTTGTTACAGATAAAAAAAAAAAGAGAATATGCACAGTTTTCTGCATGCATCACAGCCAGTAAATATGAAGACTCAGACTCATGCAACCCCTTGCTTTTGGACAATCCTTTGTGGTGTTATGCCACTGAGCAGTGTGTTACTCAACCTAGACAAAGCTCTTATGCTGTCAGCTGTGCCACGTTCATCATTACCTTTCATTTTCATTTCAACAGATTGTCAATATCACACAGGTACTCCCAGGCTCAATGCTAAAGAGAGTGGATAACTAGGGTGAAATCCTCAGAGCAAATCCAAAGGATTGTCTCTGGGTCGATGGAGAACAGGGGCCTAAGAAGCTGTCAGAAACAGAAGGGTCTAGTTTTGGAGTAAGGAAATTAAAAAAGGAAAGAATACAAAAGGATGACATAGAGAAGTGGGCAGGGACTGACAGGCCCAGGATGAACTGAGATGGGGTCCTGTGCCATGGGCATGACGGGAAGAGGCTCCAAGGGGGCTGGGCAGGGCCAGCCAGGTATAACTCTGCCCTCAGAGCTTGATATCTCCTCTATGCTTCCCTTCTACTTCCGTAGTGGAAGACACCTTTCCTTATGTCTTTTCCTTTCACCAGAATTTAGGTGTCCCTGGTGGGTGAGGCAGGGAGAAGACGTGTGTGGCACTACTTCTGGAAGGCTGAGGCAAATACCACCCTCTGTTCAGAAGCATTTCTCCAGTAAACCTGGAAAAAGCCTGATGTGGCTCTAGCAAAGAGGAGACAGAAGGACAGTAGGCTTGACACTTCAGAAATCCAGCACAGTCTATTCAGACAATGTTCTGTTTATTCTGTAAGCAGCTGCTGTCTCAGATTTCTCTACTATGGTTTGCTCCTACAGAAACTGTTGTCAACAATAAAGCAAAAGGTGAGCACTAGATCTCCTGTGTCAAAGATAAGGTCAGGGAGTGCCTATATCTGACTTTAAATGCTTAATTTCTCTGTAGCATCACCAAGGAAATGAGCTAATATTGACAAACAAATATTATCTTGTAATGCGTTATAAGCAGAGAGTCCAGAAGAGCTCATGCTCTAAATAAATTGAGAGGAAAGAAGACCATCAAAAAATGGTTAACAATACAGATTACACACTCTTGTTTCAGTTTGGCTCCAGAAAAATCATACCTTTTGTGCTGTGACAGAAGGTTTGCTTATTCTCCCACTTTTAGGTTTGTTCCTAGAGGTGATCAATTGGATTTTGACTATAGCAATGCCATTCTCAGCTCAGTTCACTTACCCAAGTAGCCCCTCTTCCTCAAGGATTTCTTGATTTCTCTGTCCTCCTCTTCCCTTCTCTTACCTATAAATGTTGGATATTAATGCACAATTATTTCACCAACAAATATGGAGGAATGACTTTTTTGGCCCCTCTGTTATCACTGGGAGAACCAATGCAGAATTTCTATCATCACTATCATCACATTACAGAGTACAGAATCAGACTGCAACTTATGGCTACAATATTTTAGTGGTGTTCCATATGCAAATCATTGCCCTAAGTGCCCAAGAGGAAAAACAAACAGATTTTTTTTTCCCAAATAAAGGATTTCAATTTAGCATAGTGAAAAAATCAAAAGGAAAAAAATATAAAGTGGTCAATAAGAAATATCACTCATAGGTAACCTTCAAAGTGAAAGGTGGAAAAATAATTCACCAGTAGGTTACAGACTAAATTTTTTTCCTGAAGATTTTAAGGATTTTAACATTAGGGCTCAAAAGTTAGAAGGCTGGGGATTTGGAGGGGTTAGTTTGTTTGTGGGTGGGTTTTTTGGTTTTTGTTTTTTCTTAAATGACATATTTAACACAGTGCTTAAGCAATAACCAGACGTTTGGTGTCAGTTTGTGTTACTCACAATTAGAGAAAACCTGGGAAAGAACTTGTCCATCCTTCCTAAAAGTTGTCTGCCCTTCTCTCCTGACCATACAAATATTTCAGCAAGTGAAAATGTAAATATTGCATGTGATGCTGCTGTCTTGTAACCTGGGGAACACTGCAGGATGAAAGAGTGATGGTTTGCTGCTATGCAGTTAATTAAAAGGCATAAAGTCACAGTAGGAACACTGGGACACGTGCAAGGGCTCGTCTCACCAGCTGGGTCAGAAACAGAACTGGGAATGCACTAAAGACAAAATCACATGGCTTTTACAGCCATGCAGTTTAACTTGCTGGTCAAACAAGAAAAATTGAAGGAAACAACATACACACAGAGACACACACTTGTGACCCTAATTTAAATGAACGAATGAAAGCAGTGACTGAAAGCATATCCTGCTCCTGAATCAATTAATACAGGCATTTTCAATTCACCTTTTTCCCCAGTGCTATTTCTTCCAGTCTTGTGGCCTGTGCATGTGCACATGGTTTGCAGAAGTGTGCAATTCCTTGTGATTTCTCCTTTCTCCATTAACATGGTGAAGCTTATAAATTGAAATTATGTCAGTTCAAATCACTGAGCAGACTGGAAATCAACTTTCTATATAGGCATCTCTCTTAACACTTGTATTCTCTGCTCTTGTTTGATTGCCTGTGTACAGTGGGAGAAGGAACAAAAATGAGGAAGAAATTGGCTATCCCCTTTGAGACCACAAGTGATTAAATTTTTAAAAATTATGCTATAAGTCCATGAATTTTGTTAGATATGTGTGATTTTAAAGTGCGAGAAAGGGGCAAGACAAGAAGCTAACCTTGGAACACGCATTCCTTAAAAGTGACTGTTAGCTCAGAAAGACATAATTAATATATAAATAACCCAAGAACCCCTAGCTAAGGAATATAATAATACATTATTAAAATAATGTACTAATTAAATTAAAATAAATGAAATTAAAATAATACATTTGGAATCTCATAGCTATACATTGCCAAGTCTGAGTAAAAAATCTGGGCGAGAGAAAGAGAGGGTCTCTTAGGCAACCTGTGCTGGGTTCCTCTGTCATGGGAACATTTTCTCAAGAGTGCTGCTGGCCTCACTTCAAAGTGTTCTGTGCCTAAGATTAACTTTTTCACAATAAGCCTTTTAGGTAGAAAATATACTATGGCAGTTCTTTACTTTGTGAATATACTTATTTAAAATCAAGGCTGGTAGAAATTTCAACTATGTAATCGAAGGGCGAAGAATGACCTCACTGCTAGTTAGTACAGATTTCTGTTAAGCTTTATACCAGAGCTGCACTATCTCACAAAATTTGTACTGATTCAAATTGTCTCTGGGGAAAAGGTTTCCTGGGGAAAAATGCTTCAAAATTACAAGATCAAGTTGTTATCCTGATATAATACTGCCTCTTCTGCTCTCCCCTATCCCTTCTTCCTTTTACTCTGGCCTGTCAGCTCAGAGGCAGAGAAAGGTTGCTTGAGGTTATTGACTGAGATGGGAAGTAGCCAACTTTTGTGGCAAGTTCATTAACTGTGTGGCAAGTGATACTTCCGAAAATTCAGTGGAGGTATGTTGGAGGTATACAAGACTAACAACCTCTGCTTATTTGCTTGATCATTTCTTTTCCAGTTTCTGGTATACTTGGGCTTTTATTGGGATGGCTGTTTCAGTCAAGCCCGATCTCTATTTTCTATGTTAGTAGCCACAGTCCAGCAAACACCACTCCTAAATTCTCTGTAAAATGCCCTTGATAAATAAGCTGGCATCTTACAAAGGATGAAAACCTGGCCATAAGTACCACGCTGAGGAACAAATTGCCAAATTCTTTCCAGAATTTCTCTCATCTACATGAAATGTCCATTCCTCTCCAGGCCACGCTAGCCTAGTCATTTCTTAGTTTACCAACCCCCAAATGGTTCTGTTAAGTTCCACCCCAAATATCTATGAATCCAGTATCTAACTCTCACTTCTACGTTCTCATCATCTGAGTGCTGATGAGATTGTTAAGGCTTCCTTCAGGGCAGCAACTCAAGAAAGGCAAGCAACTTCTGCAAAATGTATGTGCTTCAGCGATCAAATTCACTCCCCATCCCACCCACCGCGAGGGGCCAGCCAGCTACAACTGTCTGTGTGTGAAGAGTCTACAGCACACATAGAGAAGGCAGCTTCTTTTCCAAATTATTTCAAACGTGCTGCTGGACAAGATGCTGAATATACTGTTCCTGCAGAAATGCTGACCAACAGTGATTTTTGTCATACAGATCACTTGCTTGCAAGATCCTGCTTACCTGTGTATCTAACACAACATTTCCACGTGACAGTGGAAGGAAGGGTAAACAGTGGCATAACAAATTTGGGTTCAGGGTTTTGGAACACGTAGTAGATGTGTCTTACAAGTGCTCAACTAAGCAAACACAGGGGATTGGGTTTTTGAGAAGAAGAGAGAGTTGATTTGGCCTAAACCTTTTTCATTTTCCTGGAACATGCAACTAATCCACCCAGAAAGACAAGGCAAAATTTACCTTTCCATCCACTTGGAGAATCATTTTCTTAATTTAGCCAGCTTGCTTTCATGCTGCTCTAATACTTTGGTCCCTGTTAAATCATTTGGTAATAGTTAAATCATTTAAATATTAAATCATAGTTAAAATCATTTAACTATGTTAAATTAAGTGGTAATCATTAAATCATTTGGTAAATCATGTTAAATCATTTGGTAATATCTCATGGTTTGCTATGAACTCCTTCTGGAAATGCAAGAATTTGTTAAACTGTTCAGTTTTATCTACACCAGCCAAGTAAGAAGGTTTGAACTGGTATTCCTCTTTGACAAGTCCCACAAGCATAACCTCTGACACATCGAACTCATCTCTTTAGATGACTCTCATGGAATCTGTCAGTTCCCTCCTCTTTCCTTTTAAATGCTTTCAACTTTAGCATTCCCAGTGGAATAGAAAAATCTGCTGAGGCTCTAACACAGGTGACTGTGGATGTGTTGTTAGGGCAGAAAAATTCAGGCTTTGGTGGAAGCAGAGGGATGCTGGATGAAAAGTTACCTGAAAATCTTTTAATCTTCCTTGCTCTTTCATTTTCAGCTGGGAATTGATTTCTTTCTATTATGGAACAAGTTTGTTTCCTGGCAGAGTACCATCATCCCTGTTTTATTTTCTCTGAAGGCTTATGAAACTTGTTACGATTTAAGTGTCCAGAGGTGTAAAGTTTAAGATTTGTTCTGTAAGCCATTTCCACACTATCTAAGAGGTGAGTCAGGCTCCTTGCTTGACAGTTTCTTCCCGTGGTGAAATGGATTGTTGCAGCACACACTTAAAAGAAAGAGGTAAAATATTCTTTAAAAAGGGAAAAGTTTAGATGACAAAATCTTTCAACACACAACAAAACTATTCTACTTTTAGAACAGAGTATTTTACACAGATATGGCCTACAAAAATATGCTATTTTCTCCTATTTTCTCTTTTTGGCAGCTGGATATGAGCCAGCATGTGCCCAGGTGACTGAGAAGGCCAGTGGCATCTTGGGCTGTACCAAGAATATTGTGGCCAGCAGGACCCGTCCCCCTGTACTCAGCACTGGTGAGGCTGCACCTCAAATCTTGTGTTCAGTTCCGGTCCCCTCTCTACGAGTAACACATTGAGGGGCTGGAGTGCATCCAGAGAGGGCAATGGAACTTGTGAAGGATCTGGAGCACAAGTCTGATGAGGAGCAGCTGAGGGAACTGGGGTTGTTTAGCCTGGAAAAAAGGAGATTCAAAGGAGACCCTATTGCTCTCTACAACTACCTGAAAGGAGGTTGTACCAAGGGGAAGGTCAAGTTCTTCTCACAGGTAACAAGTGAAAGGATGAGAGGAAATGGCCCTTGTACCAGAGAAGGTTTAGACTGGATATTGGAAAAAAATTCTTCACTGAAAGGGTGGTCAGACATTGGAATAGGATGTCTGGAGAAGTGGTTGAATCACCATCCCTGAAAGTGTTCAAAAGTTGTGTGGATGTGGCACTTAGAGATTTGGTTTTAGTGGTGAACAGAGTGGTGCTAGGTTAATGGTTTGACTTGATGGTCCTAAAGTTCTTTTCCAATCTTAAGGATTCTATGATTCTTGTCCACATCAGTATACAAATAGACAAACCTGGAAACACCTGTGGGTTCCTGTGAAGCTCAGCCTCTGCCCACATTCCTTGACAACACAGTCTCTGGCTTTTTTTCCTCTAGGCCTCTCCATGAATTTTGCTGCTTGTGAGTGCAGCTTTTCCTGCTGGTTCATTTACACTGGGCCTAAGGCTGATCCCTTTCTATGGTATGTCAAATAATTCCTTTTTCCTCACTCCGCACTGGAAAGGTGAGTAGGTGGCTGGTACAGGCAACATCAGCGAGAGAAGGGCAAATGTATGTTAGAAAACCTAATAGCTAGAATGACCGGATTAGGTAGCATCAAAGTAAAGTGTTGCTAATTTGGCTAAACCTGAAGAACATCTGTTTACCATATGTGAAAAACTGCCTGTAATAGTCTCAGACAGGTTAGCATTACATCTGAGGATAGCTGCAGACCGGTGACTCACCAACAATGCAAACACTGTAAGTACGGGGGGTGTGTTTAAAAGAAGTAAGAAGGGGAAAAAAAAAATGAGCAGAAAAGCTCATCAACTTTACCTTCAACTTCTCAAAAAAAAAAAAAAGAAATAGAGCTGGGAAAAGGCAAACTTGCTCTAAGCATCCACGTGACAAACAAGGAGCTAACAAGGAGCTGAATAACAGCCAGTATGATGGTTCAAGAGCATTAGTGCAGGAGAAGCAGTTGCTGTTGCATATTTTGACTTTACTTAGGCTTTTGGCATTGTCTTTTGTAGTAGTGTTATAAGTAAGCAAAACAAAAATAAAAGAAAATTACTGAGATTGACAGGCTAGCATGGGTGCAAAATAAAAACATCAAGAACTCCCTAAAACGGTATTCAAAGAATACTTATAAAGACTCCCTGTCCAAACAGAAGAAGTACCAAACAATTTTATATGGAGATTTATCCTGAGTCTGTATCTAATTTTCCCAGCATTTTAGTTTATACTATGGATGATGGAATACACAGTATGCTTGTTCAACTTGCAGATGACATGAAATGGAGACGGGATGCAGATATTCTTAGAGACAGGACTGGAACTGGAAATGCTCTTGATAAAGTGGAAATTTCTGAGAATAGCTGGATGAACTTCAATATCTGCAGAAATAAGCAGCTTCCCAGTGGCCAGCAGCAGCTGGCTCGGTAGAAACTGGGGAACATGGTGGATGACTTGGCCAGAACAAATCAATAGTGTCAGTGTGGTGAGCAAGGCAAATGTCATTTTGGGGTATACGGAACAGTCAGTGTTCAACACACAGCAAGTGAGAATACTTCTGTCAGTGTTCCCAACACAGATGAGGCTTCAGCCAAATGTTTTGTTCAGTTTCAGTCACCATGCTTCAGGAAACATTTAAGACAACTGGAGGATTCCAGAAGAGAGTAAGTTGAAACCATAACTGAGAAGAAAATGTATGTGGGTGCAAGAATTCAATTTAGCGTGGAAAAGGGACTAAAAGAGGGAAATAAAGCAGAAAACACGCTTGGAGCATGGCTGGAAAGATTTTTGGAGTTCAAGCATTTAAAAAAAACTATCTCCAGTGTTACAGACCATGTCTTGCTTTTCCCAGTTTTCCAAGTTTCCAAGTGAGCAGCCTGAGGTGATCAAGAACAGACCCTAACTGCTCTTGCTACCCAGGAAAACAGACTGGGAAACTGAAAGGCACATCAAATTTTATAAACTTTTATCTAATAGACCAGAACTATATTATTCTTTCATCAACAATATGACAAAAATAGGAGGGGGAAAAAAATTTAATTTTCCCTCCTTGGCACCCAATTTTTACCTGTTTCTTTCTAAAATGTCACTTTTAATTCCAGAACTATTTAATTGTTCCTATGATTGACTTGTGCTGGAGGGATGGAAATGAGCATGCTAAGAAGGTCATGATTTTTCTCATAAAAACATGCAAGAGGAAAAGCATATTGCTTCCTGTTGAATAAAGGATAAGCAGAGACTGCTGCTACTGAGGAGAATCTGCCTAACTGATCCTATCTGCTCCTCTCTTCTGTCTTCAAACTGACATAAAATCCTCTTGTGGGTTATTTATATTATTTATTCTAGAAGTGTAACACTAGGCTGGCTAGGTATATATCAGAGAAGGGGACTAATTGTGTTTTCCCATTCAGAATACAGCCTGGGATGGTCCTAAAGGGAAGTCTCAAGTTGGGTTGGGAAAAATTCATACTCAGATGCTGTCCCTTCATTTCCTCTCTGGGCAGAACACAGTAGTCTGAAAAATTCTACACAAAAGCAGCCTTTAATTCAGTCCTCATTTAGGCTGAAGCTTTAAGATCTAAGTGAATAGGAGATGAGATAAAGTATGAGGTAAGGCATGAAGCAAAAATTAAATCGTTTCTTGAACAGCCCAAGAGCAGGAATTTTCTATTTTTCCTCCTTAGTGACTCTCTCAAAGAGCAGATAGCAAGGATGAACACCTGAGGGCCTGTAGGTCCTGCTAGGGCATACGTCTGCATCCTGTCAAGTGAAAGGCACTGGAGTTCCAAAGGCACTGGACAGCACCAGCCTTTCCCCTTCCAAGAATATCTCCTGCGCAATTAAGACTAGTCTGCTTCTACAAATCAATCCCACCATGCCACTATAGTCTATAATAAAAAAAAACCACTGCTCTGAAGAGGAACTAAGCCTTTGAACATGTCTGCCTTGCATAGGTACAAGCACAAGACAACAGGAAACTAAATGCTTAGCAAAAAGTAGGGAGATAGAAATAAACAGTTTGGGAGACCTTGACAGGCTGGAGGAACTGACCAACAGAAACCTCTGGAGGGCCAAAAAGAAGTGTAACATCTACAGCTGGGGTGCTCTAACCCCACACAGCTGGACATGCTAGGGATGAGCTGAGTGTGTAACAGCTTTGCAGAAGGATACTTAGGAGATTCTTTTGGCAAATTGCACGAGAGCCAGCAGCGCGCCTTGGAACGGAGGCAGCCAATCACATACCAGGCTACACAAACAAGTGCATAGCTAGCAAACAGAGGAAAGCACTTATTCCCCTCTACTTTGCATGGCTGGGTCATGCCTGGAACATGGCGTCCAGTCTGCAGAGCAAGCCAGACAATGACAAACCAGAGAAAGTCCAGCAAAGGAACACTGAGACTGCTGAGAGGCTGAAGCACAGGCCATCCCACGTGGAGCTTTTGCGTATAGTCCAGAGATTAGACCACTAATGAGAGGCAGAATAGTAGGTTGGATGTAAGAAAAAAATCTGCATAGAAAGAATGGTTCAGCACTGAAGTAACACGCTCAGAGAGGTTGTGAGAGCTCCAAGCTTGGAAGTGTTAGCAACTTCACTGGATATGGTGCTGAGCATCCAATCAAAATTTCTTAGTCCAGCATGGAATCGGGCTGGACTGGATGACCTCCAGAGCTCCCTTCCAACTTAACTATTTCTATGTTTCCAGGAAGGTCTTTAAGCTTGCAAACGAAACACCGTAAAGTCAGGAAATACCTTGATGCGCTTCCCCTCATCTTTTGTCTTGTACATTCAAGCTGCACACTGCAGGTGGCAGAGAAGCAACAGCAAAGATGAGCAAGCACCGTTGTTGTAGTCACAGTGCCTGAAGAATGTAAGTCAGGCAAGGTCCGTAGGAAGAGGTAATCTCTTTTATTAGACTGACTGATATAGTTACAAGAACTTGGATGGGATATCAGGCACACAAATTCTTCTTCAGCCTGAAAATAGAAGTAGCCCACTTCAGTGCTAAACACAGGTTGAAATTGGTTACTCTGAATTTAGCTAGCTATATTTATCATTTAGACCATCTGAGAAAAAACCCACATAATTGGCACTTGTGGAGTGAAATATTCGTTAACTAAATTTTCATCTCTCCTCTTGATATACCTCCTGAAGGAGGCAGAGGGATATTTTTGCCTGCAGAACATGAGGGTGGAAGAGAGTTTAAAAGCGTGACAAAGCAGCTCTGTACAGCTAAGCATAGCTTCCCAAGAGTCAAGGAAGCTTGGGATGCACATAGCAAAAGACACACACACATGTGCCAAGCTCAGGTTTTGGATAAGGCTACGGAGCAGGGGTAGCCCAGCAGCATGTGTCATGTCTATCACTGTGGGTTATGCTCAGCTTTTCCTGCTGCAGCAAAATTTCATGCATTGCCCTCAGACTGGCACAAAGGCCTCGCCTGCTTCATTCCATGTGGCTTCCCCCCTCCCAAACATCCCACCTGGCCCTTCAGCCACAGCTGGCTGGCAGGAACCAGTGTAGCAGCACTGAGGTGCTCACCTGATTCTCCTCACACCAACACAGCCTGGCAGAGACTCAGGGACATGCTCACCACAGGTCCTGTTCACCACCACAGACACTGTCTGGATGCCCCATCGTCCCCAGGGCCCTCACCTGGCACTGGGACAAGCACCTGGGTCTGATGTTCCCTCAACCACGCTTCTGCCTGGGACTTAAGGCCAGACCCAGGCTTGATTTCGGACTGGCCCTGTCAGGCACTGGTCTGCACTTCATTGCCCACTTCCAGGTCCCCCAAACTTACCACAGGCACTCCTTGCTCCTGCACAAGAACTGGACTCCAGTTACAAATCATCCTGGAGGGTGGATGCTAAGACATGCAATACCCTCAGCGAGGGTTTTGGGATAGCCTCTTCACCTTCCCAGTTACTTGTTGTGCTAACTACCGCTGCTTTTTTCACCAGTACAATTTCCCTTCCGAGTCTTGCACCAGCCTTCCTGTCAACACGGGAGTGGCAGAGGGCCTTGACCACCACCCTCACCTCCATGAAGGTTGAAGCTTCATATGGTTCTAAACAGATCATGGGACTCAGATACAAACAATAAGATTCTGAAGGGTCAAGACCTTACATTTAGTCCTACAGTACGGTTTGGGTTTTTCCTCCACACTGGCTAACCTCCAAAAACATAGTGCTGAGGAGATTTCTTTCATTGACTGAGCACCAAGTTGTTTCTATCAAAAATACTTTAATCTTCAAGGAAAGAGGTATTTGTATTGCTGACAGCAGTTAGTAGCTGAAGATTTTTAGCCATGGACTGAGCTGAAACACTGGGTAGATGCAGGATGGAGTACCAGCAAAAGGCCTAATCCAGCAAAACTGAATTCCCATATCCTCACACAGTCACAGCAGTATCTAGTGAGAGACCAAGAAGCAGCATCAAGTCATGTCATGGGCCTCTCCAGAAGAGTTTCAGGTGACATGAGCTGACTGTGTACCAGAAGGATCTGTCACATGAGAAACATGATATAAGCAAGTCTTAACACTTAAAATCAAAGAGGGGGCAAAACTACACAGTAAATGGTCTGCAGAAGAGGTGAAAGGAAAAAAGTGATAGAAAGCCTTAAGAGCAGGATATCTAACAAAGCTATGGAGAAATTGAGCTTCCATGAGTGTCATACCAGAGTTTTGAACCTGCATCAAGCTGTTGAATCAAAATGTAGACAAGCTGATGACACAGTGAGAGTGCATGAGAAATAAAGTGGAAGACAGCCTTTTCCCTGGCAGATAGCAAAAGCCACGTTTGACTGGCTTTAGGACCATGATCAAGGCCCTTATCTTCTTAGCACAGTTATCATATATGCATTAGCTTGACAATCCCATAATTTTTTTTCCAGTGCAGACAGAAAGAAATCTAAACTCAAACAAATAGAAAAACAAAAAAATAAACCCACAAAACAAACAAAATCAAGAAAATAAATCATGCATCAAATAAATAAATAAACCCAAACCACTATACTGATGCTGTATATTAATCTTACAAGCATACCTAATTAAATCCATTTCTTAGAATTCTGAGTAGCATTGCACTGCATGCCTAAGTCCTGACAAACCAGATGACAACCACTTTAGCACATTTTGAGCACAGCACTGGTCATCATATCTGCCTGACTCAAAGGTCTGCCCTTAAGCTGGCATCCATCCTTCATATTGGCACAAAGCAGCTGAGCTCCTCCTTTCAAAGAATCTCTGGTTTATGCTCAGGAGTCACAAAACAGCTGGACCCAGTTATAGCTTAGAGTAAACATGAAACCTCTCATCTGTGCCCAGAAGTGATCATTCCCAGCTGGCTCTTCTATGTATGATGACCACAAATATAGGTAGGTCAATACAGCTTTGTTACTCTTGAAGCATGCAGGCACCAAAAGACAAAGCCTCTCTTACCTCTGAGCTACTGGTCCTGATTCTCAAACTATATTTGTGTAAATGGAAAAGAAGTGGCAGCATTCCTTCAGTTACTGTTACTGCTACAGTGAGGCTTTTGTTTGCAATGAACAGAAAAGGCTGCCAAGAAATCAGATCTATTGCTGTAAGTTTTACGGATATTATCTTTCCCCCAAATGCCCTGAAATGCAAATATCTTATGGTTGTTAAGTACTTTGTTACAGTCACGAGTTCAATTTGCTTTAATTTCATATTGTTATTACATAAAAAGACACCATCAGGCAGAGGGCAAGGGATCCATGTGAAGGGTTGGTTATATTTGCTTTGTAAGCCTCGGTGAGGAGCCTGAACCAGACTAACGCAGCCAGAGTGGCCTTGTGCTCAGATCTACGGAGCAGTTCAGAGGCTGCACAGGCCCATTGTGCTAATGAGAGGCAGATTATAGCTATGGAAGAGGCAGAATGAGGGTAGACTCTCAGTTATCTCTGGCACAGAGGCAGGCTGGATGCTGTATTGAGTCAGACGTGTAATCTGGGCTCTAAAATGGGCCCTCACGGGCACTTGTGGCAAAGGCAAGATCCAAAGCTGGGGAATGGCAGCAATCAGCCATTTGCATTATTAGAGTAGGTCTTCTGAGGGCACCATCACTAATTACACTGCTACCTTTGGAGTTTAAATAGGCATTGACTTCAGGAACTGACAATGATTTAAGCATTTACATCTGTCCCAACCTCACTTTAAGACTGATCTTTATCAAAGGAGTCAGCAGGACCCTTCTGTGAAAACTCTAATGAACACAGCCAGAATCCAGCCCAAATTTTTTCACATGTACCATGACAGAGCTGAAAGCTCTAGGCTGCAGAGGGAAAACAGCACGAAGATGAGGGAGGGAGGTTCACCATCGAACTGGGATAATTCAAACCTGATTGCTGTGCAGGGCAGGCTTCATACAAAGGGAAAAATGGAGCCCTTAAATAAAACCCATCCATCAAAGTGTTTACAGAATCTGAGAACAGCACCACAGTCCAGCTATTCAACAGTCACAGCATCCAGTCTCATCAGTATCACAGGGAAGGCTCATGTCATCACCAGCTCCAAACTCCAGGATTAGATTTAAGAGAATTTCTAAACTTAAATCCTTAAACAAAATCAGAATTCCTTAACAAGTCAAAATGTAAGATAGTTTTTAAATACCTGCTATGTAGCTGTTTGTCTCCATCCCAGTTTGCTACCCACACTTTCGTCCCAGAAACATAACAAGAGAGAAAAGTGACTGCAGCTTTTTTAAGCTCTCCCTGCTCTGCAAACACACAATTTTCAGCAAGCTGGGGATCGGCCACATGCTAAAAATCCTTAGAAAAGTTATTTCTCAGCAATTTAAAACATCACTGTTTTGCTTTTCTAAGTTATTTTTCATCGTCTATTTAGGAAGTATGTTTCTGTGTATTCTCAGCCTGTTGCTGACATAAATGTTGAGATTCTATTATTTCCAACAATAGTATTACCTATTTGGAGTCTATATAACCTGTAGAAGAAGTATCCAGGCAGTTTATTATCAAGTTAGATGCAACTATCCTCAGAGTAAAAAAATTGTGGTTTTTTTTTTTTCAAAATATCATTCTCTAGTGGAATTTTCACAAGCATTTCCCTCTCATCATTTCTTGGCATGTAGGAATTAAAGCATGTTACATTTTTCTCCTAGGTTACTTGTGTTTTAAACAGATAGTGATTACCATGTGGGTATAGTGCTGAAGAACCACACAGGCTGTGGGAAAACCATGCATTTTAAAAATAGTTGCTTTTATGTGCATGCACAGAAAAAAGCATGTGAAAAATTTGGACTAACCCTATAGGGTACTGTGGAGAATTACACAGTTCATATTTGGTTTCTAATTATTTCTAAACTTATTACAGAATGCGACATATTCTATTTATTTTATTTTTTTTCCAAGGTGAAAGTAGCACTAGTGAAACTGATATTCCCAACCAGTTCATCTCCAGGAAAACTTGATGAGACAAGCTCTAGGAAGGAAAAGAATTCCGTCTGTTCCAGCCCATCCTCTCTCTCTGCTGAAGTTCTCAGTATTCCCCTCAATTCAGGACAAAAATGGCATTAACGTCACTTATGGAAGGAAAGAAAATGGGTTAGAGCCATCAGCCTACCCTGTAAAGCTTATAGAAAAGACAATTCCAGGCTGTGTCAACCACATTAGCCTTGACTGCAGCAGCATAAACATTAAATTATAGCATTCTCAGTCACAAGATTCTCTTGTTTAAAATATAGAGTTGCTACTAAGATGCAGAAAAAGAGTTAGTGATAAGTCACTGACACAAAGCCTTCCCACATCTGCAAAAGGAATAATGCTCCACTCCAGTTTTCCCATGGTATGTTTTACATTGACTGACTTGACTGAAAATGATGACCCAGATCCTCTCTTGGTACACGTTCCAGTTGAAAGAATGCAAAAAAAATCTTTCCTGTTTACCATGTGAATGTCTGCTACAGCATTTCCCATAGCATCAGTATTCCAGGGGAGGGGAAATATCTGTGTCAGAAGTGTTTTGTCAGATGGAGGTTAGATATCAAACAAAATGGAAGCTCAAGCAAGTCCTGCAAAGTCTGTTTTACTGTGACTAAAAGCCAGCAGCAAAAGGAATAAGATACACAAATGGCTTCATCTATGACACAGGCTACACAGGATCAATTAAATTTAGGAAATTAGTAAAAGGTCTTATAAGTTCCTTAGGTTCTCTTGATGGACCAGACACTTAATAGACTAATGCTTCTGGTATATCCCCAGTAAAAGATAGCTGGCACTGATGGCACTGCTCTGCTGGAGACAGGAAGAGAGATTTCAGAGAACTTTTTCTGTATTATGCATGAAAGAGTCGTGAAAGATTCCAAAAGCAACATAGTCTAAGTTTTTGTGTATTATTTTATACACATTCCAACAAAAATCAACATGAGAAACCAGTATGTATTCCTCTGAAACTAGTTTTACCATGCTTGTGGTTCTAGAGTACCTAGAACCTTTACTACTGCTGTGACTTTGAAAACTTTGTAACTTTGAAAGGAAGAGTGTATATTGCAGTGCAGGTCTGTAAGAGACTATAGCATGTTCTAATATATTTCATAACTAACCATGAAAAACATTGAGAGCTGCACAGAAGATAGACCCAGATACACCTGGGCAGATACCGAGTCCAAAATAGGAAGTTGTCTGATGACTGGAGCTGATTGAGACAGTTTAAAAGGATCCAAAGAATTATTTATACCACTTCCAGCAGCCCTGGAAAATAGCTGCAGAACAGGAACTACACAGGTGTGGTACCCAAATCAATTTGCCATTGGCACTTACATAGAAGTCAGTAAAAATTTAAAACAAAATCTGCTACAGTGTTTAGTTATAGGAGTTTGATTTCTTTTAAGATATGTCACTGCAGCAGCTCAAAAGTTAAAGGTGCAACCACATATGCAAGCTTGAAACCTTTCAGTGTGATTTCTTAATCTTCCCCTCACATCCAGAGAAAATGGAGAAGGAGGTACTCATCAGCAGCACACTTGAGGGCATCACAGCCCTGTGATATTTGTCCTCACCTGACAAGCAAGTAAATATCTTTCTCTACATATATTTGAATTCTAGACTGCATGTAACCAGGAGTATTTCCCAATATGCATAACACTAAATAAAAAGAAAGTGTTTAGAGTGTTTAAATTGAAAAAAAAAACCCAAACCATCCAGTGTCTGGCAAGTTGCACAAGGTTATAATGAGAATCTGTCACAGAACAACTTTGTTCCTTCAAGTCCATAAGTAGCACCGTAACAGATGTCCATTGTCTTTCCAAATGAACTGTAAATATTCTTCTCTTCCATCAGTACATTTTCATGTTAAGAAGAAAAGCACATCTTGCTGGCCTTTTTTCCCCACTACTCACATGAGAAACTACATTTTTTTCAGAAAGGTGGCTTTCTTTTTGTCTCAAGATGTAAAATACACCTGATATTGAATGTGCTTTTCTTTCCACAAGACAGCAGCAGAAAACAACCTGGACTTCACTAGCTGGAAATTAACATTAGTTATTGTACCACTTCTTTATGATGAACTTGTTCATCAAAACTACCCATATTCATCACTGTACCACATTCACTACTGCTACTTACATTGGTGGCAAAATTTTCAGAGGCTTCTGACAGCTACTGGCTCTCTTAGGTACTTCCAAAAGGTTTTTGTTCTTCTTTTTTTCTTCTCTCATTTATTTTATTTGCTTTTGGGTTTTTTGTGGTTTTTTTTGTTTTGTTTTGTTTTTTTTTTTAATTTTACAAGCCCTATATTTTTATTTTCAATGTGCTTATTAAGAAGTGTTTATTAACAATTGATGTTGTTTCTAAAAGCAGCAGATATACAGCTAAAGGAACAGAAGTAACACTACAAACATATTCTCACAGGGTATTCACAGGGTTTACAATGCTGTAAAGAAGAAAAACTATTAATGACAGCTGCATAACAGATGATATGGTGAAAATCATTTAGTCCTGCCAGCAATGTTACAAAAAAAAAAAAAAAGGAAAGAAAAACTTTACCTGCTACAATTCATTCTTTTCATATTTCTTGAGTCTCAGATATCTCCTTTCTTTTAGACTTTTAAACAACAGGTATAATGCACACACAAGCTACCTTCTGATGCATTTCTCTGTAACTTTCTTGACTCAAAGATCTTCATCTTTGTAAGCAGCTTCCATGTACAGGTAGTTCTTCCAGAGCAGTACTGAAACACACTGCAAAAAACTCTTCTCCCTAACCTCAGGAAGACAGACTACGGATTGAGGAAGGGGAATTTCTCCTTAGCTTTGCCTTCAGCAAAATAAGTACAACATCGTAATCTCCAATACTTGTTGAGCAGGTGAAAGCTATTGATATTTCTGTCCCAGAGCGCTTTGATACTTTCAAGTAAGACAAATTCAAAGTTCCTCAAAACCAACAGCAATACTCATTTCCTCCACAAACATCAATGAGCTTAAGTCAAAGTGCTTTCACATTTATATTTTTCATTATCTGTAAGGGAATATACCCAGGCTTGATTTTTCTAAGTTTCTGATGATGTTCTTCAATTGTCAAAGGGCTAAAACTGTTAAGGAAAGCAAACCAAATGGACAGTGACCATCAATGGCAAAGCACCAGGCTGTGCTACAAGAGCTAAGCCTGCACAACAAGCAGAAAAATATGAAAAGGCATGTGATTGACTGCTGCCAATTTTAAAATCTTGTCCAGAAAATCATTAATTGACCTCAGCCTATAGATCCTTGCCAACAGTACAGAAACAGGTGGAAAATACTAAATCAATTGCATGTAGAGAAACATTCTTCTTGTATTTCCTTTCCCTCAAAATAATTCAGAAAGTCTTAAATTTAATGAAAAAACCCTAAAAAATGCATTAAATGTCAGTGCAGTTTCTCTCTCACCACAAAAGTTGGCCCTTGCAGCAAAAAGAGCTTTCTGGAAGGGCTGGTCACAAGAGTATATATTAGGTGGAGAAATACACAGAATTATTTTTCCTTTTTTTTTTGTTGTTGTTGTTGGTTTTTTTTAAGCTATTTTTAAATTTCATTTTTAATGAGTTGTTCAGAATTTTGTTTTACAGTTCTCTGAACCCACCTTATATTTTCAGGGTATTGGCAGCTGTTAAAGTCCTATATTGCTTTGGACTAGACCTTACAAATATGAGTGCAGGATTATTTTTTTGAAATTCAGCATCTGAGTATCTCAATAATTCCCAAAGGTAGCAAATGATTCTTTATCAGCTGCACTGACATTAGACAGTGGCAAAGCAAGGATCTGTGTGAAAGGTATCTGTCATCAACAAGGTAACCCCTCTGGCAGCAGGAGGGCAAACAAAAAAAGAGTTCTCTTTGCAGTTTGTAAAAATGTGAACCTGCACCAGGTGATAAAATAATACCAAAAAAAATCTTATGTTGGGAAAAGATACCATAAGCAGTAAACTGCAAATACAGGGAACAACAAGCACTGCTTATTCAAAAGACTCCATTATGTTTTGAATCACTTTGTGCTGCGGTTTACTTGTGGTATAAACACACATATATGCACACACATTCCCATCCCTCACTTGCATTCCCAATAATAGCAAAAATAAACATGAAAAATAATATTAAAAACTCTGTATTCAGTAATATTCACACCAAAGTATATGTATAGATATAGCCATTAAAATTATGAACATTTCTAAATATATTTTATGTATCATACATATATTTATATGTATAATTACATATCCACAGAAGTCGTCTTGCTGTGCTAAAGCCAGCAGTAAAAGCAAAAACAGGTTTCACAATAGGACACCCATATATGCATATGTACTGGCTGTTTGGTTTGTGAATTTATTTACAACTTAACTATATCATAATAAATGCTTACTGTTCTATTGTACAAACGTAATAGTAAAGGTTTAGGTTTGTTTTTTAAATACAAAGACTGCAAATGAATACATGAAAAAAATTACACACCATGTACAGTATTTATAATTTATAAATGCAAAGTTAAGACCTCTTTAAATTATTGCACTTGCATATTTTTTTACAAAGATAGTTTATATGTATCATATATATATATATGTGTGTGTAAATATATATATATATAAAACAAATTTTTCAGCTCACTAAATGTATTAAAGTTGAATGTTGTTACCTTGAAGTTCTTTCTTCTTCACATAACAGCCCAACCTGAATTTGGAATATTTATGAAACTACTCTACAAATCAGTTTGATCTACCCTAGAAAGCAGTCCATTATTTTAGTTTTTTTTGACAGAGTATACACCCGTATTACAATCGAGCACAGTTTTTGGTCAGAAAGCAAACAAAAGTTATGATGTGCCTTTGCTAGACTGGGATATGCAACTTAAAGTTTGAACATGAACTTCCTTGTAGTAGTGTGCAGAAAGCCTTCTCTGTGTTTAGAATGAATAAATTAATTGTTCCACTTCACAGAACTGGTCCAATATCACAGTGTTTGAGGCAAATGCATTATTTCAAGAGGGTCATGATTGATTTGAGCATCTAACAATCTCTATTTTTTAACATGAATAGTGCTTTTTGCTACTCCTACAATTTTAACAGTACATGCTCTAAGTGCAGTCACAGCAAACTGATCTCACTGTTTTAAGTTAAAACACAGGAAAGAAATCTGTGCCACATAAAAAGATGAATTCTACTCTGCATGTTCCCTCCAATTTAATATGCTTGATCATATACTAAAAAAAACCCTATTGCATTTCTCTAATGGTCACTTATAGAAAAAAAATTACTGCCATGAGTTGAACCATTACAGGGGAATGTTGCAAAACCATGCAAAATTCATAGATTAATTGTAACAACGGAATTTGTCATGCTGTATTAAAATATGCAACATCTCAGATGAGTATCATGCTATGTCAACTATTTTTCTCACTTAGTGCATACCTTTCAGGCACCATTTCATACAACATTACAAATGCTCAGTTACAATTTCAAACAGTGCTTTTACCTTAACTAGACTTAGGAGGGAAAAGCAGCTGGAATTATTATCAAGAAGAATGCAACTGTAGGAATATAAAATCTAACACTTCTAGGAAAGGAAAAGCCTATTAAGCTCTTTATACGTTCTTTTGGGCAAGATCAGTTTTAGTAGGATAAAAATGCAAGGAGGAATTACTCTTGGCAATTTAACTTAAAGAGTCAGATGTCTTACAAACCTAGATGTCTTACTCGACTGTGAGTTCGAGTCCAGAACTTTGAACAATTAAGTCTCAACATGTCTTTGAGCCATGAAATTCAAATGCAGCTCCAAAGTTCTAATTCTTGGTGGGTTTGACTTTGAAAGTGCAGGTACAAGTCTTTTTTCTACAAAATATTTACACATATGGATCTGTACTCTGTAAATGCTAAGACAGACTCTATCTGCTTAAACAAACCCAGCTTGTCATGAATATTTTTGTTCTCTAGGTCCTAACAAGGTCCTAGACATAGGACATATATAGGACAAAACATAACATTTTGTTATGACCTTTCTCCTTTTACACACGGGGAAATCAAACCAAACCACAGCCACTGAAGCCAATTTTTTAAAATTCTAATAGACATTATACTATTGCAAACATATGTTTTAAGTGGTTTGGACAGTTCTATATTAGAAATAGTAGCTGATTCACTTGAGACATTAATAGAACAATTTATTGCCAATTTGACAAATTTGCCAGGTAAACATGCTCTCTATCAGTACTTATAAACTTCAAAACATATCATCGTGTGTGATACTGCCAAATATTTTTAACGGTAGGGAGCAGAACTAGTGAAGTTATCTTTTCGGTGCGTGAATAAAAGATGAATGAAAAGCTTTCCATACACACAGACATAGTGTGATAAGGAATACTTTTGCAATGCTTTTACGATCAGCATTTTTAAAATGGAGAGGGGAAAAAAGTGAAAATAATGGCAGATATATTTAAAGCAAACATGCTTAAGCAAATATACTTAACCCATGAAGGAAAGGAAAACGTTCCATCCAGTTGTTGGGGTATCTGAATTTCAAAAAGCATTTTTGTAGTCATCATAGATTTAGATAATTTCCATGTAAATTAGTAACAATGGCTTCTGTCTCAAGTACTTAGTGGATGAAAGGTTGCATCTGCATTATTTAGCTGAAACAGAATAGCTAAGGAGGAAAGTAGAGGACACAGCATGAGATATTATTCATTCTACTTTGGTGTAATTGTTTCCTGCCATGTTTTTCTTTTTTTGTTTTTGTTCTTTTTTAATTCCAAACCAGTTTGCTGTGATTACCAAAGTATTTCTGCACTTAGAATTGGTAAGGGAAACTGAAAAAAATGATGGGGCTGTTGCCAGGTAACATGCATCATACAAATAAGATAACTTCATATTGAATTCTCAGCCTGTGGGATCTCTATATACAGCAAAGGCTTAGGTGCATTTATACATTATGCGACTACGGATCACGTACTGTACACATATACAGATACTGGCATGTGCTCGACCATAACAGAAGGCAAAACTCAAGAGGCCAAGTTGGTCACATGGAACCCAAAAGCTGGCATGCCTATTAGAGTAATAGAGCCCAAAAGACAGGAGATGGAAAAAGAGAACCTATGTTATGTCTTTAGGTCACTACCATTACTCATTGCAGCTACACAATGGCCATGTTATCAAGGAACCTCTACAAGAGTGCATTATCTGTGAAAAAGCACATAATGCAGTATAGGCTGTATGTGAAAGGTATGCAAAGACTGTGTTTTCACCTACTGTGTGGATCACTATGAAGCTTTTTTTCTCATTATTTTTAAGAGAAAGACAAACACAAATTAAGTGTTGTGAAACATACTCTGTACAATTGCACTAAATTTAAAAGAGTGGCATTACATGTAAATCTGTGCATAAGTTTGTAAGGCTGAGGCCTAAGTTAGCACAGAAGTGTAAACACACCATTTAGTGTACTTTTCTTCAGTCAGCTATTCTTTCACTAAGAAAGGCATTTCTAAACCTGGAAATTTTGCTAACTAGGGGAAAAAACAAATAGACAAATGGAAAAGTTTCCTAATTTCACTCATCTTGGGGTGGGGGAAAAAGAGTAGGAGACATGCAGTGTTACTGTGCAACACAAAAGCTACTCAATACAAACACATTTTTGATTTATTGTGATGGTACCACAATCTCTCTTATCAGACCTGACTTTTCTGACCAGGCTTTTGTTCCCAGCAGATAGCATACTTCAGGTATGTCTCTAATACCTTTTAAAATACAGCTCAGTAGGTAGAAATAAAAATGATGACTTTACTTAATTGTGAGCTAGGCAAGGAAATCTTTGCTGTCACATTTAAATTTTCTCCAACCTGAAACTCTCTTTCATATCAGAGATAATTATCCAGTACTTCCAGTGTTTTAAGGGAGGAGTTGTCTAGGTTTAAAAAACATCCCAATGGTCAAAGCACCATCGCTAGTTCTATCAGCACTTCCCTTGTGAGTGACAGACAATTGACATCATGATGCTTAATGTTAATGAAGTACTTTAAAACTTTAACCTGAATGTTGGTTTTCCTTTAGTTTGCAGCAAGAGAATTCACTGTAACCTAAGCATAAATTATAGTCTCCAAGGATTCTGCTGGAGTTCAAACTGATTACAAGTAGATCACACATAAACATTCACAATAGCAATGGGTATATTGTTCTATTTATAGCCAAGAACTCCCAAGTGACACTGGTGTTAAAGCCAGCCACAGTACGGTATAATAAAAGTACCATTGAAACCCTTACTAGAAAGATATAATTTAGAAGTACCCCATAAGATTCCCCCCACCCCCATCAGTTTTAAATTAAGGCCTCAGCAATGTAGCCCATGAGATAAGGCCAGTCTTTTATATTCACAAGTTGTAAGTTCTCTTTTGATAGCTGACTCCAAAACATCTGGCTTGTCATTTTCCCTCTGTTTACGTTGTGTCACTGGTGTAGGTCAGGAGATTGGCTGCCAGAGTCACTTAGATGAGGTAACTCCATGGGTGTTACCTTCCTAGGCAGGTCTACTTCTTAGTTAGTATTTTGTAGCTTTCCTTTTTCCTTTTTTTTTTTTTTTCCAAATAAAAATGAAACAAAACAAAAAACAATCCCCAAAACAAGAAGGGGTGCTTTTCAGGTTAAAGCAATCAGTTGCTGCTGTTCAGTCATCAATCTTTACAGGAAGAGAATCTGAGGTCCCAGGAGCAAGGGATTGAGAAGAAATCCATATAGAGGCTTCCTCACCTCTCGTTACTTTCTCCCATTGGTTGAGATTGTCCCTGGAGATGCAAAAAAGTCAAAGGTAAGACACTGTTCCTAAGTTTACTGGGATTTATTTCTTCCTTACAATGTCTGCTGTACTATACTTTGAGATTTATATTTATGCAAGTATATTTATATTAGTACCTGTATGTCATCAAGCTTATATCATCTATACATTATTTCAGCCTTCAACTTCAGTTGTCCCATTTTGTAATTCTGTCTGACCCATAGCCGTGTTAACTCTAAATTAGCCCACAGTGTACCTTCCTTCCCCAAGGTAGGCCCTGAAGCTAGAGGCTACCACCTGCTTCCATGACAAATTTATAGCCCTCAGGGCTGCAGAAAAGCCCAGCTGTGACCCAAGAGAGACATGTCTGCAGAGACTCTGAAACAGCACTCTGGAGACAAGAAAGCTTTCATACTTTGGACTTCAGGGATTTTACCGCAGCAGATTTTACTTCAGCCCCTTTCAAAAACAGCAGAGAAATCAGGACTTTTGCCAGGAAGCTTCCCTCATTGGAAACCACAGGAGCACAGGAGCTTTCTGAAACTCCTACACATGGGCTGCCTGACAGCATACAAAATGTTGGATGTCAATATCACAGTATCAATTTTCAATTACTCGTGTGGTAATCATATTATCAATCTACTGAATTTAAAGGGTACACCTTTAGACATAAATTTCTTTTAGTGTCTCACAGTCTGGCCAATCCTTAAATTCAAAATTCAGTTCATAAGCCATAAAATGAGGAGAAATTAAGCTGGCAATGTTCTAACGATCTGAAAGGGGTACAAACCCATAGTCTTACTTGCTGTACACCAGCACCACTCTAGTGACTGGGAAGTCTATATGCAATAGTGAACCATAATTGCAATCTATGGCCAAATCTCAGCATTCAGTCTTCAAACACAAAGAGAAAGAGAGCAAACCCAACTGTTTCATTTTCATACTGTTAGATCCCTAGTTACTAAAATAACAGTTCTTAGATGCTTCAGTAAACAAACAGGATGGCAACAGTACTAAAAGGTCTCCCACGATACGTGTCATACCATGATATTACACTGGAATTTATGTGGCATAGCTCTTCCGATTTTTTGGTCACAGCCTTGCCAAAACACTTGCTAAACCAGCAAATATTGATCTGAAAGCATGGTGTACAGGTAAGAAGAGAAAATGTTGCATTTTCTGGGGATGGTGGAAGAGAGGATCTGATGGAGTCTACCAAAGAAAGCTGGTGCCCTCTAGGGTAACACCTGCACCATTTTCTGCAGGAAAATGCTCTGCCAGTGCTTCAGGCCAACTGGAAGTTATGAACCCAGCATTAATATGGCACTGAATCTCAGCAAATACAATCACACACTAAGAATCAGAAAAAATGGAGCATCTCTAGTTCTGTCTCCTTCCTGGAACTGGGAAAGTAACGAGAATTGCAG
Organism: Eulacestoma nigropectus; assembly: GCA_013397775.1. NCBI lineage: Eukaryota > Metazoa > Chordata > Aves > Passeriformes > Eulacestoma > Eulacestoma nigropectus. The sequence goes on from VZTE01001837.1 coordinate 105,577, forward strand.
CCAAAATATTTTTAAATTATATAAATTTCAGCAAGAATTGAGAGACCTAAAAGTACAAGGAAAATAGTTTTAAATTATTTGGTCTGAAACAAAGGAAAAAAATAAATCACTTCATCCTCCAAATAAATACACTACCATACATTTATACTTTGTTAGGCCTACTGAGTGCATGGGCTACAAAACTTACATAAGACTTATTCTGAACACTGTAACACAGGTGGCTAATAGTTTTGACCTACACAGAATGACAAGAAAGCATTTAAAAAATGTGGAATAAATTACCAGACAAGAAAACCTTCTAGACTGTTAGCTGCTACCCTACCTTAGGGAAATCAGTGTTGGATATTTTATTTTATTTTTTTGTAAGGTAGAGATAATACGATTCATTTGCCTTTGAGCTCCCAATGAAGCCCTGGCTCCTAGTGTCTGGAATAAACACCCAGATGCTCTAAAAATAAAAGCTCTGATGCTGACATGCTGCCTTGGCTGCTTTTGCTACTATTATTTGTGGCTGGTGTCTGAGTTTCAAAGAACTCAAGGACACAGCAGCTTAAATATTGTGTTCCAAGAATGAGCACTGCTGCTGAAGGGGTGATATCAAAATTGGTTCAGTCAGCAACTAAGGAAACACCAAACAAGAATGAGGCTGTTTGCCTCTGATCACACCAAATAACAGTTACCCATCAAAAATAAAGGAAAAACAAAAGTGTAGCGCAAAGTCAGCCATTTGAAACACACTGGGGTATTCTAGACCCTGCAATAACATCATTTTTTTTCTAACTGGGCACCTGAAGTTATATCTCTATTCTGATTTCCTATTCTCTGTCTCCAAGACTTAACCCTCAAACTTCCTCTTCATTCTCTTCAAAGACAAAGCAGAGGGTAATTTCAAGGCTAAGATAAAACTACCAAACTGCTCCTCAGAAGACTTTTTTCCAGGGTTTGGATTTACAAGAAGCTCTTTAGTCCTGCAGAGACTTTATCTACACATCTCCACTCCAGTTCTGCAGCAGCACAATCTAAATTAAAGGATACACAACAGCAAGACAGGGAGCTGTCTGGACAGAGCTCTATCCAGTGTGGAGACTGTGCCAGTGTAGCTTTCAGAAGTATCATTATGAAAATTTGAATTACAAACAACAAACATAATTTCTGGAATAGAAAAAATTCATATTATCTCTGCCAGGAGTCTGACTGATTTTACTTCAGACAGCACACCTTCTACAGAGAAACCAACTCTTGAAAAGATGTTCATGCTTGTTCTTCAGAATTAGGGAGAACCTTTATCTAGAGCACATACTTATGTGGGTGTTTGATATCCACAATTCAACTTTAAATATCCTCATCTGAGTTTCAAAAAATGAACCACTGACTAAAACAGGCCACTTTTGCAAATAAGTCTCATTGAGATATCCATGAGGCCAGAAATCAAAAGATATGTGCCTTCCCAGATTGCTGCTTCTGTAAAAGATACTGCGCAGTCTTAAGCACTCAACCTAGCCTCTCTAAGTCCTGGTTTCCATCAAGTGGAATACCAACTTGACTTTGATCAAGTCTTTACTGTGAGGGTGGTGAGGCACTGAAACAAGTTGCCCAGAGAAGCTATAGATGCTACATCCCTGGAAGTGTTGAAGGCCAGGTTGGATAGAGCTCTGGGCCCTGTTCTAGTGGAAGATATCCATTCCCATGGAGGGGAGACTGAATTAGGTGATGTTTAAGTCCCTTCCAACCCAAACCAGTTTGAGATTCTATGATTTTCTTGGATAAACCAAATACATTATTTAGTCTCTCTCTACTAAGATCTCAAAACATTCTTTTACCCCTTTCTTTATGTTATCTTGTTTGCTTATGTCTTTATCTACTCTTCTAGCACAGGCACTAAACAAAATTCCAGCTCTAGCCCCATTAATATAATAACTACAGAGGTATAGTCTCTAATCCTCCTGAATATTCCTTGCATATCCATCTAAGGGTTGCACAACCATGGCCAGCAGAGGTACCTTAGAGGCAGCTATTAATGATGCCTCCTAGATACTCACTGTTTTTCATAAGGTAGTCTTCTGTACCACTGACACAGGCCTACATATTCTTCTCATAGCTACATGAAAGAGTGTTTGTGTGTGAATGAAATTGTTTTGCTAACTACTACATTAATTTCAAGGCATTTGTCTGTTACTTAACAGAAATAATTTAGTCCACAAGATCAGGAAAGTGACAGAGGAGGTAGCTCTGCCATACAGGACAATGAAAAAGTTCAATGTAAGATAGAATTTAACAACCACAACAGAATAAAAAATATGAGAGTACTAGTAAGAGCATAGAAAAACAGTCCTTTAACCACTCAATGTGACTAAAGATTGCTGGCATTTTATGAAACAACTGGGGTTTTCTAGAAAATACAGATTAACCTGAAACTAGAACATTTTCATGTAGCATATACTAATTTCAACAGAATTTTTGTCAGGAAAGATTGCTAAGGCCCAGGATATAATTACTGGACAGAACAACCAACAAAGAAATTCACCATCATTCAAGTGTACAAGCAGCCAACAGATAAAGGACTCTTGCCTCTTTTACAGAACAACCCAAGCTCCATACACACTGTGTCATAGGAGAAAGTTTCATTTGCCTCTCCCACACCCCAATGTTACTACTCTTATGCTCTCAACTACTGAATATTTTCTGAATATTTCTTTTTCTGGTTTTTAATAAAAAAGATCTGATACGAAATAAAACCACATGCTAAACCCACATTTTTTTAATCAAAGAGAATGCTAGCAAATTTTTGTTGTGAGAATCACATTGATGTAAAAAGGGTACAGAGAGAAATTGCACTGAACTAGTGCAGACAGGGATGCATAAACACTGAACTGTTTCTCTCTAAATGCTTTTGGCATCCAACACATTTTAATCAGCTGTGTCTGTACATCTACAGTGGATAGTCCCAGACAGCAGTTGTCACCTCTGGGTTTCTGCATAGATTAATGTGGGATGGGTATCCCTGTTAATGTTCATGCAAATCCTAAAATTAAAAGTCTGTATTTCCCGAAAAACTTGCAAGCACTCTTGCTTTTTCTTTGACCAATCTACAATCTATGCACACTTACTCACCTGCATGCTCGGAGTAGTGGCCCAGTTGGAGGAAAGATCTGTGCAAGGGTGGTGTAACATGGGATGGCTACAGCATTGTAGAACCCAATCTATGAAAAAACAAGAATGAAAAAAAGTAGATGTTGCCAAACTACAACACTGGAATCTAACAGCCAGCTAGCTCAAAGCTCTTTACTTAATTACTACTTATATTAGTTATTCACACTTCTGCATCTCCTTTCAATATCCAAATATTTTAAAATAAGCAGCAACAGTGAAATCTTTGGTAATTACAAGCTGCTTACACTCCTTTCTTTTATGACTGATATGGCTGCTTCAGGTAGAGTTTTCTACAGAACCTTTTATTATTCAATTGATTCATTTTACTTGTTCAGGATGTATCTACCTGTTTGGTGTCAGTAGTGGCGGGAAGTAGGTGGAGATACTAGAGACATTTCTGCAAACATCATTCATGTGATGATTTTACTTTTTAAAAAAGGAAAGTTGTGCAGCATTCACAAAATACGGTCAGATTCTGGATTGTTCTGATGTCCTCCAGGGTATGCATTGAACATCTCAAAGTACATAAAATGCTGGGGCCTTTCCACATTTGTGAATGGTGTGCACTGTGATCAATAACTGGTTTGCAGTTGCTTCTCATGTATGCATTTCAATAATATATTTTTACCATTACCATATTTAGAGAATGTCAAATGAGCACATTTTTAATGATATCTGACTGATACAGGCTTAGGGGCCTATGATGACTATGATGTCACAGCTGAATTGTCATGACATGAAGAAATTTTTAGAAAATGCTACTTATATATTATCAAGGATGACAGGTGGCATTCAGATTCATTATAACATCATTCACTTATCCCAGGCTCTTATGACAGTTACAAGAGTGCACTATGATCCCTTCCTTTGGGCAGAATTTTTAATGCCTTTTAGTGAAATATTATGTATTGTACAATGACCAAAGCATTTGGTAATATCTCTTTTTTTAATAGTCCAAACTTTGATCCTCATTCAGAAACTGAAGAGCAACTCTTGTCTTCATCAATACAAAGATTCCTCCCATACTGCTATGTAACCAAGTCCTCTGTGTACTTTAAATAAAATAAGACACATTTTCTGAGCTGTGAACCCAATACTCTTGAGACAAAGTACTTATAGTGCAACCGACAGAAAGGAACTGCAGCTGGTGAGAAGGCAAGGTTACATACATATGGGATGCCTACTCATCCACACTATTACACATACTACATCGTTTTCTTCCTATTTGTTTTGGGTTTTTTCTTTTCTTCGTTTGCTTGTTTTTAAGGGGGTCTGCTTTATTTCACTGGATAAAGGATAAATTACTCCATAATTATCAAAAACTAAAATGGGATATTAGAGATGGTCACATGTAGACCTTCTGGCTCAATGATAATAACAGAATCAAAGAATAAGATGAGTTGGAAGGGACCTTCAAGGACTATCGAGTCCAATTCCTGGCCCTGCATAAGCTCATCCCCAAGAGTCACACCATTTCCCAAGAGCATTGTCCAAATGCTTCTTTAACTCTCTCAGGCTGGTGCTGAGACCACTTCCCTGGGGAGCCTGTTCCAGTGCCCATCCACCCTCTGGGTGAAGAACCTTCTCCTAATATCCAACCTTAACCTACTCTGACACTCTCTCAGGTCCTGTCACTGGTCACCACAGAGAAGAGATCAATGCCTGCCCTTCCTCTTCCCCTTCCCCTCACAAGGAAGTTGTCAACTGCAATGACGTTTCCCCTCAGTCTCCTCTTCTCCAAGCTGAAGAGACCAAGTGACCTCACCTGCCCTTCATGAGGCTTACCCTCAAAGCTCTTCACCATCTTTCTTACCCTCCTTTGGACACTCTCCAACAGTTTAATATCATTCTTATATTTTGGCACCCAAAGCTGCCCCCAGCACTTGAGGTGAAGCCGCCCCAATGCAGAGCAGAGCAGGACAATCCCCTTCCTTGCCTGGCTGGTGATGCTGTGCCTGATGCAGCCCAAGACACGCCTGGGCCTCCTGGCCACTAGGGCACTGCTGACTCATGTTCAACTTCCCATCAAGCAAGTACGCCAGGTCCCTTTCCTCCGCACTGCCTTCCAGCATCTCATTCCCCACCCTGTCCATACATCCAGGGCTGTCCCATCCCAGGTACAGAATCTGGCACTTTCCCTCTTGAACTTCATACGGTTGGTGTTTACCCAGCCCTCTGATTTTATTGAGGTCTCTCTGCAGGTTCTCTCTGCCCTCGAGGGAGTCAACAGATCCTCCCAGTTTTGCAACATCTGTGACCTTGCTCTGTGTCCCTTCCAGTCCTGCATCCAAGTCATTTATGAAGATCTTGAAGAGCACAGGGCCTAAGACGGAGCCNACAGGGCCTAAGATGGAGCCCTGTGGAACCCCACTAGTGACAGGTCCCCAGTCTGATGCCACCCCATTCCCTGTAACCCTTTGTGCCTGACCCATGAGCCAGCTGTTCACCCATAAAACAGAAAAAACCTTTTAGCTAAGGACTGAAACAACCACTTGCTAAGATAAAAAGTGTTATTCACACTTCTAAAAATTTAAGGTGATTGTGGTCTTAGCTACAGCTACAAGTACAAAAAAGGGAACAAGTTGTTGGGGTTTTAGGAGTTCTCCTTTTGTTTTTCTTTTTCTCTTAAAGAATTTTTCCCCATATGTGTTGCCAAGAGACAGTAAGAGCTGGATACTTAAAAGAGACAAAAGCCCTGGCCACAGCTTGGGGGAGGGGTCCAGCCGGCTACTCTCTTTTACCTGGGGTTTTCTCATGTAGGGCAGACATGCCGCAAGATTTGAACTGGGAAAAAGGAGTTGGGTGGAGCCCCTAGCTGTCTTGCTCTCTCAGCATTCGGAGAGGAGAGAGGCTGCGGTTGCTGTGTCGAGAATTCACCACTGCAGGCTTCTGCCTTCTGCTGCCTTCCTTCTACTGTGGGTGGAGCTCTGCTTGCTGGAGCCCCTGGGGGTTTGTGACGCCTTTCTTCCCTCCCTTCCCGGCCCGGCCCAGCCGCCATTGCCGCGCGCTCCCCGAGCTCGCCCCACAGCGCCCCCTGCAGCCGCGGGGAACCATCGCCCCCGCCCCGCTCCCCGGGAGCCGCCAGCGCCCCTGCCGGCCGTGAGCGGCACTGCACCCACGGGGAAAGCGCCTGCGGCCGGGAGAGGCTGCAACTGGGTTGCTGGTTCTGCTTGTTGTTACTGCCATAGTTATTGTTGTTTGTTTGCCTCTTTTTATATATATATGTATTAGTAATTCCTATTCCTCATATCTTTGCCTGAAAGCCCCTTAATTTCAAAATTATAATAATTCAGAGGGAAGGGGGTTACATTTTCCATTCTAAGGGAGGCTCCTGCCTTCCTTAGCAGATGCCTGTCTTTCAAACCAGGACACAAGTGATGACAGCAAAGATCACTTTGTCATTTAAGCAAAAATTTGAAAACAAGTTTTCCACGGCTACTTTAAAAAATAACATCGTTGCATGTAGAACATAGAATTCAGCAGTCTGAAAAACCCAATTTCAAATGCAATATTCACTAATACATGAAATGTTTTTCCCATACATGTTTTATGTATAAACATGTACTATTTTACTGAGAGAGTTCATACCTGACCCTGAGGGACTTCATCTTTCTTATCTCTGTCCATCATAGGAATAGGTTGAATACCTGTTTTCTTCATTTCATCACCCTGGAGAAAAGTAGAGAGAGAGAGAAAGATTAAGAAAACAAAACCAAGACTATTGAGACCTGAATTAATTTCCATCTTCTATTCTGTGTCAATCTAAAAATCGAGAATTTAAAATAACACATGGTATCACTCTGAGGCAATCTCAGAAAAATGCCTAAGGAGAGGCATTCACCTAAGTGATAATGTAAATCGCAGATTCTGTCAATGCACACACATTTTCCTTGTTTCCAAGTGTTCCTCCATAATATAAAGCAGCTGGAAGATCAAACCAAAAGAAATCATTCTATTCTGTTCTATTCTAGCCTCATCTTTCAATATATCTGTTTAAAGCACCATAATACAATGACCAGTAGAACACAACTCACCAATCCAAAGAAAAGCTGAGTAAGCCAGATGAATTTACAGTGTGCCCTCTTTGTCAAAAATTGTGTAGTTTTCACCATGCTGCTTTGAAGAAGCTGCCTGTAAAACAGCCTTCTTTTCTTTCAGAATGTTATCCCTCTAGATTCATAAGAGGAATACTGGGAAAAACAAAGTGTATCCAGAGACCAGATATATGTAGGGTACAAGAGAAAACTCTCTCCTTACATTTCACCAATTACCAGTAGAGCAGCTAAAACACATTTCTGAGCACTACACTGGACCATGAAAAGATTACTTCTTAAAAATGTGTAAGTAGCTCACTGCTTTCTGTAACAAACTGAAGTTTTCCAAGTCTTATGCCTCAACTGCATTGTCAAAACACCACAGGCAACTACAGCCACTACAGCAATGACTGCTTTTGGCTATTGCCTATGTCTGAGATTCCAAAGTGATCTTCAATTGACTAACCTTATGCATTGGGTTTGCATGGCAAGGTTTTGGTAGTGGGGTGTGAGAAGATGCCAGAAGCTTCCCCCATTTTTTGACCCAAGAAGTTAGTATCATCCTTGCAGTACAGATATAACTGGTTTATAAGTCTCTTAAAAAATACTGCAGAAATATTGCCTCATATATCACAAAAAAAAAAAAAAACAAAACCCCACAGACATATTTATACAGACATCTAATTCCGTATAATTGATGAGCAACATATTTTGCTTGAATTGTAGCAGTCTGGGAAAGCTTCATGCTGAGTGATATGAAGGCAGAACTTAGTTGAAGACATTAGCTATACCAGGCTTTGGAAAAAAAAGATCACTGTGACATACCACGAAATTGCTGCAACCTCTTCTAGAGCTATTGTCTTAGTTAATGATTACACAAAGAAGAAATATTATTAAACACTCTGATTACATCATTCAACATATTAAGATGAATTCAAGTAGTTATTAGAACCAGTAGTCTATCCTACTTTTAGAACTGTAATATTCTATCCTACTTGGAACTTATCATGCTGGTTTTGGCTAGGGTAGAGTTAACTTTCTTCACAGTGGCTGGTATGGGGCTGTGTTTTGGATTTGTGCTAAGCATAGGGTTGATAGTATCGAGATGTTTTTGTTATTGCTGAGCAGGGCTTACACAGAGCCAAGGACTTTTCTGCTTTTTGTATGGCCACACTGGTGGGGAAGCTGGGCGTGCATGGGAGGCTGGGAGGAGACACAGCCAGGACAGGTGACCCAAACTGACCAAAGGGACATTCCAGGCCATATGACATCATGCTCAGTATATAAAGTGAGGGGAAGAAGGACATAGGGGGGACATTTGCAATGATGGTGTTTGTCTTTCCAACCAGTACATATGATGGGGCCCTACTCTCCTGATGGCTGAACACCTGCCTGCACATCGGAAGCAGTGGATTAATTCCTTGTTTTGTTTTGCTTGTGTATGCAGCTTTTGCTTTCCCTATTAAACTGTCTTCATCTCAACCCATGAGTTTTCCAGCTTTTATCCTTCTGATTCTCTCCCCAGTCCTGCTGGTGGGGGAGTGAGCAAGTGGCTGCGTGGGGCCTGGCAGCTGGCTGGGGTTAAACCACAACACTTATGTAACATAACCATTCAATCTAGTTAAATATATTTTTCTAGAGATAACCTTTTTCCCAACTAGGTAAAAATTTTTGCAGTGAAACACAATCTAATCTTTCTATACCTGTGGCTGGATCTCTCAGCCATCCTGACTGGATCACAATCTATTCAACTTCTACTGTGCCTCAATCAACCTCCTCTTAAAAGAGGATTCAAGAAAACACCTATTGTAGAATTCAATTGTTGTCAAAAAATTTTAATTTACATTTGCTCCATGAAATAGCAATATATCAATATCTGCCTTTATTAACTCATCCTTGGATTACAAAAAAATAACATCTGGACAAGTGCAATTATGTCCATAATTCCATCTTTACTATATTTGAGTATAGAAAATCAGTTTGATCCTTCCTTCTCCACTGAGTTCACAAGATTTGCATTGAAAAGTCTGTTTACTTATTAGCAAAAAAGTTGAGTCTGTAATCAATGAGTCATGTCAACATTATACCTCCATTACATCACTCATAAGAACACTCACTTTCCAGTGCAGGCATTTCAGAAAGTGAGTACTGAAATAGATCTTTGAGTTTAAACAGACAGCATTTTTCAAATATTTTGTTGTAGTCTGAGCTGTTTATAAGTAAGAGAACAAAAATATTTGAATATGAAATACACCCACAAGAAGCACACATCTGGAATTTCAAAATGAACATGCAACAGGTGCATGCTACATCAGCTTCAAAGGCCTGATTTCTATTTTATGCTTGAGTAAAACAGAAATAAGCCCACTGAATACTGCAAGATTCTACAGGGCACATAACAGATAAGAAAAACATTTTATCATACACACATTCAGTAGTAGTTCTGAAAATACAGCGTATCTCCTAAAGTTGCATAACTCCACTCTATGCAACAACCTCAGAATTTATTCCTTATCCCCAGAGAAGTCACTTCCACTTTAAAAATTAAACAATTAGGATATTTACTCCTCAGAATAAGACATGTGAGAGACTTCATATTTATTTAGGAACATGATTACATTACTACAGTTCAATGCCTTGTTTCAATTCTCAATACACCTTAACTGTCAAGTAACTTTCAATATATTGAAGACCCAGCTCTCTCTGAGACGTTGTTGAGCTAGCTCACAGGGAAGCCTCAGAAAAGCTTCAGTGTTTGTCATATTTGCTTTAGCATTTTCTGTACTCACATTATAGCTTTATAAGTATGTTTCAAGGCAGCTGACCTAGAAGCTGGTTTCATATTTTGCATTTCTACAATTAACTACAGTTAGTGACTACAGTTAGTGACTTCTATGTTCTGTTGCTTGGTCACTTTATGTTAGGACATACTTTCTACATTATCTTGAACAGAGAGAAAAAACATTGCCTGAAAATTAGATAGCTAACTCAGCTCTTTAAATAGCTTCAGAGTAAGCAATAAACACATGCATGCACCAATGAACTCTTTAAAACAAGCACACCAAGATACTGATAGAAAAATACTCATAGTTGGGTTTCTTCCTGGATGCTTCCATTTATAAGGAGAGTAAACAAAAGAATCACACATACCTCAGCCCAGAACTCCGCATATATATCGTTGGCTGTCAGTCTGGTAACTGGCCACAGCTTTGTTACAGAACACAGATCACAAGCTGTCATCATCAGTCCAATCACTCTATCTCTAAAACAGAAAAAAATAATATTAAATTGTAAGTTTGGTAAAGAATTAATGATCACTCTGCTAAGTTTTCATTTGCCCTTCCTCAGTTTAATCAGCAGGAATATATATACACAACAAATTTCCTCCCACCTAGAGTTTCTTCCTCATTTGTTTATGATTCGTTGGTAAGGCATGGCACAGACTCTATACTGTATTCCTTGTTATACTCCCTACATTGTCTGCAACCAGAGTTCATTGACCATCCTCTACACAATCACATACATTGACACGGGCACAGAATGCCTGCCTGTTAAAACACTCACATGCCCCTCCATAATTTTCTGAAATTACAGTACAAGTCTATAGAGAGAAAGATGGCATATCTTACTGCTGCATTTCTTTCTATTCTCTAAAGAGAGAGGAAAACATGCTCCAAAAGAGAGGAAAGACTACTTCTGAGTCTGTTTCAGATACTGTCATTGCTTTGTTGGAATGAATTCAAACCCTGGCAGAACAAGAATCCCATGCGTGACTCTGTCTATACGCTGACAAACTTGTTCACAGAGTAACTGAACAACACCCCTAGCGTTAAAATCATTATTAGAATAAGGCACACATACAAAAAATTTCCTATTTAATCAATTTTATAGCATGAATCTATGGTTTGTGAATCTAAGTTTTATAAAGAAAACTGGCAATTTAATTTAAATTCATGTGTTTTCACCCAGTGGAGAAATTAAGATGGCCCTTAAGGACACCCACATCTTTGTTAATAATGCCTATTCCATGTGAAAAAGCATAGAGCTTGCTAACTTGCCTGCCAGTGTGATGGCAATCATTAAAACTGTACCGATAGACAAAGATACCAGGGGAAATACACAAATACACAGTATAATCAGTCGATAAATGGCAAAGTGCACCTCCCCTAAGTTAAGATAGAGGAGTCATCAGCCATGTAAGGGTCAACGCAAATATAAAGCAACGGAAATTACTGTTACATATGTGGAATTTTACACACTGCTGGTCTTAGAGATCACATATGCAAGAAAATTACCATTCAGAGATAATTTTTTTTAAAAAAAAAGAGGTTTCTCTGTCTGGACAAATGCCATTGGGATCTGCTTCTGGTTTGCTGCTTTACCTGTGTGTTTGGTTCTTAAGGTTTAATGCTCCTGTCTGATGCAGCTCTTCAAGTTGTTTTCTGTTTCCAAAATATAGGGCAAGGTCTGTGGCTATGATGGCTTTCCGGATGATCTCAAGTACTTGCTCATATTCGCTGGAGCTCAGATTGGAGAAGACATTGTGCCCTTCCAGCTATGAAAAAGTAAAAAACCAATAAAAAGCACAAGCTCTAATTCTGAGATGATTTCAGTCTTTACTTCACCATACAGGTTACAACGGTTTTACAGCCCAATGACAAGTTCTGTTGCAAATTCAAATGTTAATAGCCTGAAATTCCCATTTTTATTTTTCCTTTTTAAACACTGTCTTGAAAAAAACTATGACTAAGCCACCAATTTGTTTTTGGGACTGCTCCTTCTGAAGCCTAAAGGTATTGCTAGAGAAAAATTATTTAAATCTTTTTCTGTGATTTAAAAGCACTACAGACAGAGCACTTCCAGACAGTGCTAACTTGGAAACTTGTGATTCAATTCTGGTCCAGAGTCTGCACAGTCAAGCTGGTAAACTGAGTACTAGATTCACTTAAGCACAGTTTTGATACTGTGTAATATATAGTATGGATAAAGAAACACTGAAGTTAAAAATACAAAATAGTTTTGTTTTCCTAGTGTTCCAAACGAAATGTGCCTGAAATTTCTGCATTTACTGACTCAATTTTCTCTATAAAAATAAAGTTAATTATTTTAATGCATATGAACATTCAGGGGGAAAAGCTGCTTTGTTCAACCTTAAGTTGAATGACTCATAAACTAAAGACAATGTTTTCCACCATGGAGGCTCTGGTAACACATCACTGCCATCACTTTTCAATTTGCACTATGTATTATTGTGCATTTAACTGACAATATCCAGGAACTGTGATCACTCATGAAGCTATAGCACATTTTGAAAAGCCAAGACTGTCTGCTGTCTCTAAGATTTGGAAAACAGCTTGTCAAAAGTCTTCCTATCGTTGAGAGGAAGCAGACAAAAAAAAAAAAAAAGAATGAGCTAGCCATGTCAAGGTGTGCACATGCAGAAACAAAAAATATTATTAAAATATATTAAATGCAGATAGGTTTTGACATTTAATTGGCATTTGGGCTGAAGCCCAAAAAGTTTCCCTGACTTTTGTCAAGCATTTACATAATTTGCTCAAAATAAATCCTCTGCGGTACAAATAGGCTTGGTTTCTCTCACCATCCGGAACGTAAACATCATTTTCCAGTACTTTTACTTAGACAAGTAGACTTATTGTGAATAATGAATAGAAAATACAATCCATCTATGTCTCAATGCTCCTTTGACAGATTTCTAAGTCATAGAACATGATGTTTAAAAAAAAAATTCAGAACATTTTAACCCATCATCAGCACTTTGGGAGCGAAAAATGACTACTACTAGTTCTCACGATTTAGGGATTTGGGGACCCTTTACTCCCCAACCTTGCTATCTAATTCATGGGATTAGGCTATTTGTCCTAATATTTAAATTATTCTGGATTCTACTCTTGGGCTTTAGAAGTTGCACTCTCAGAAAGACCACTGTGACAGCTTCTATTCAGATCACTCCAAAAGAACTGATTCTGTAAAGTGCTGACAGAAGCTGTCAGTTATGAGTGTGTCACTTAGGATTTTGAGTAGTACATACAAAGTACAACTCCTAAGATTTTGTTCTTTCATTGCTGAGCTAAAGCTACTGAATAGAATTCCTCTGTATCCTGAGTATGGTGTACACTAGAACTGCAGGTGGATGAGCAAAGCAGCTCTAAAGTTTCAAGCAGTTAAAAGTACTGCAGGTTACTAATGTAAAATTAAAACTCATTCAGATAAACCCTAAAGAGCTTGGTGGGTTGGTTTGGCTTTTTTTTCCATCAGTCCAGGAATTCAGTAAGACTTTTTCATTCAAACAAAAAACAGCAAGTCCAAAAGGCTGCTCTACTCTGCCTTTGCTGCTAATTACCACCAGCATGGGTGCTTCAGTAGCTGGTGTTTTGAATCCACTACAGCCCTGGCCACTTATCCCCCCTTTCCTCACTCACACTGACAGCAAATCTAGGAGGTAGCAGGGAAGCAAAAGGGTTCCCTGCCTTGTTGGCAAATGGGATTTTCATTGATTACAACATTTCTGCCATAAAAAAATGCAGAATTATTTGGACAGTGAAGTGTTAATGACTGAGGAACATGCTCGCTGTGCACAAATTCACATGAAGAATGAACACTAAACATCTAATGCCATACCACCACTGGAGGATTCAATTACACCCTCCCACATGAAGGAGCATTCAGAAATAAAGCTTCCATTCTGTCATTAAATGTATATGATACCTAAAACCATAATCACAAGATGTGCTCCTGAATGCAAGACAGAATATTTATTTTTCTTAAAAGGTGATTATGTATTTAAGAAAATAAATATCTTCCCCTGAAAAACCAGAAAGAAAGGAAGGTTAACAATGAATTAGTGGCACAGTAGCAAGGTAAGGCTGTAACTTGAGTGTGCATGGAAAACTAAAACTAGTGAGCACAAGTATGGACTGACAGTGGTTTCACAGGTAAGAGTTCTCACTCTTCTAATTGAGAACTATAAAAAATTTCACTCATTTCAATTTCATGAGAAAATATGTGTGTGGCTGTGTAGCAGACCTGTATTTTCCCAAAGTGTCTGCATGTTTTCTTGCAGTTTTTTCTTCATTAAAGACACGACTTCATACTAGGAACTATCTTTCACAGAATATTCCCTTACTCAATTTGTTTTTTTTTTTTTTTATTTCAAATTGATGAGTAACAAAAAAGCACAGGATAACATAATGATATAAGCTTACAATTTTCATGCATGAAAAATTAACACTTCCTCTTTCATGCCACAGATTCAATGTTCACAGAATTTATTACAGCAGGTTTTCAAGTTTCTCATACAAAGTTTTGCCATTACCTGAGTTTTTATTCAAAATTTCAGGATGGTTGAAGACTTTGTTGAAATACTTTATGACAAAAACTATATATGTAACTGAGAAAATTATTTTTCATTTTCAAAGTTCCTATTCCACATGGCCATGGAAAAAAACTTCCAGAGAACCAGAAGCTAAAAGCTTCAAAGGCAGGCCATAAATAAAGACCTTCAAATACCTGATATTTTTTATAACTTCAAGATTTTGAGAAAGCTGTTTTGCACTATTGTTGAATCCTTGGTTTGCTAATTGTGAAACCCGTCTTGCTGTAATAAATCTTCCACTCTTCTAAATGAGTACCATAATAGAGATATTAAACTGAGCATGCTTCAGAAAATCTACTGGGTAATGATGTGACTCCTATTTCCACCACTGAACACTAACGCACAGAACATACAATTTCAATAATCCTACCTGCAGGATGGACACAGTCTGCGAGAAGTGGTGCTGTTCCATTGTTGATGTGGAATAGAGAGCAGCTAAGGGGTGATCAAATTTCTGAAGGTAGCTGTTGCTGTAACCTCTGTGATCCAGGTCATGACACAGGCATGCAACTAAAAGACCCTTTCGCTACAAAAAAATTGACACAAGCATGAAAAGCAAGATGTATTTCCTGCCCCTAGATGTCACTCTCTACCCAAAATACTGTCGAAGTTGCACTATGCTAACACTGCCTTCAAACAGCACACCTAGAAATATCCTTAAAAATGAGAGAAACATGACAGTAAGGACGTGCTGAATTTAAATTCTTGGTCCAATTGTAATTATATTATGCATTTAAAAAACATTGTTTGACAATACCATACTATTGGATGGACTCTGCTTCAGAAGAAATCTGCATTTTAAACAGTCTGGTTATCCACTGAACCTTTACCATGTTTATTAAAATAACAAAAAGCACAGTTATTGAGGGAGAAGAAACATACAAGATGTATGATCTCCTGGTCGAGACAGATGCACTGAAGTTCAATGCCAGACCTGCCTCTGCAACACTCCTAGAGATGTTAACCTAATCTCTTAGTTGAGTTTTTTTCATTAACGTGAGACACAAATGCTGGACAATGGCAATTGCAAACAAATAAAGACAGTAACTGGGGTTTTTTTATAGTTAATCCTTAATATTCTAAAGAAATGGAGTCCCTGAAATCTCTTTCTCAAAAGGTTTTCACATAGCTTATGCGTTTGGAAAATAAATTCATTAATATTTATCACTCTGTTGGCATGAAGTATCATGAAAATGTCTTCAGAAACCTAATAGCTTTGTCTTATAATTGGTTCTGATAAGTGTTCAGCAAACAAGGATAAGGCTATAAAATGAAGCAGAAAAAGACTATTGATTAACCATCTATTAAGTGTGCATCATCCAACCTGGATACTATACTAAGAGACCTATGACTCTGTGAAAAATAGAAAACAATAAAGCAATTAAAAATATTATCACAAATACATCATGTGCAGAACTAAGGCTGTAGCAACACTAACTGTATTTCTGATTTTGAGACATTCACTTCTATTTTGAATGATGTCTTTTCAATATTGCATCTTGTGAAGTGTATTTTTAAAAAGCAAATAAAAAACCCCAGGTGATGCATCAGCATGTGTCCACACAGATCCTCAGCAGAAGTGGAACCCTTAGGAACATAACACACACCTCTATCACTTGAAATCACGCAGTAACAGCTTGTCCCAGTCTCCATGTCTCAGGCAGTCATTCTTGTCTCAGTCCTTCAGGATTATACAATGTCTAATAACAGTGCTCTTGACCTTGTACCTATTGTCCCTGCTTGGATCCCAATTCTTTAACCACTGCAAACTGCTGGATCTATTTGTGTTCAGATCAGTGTCTCCTTTACAGTGTTTTATACTTCTCTTCCCATCTCTAAATCTACTGAGGTTTGTGTCAGCATCCCTCACGTGAGGTCAGCCCATCTCTAGATCCCCAAACTTGCCTTCAGCATTTTCCTGTATTCTCGTTAGATTCATCTCCAGTATCAAGAAAGAAGACTACTGAAAAGAGCTTGGACATAGACTGGGATAAAATACTCACACAGATGAAGGCTGGCTGGAGTTTGCAGGGAAAAAATACTGTTTCCATCTCTCTTAACAGCTGTCTTTTTTGCTCTCCCTTTCCTTCTTACTCTGCATCTCCAAAGAGATTGGGCTTACTACTTGCTTAGTACTGAATGTTATCAGAGCTTTAAAAATTCTCTGAGGCTGCACTCCACAGATCTTTGTTGTTAAAGGAATACTGATTTTTTTTTTTTTTTTCCCCCAAACTTGTATACCTTGGCCAAATTTCAGCATATGCCGAGCATATGCCGCTTTCACATTTCAGAGTCAATTTTCAAGTCTCTGCTTTACAGCAGAATAAACTAGACCTTTTCAAATGAAAGATCACCAGATTTCATTATACTCTTATACACTGAATGAAACTTTAACTTCTTCTAGCATGTCTCTTTTAAAGAGCCAAACAATTGTGCCTGAAATTTCCCCAAATGAATCCACTTGAGCAAGTTAACAGAGCCTGGAAAATTACAGCCCAAATGGATAATATTTGGCAGTTATACACAACTGAAAATAGGTTCTCCAAGTCAGAAGTTTCATGTAACATTATTAACAGACAGCAGTCCCAGTTGTACCTACCATAATTCAGAAGAAAAACAAGTGAGAGTTTTCCATACTTTGTATTAATGTTTGAAGCCTTCCATTTTACTATTTATCTTTTCCACTTAGAGATCAATTTAAAGTTTGGCTCTTCTCCTCTACTCACATATGTCAGCCATCTCTGCAACCCTTGTCCTCCTATTTAGGATCTCCCAGACCTCACAGGATTCAAGATTCAGGGTGTTTCCCTCACTCACAACAGATCTGACAGTTAAGTTAAATAATTAAGTCTGTGGTTGTAAGTGGACAGGGAGAACCCCAAAACTTAGACATGGATTTATAGCAAATCTACCACTGCTTTTTAAGGGGCAGTCCTGAAAAACATGACTAGGATTAGGAATGTGAGTAATCCTCCTCCCTCAAACTCTTTACTCACATCCATTCCTCCATGAAGACCTTTACATACACTCTGCCGAGCTGACAAAAAAACTCTAGCACAGAAAATGTACTTGTACAACAGCTGATAGCTCTGATGAGGTGTGGTAACTGATAACCATCATGTCACCTACCTCCAGATCAGTGAAAAGCCCCTGGTTGTTCTGCAGTATGGCATACATGCAATGTGCGACAGTGACTGCATGCTTCCAGTTGTGGTAGGGCACGCGGCGATAATTCTTCTTTACAGACATAGTAAATCGGCACAGCTTTTCAAGTTCAAAGCTAGGAAGAAATTAATTTGGTCAGAGACAAGAAATAAGAACAAGGAAAACAACCAGCAGAGGAGAAAAGATGGTCTTTGGTTTACCCTTCTTGCTAACATTGACTCTCATTGTGGATGACTCATAGAATGACATGGAGGGTCACTCAAGTTTGACAAGGACAGAGGAGCGTGGATACCCGACAATGCTCTTAGTTTAATCTGTTAAATTCGGGAACATAAATCATGCTACCCAGCTCAGTCAACACAATTGCATGACCTTCCCTGCTCCCAGAAACTTGAAGTGATTTCTTTCAATTGCTTATTCAACTTGAAATATAGTGCAACTCATATCTAACGGATAATTTAAAAACATGATTTGTGATCAAAACAGAAAATTCAGGGTTTTTGAAACAAAGGACATAGAATAAATAAACCTGTTTAAATAGAGATGCTCCTTATTGACACTGTGAAAAGAGAAAGATTTTATTTTTCCAATACTTTTAGATTTTTTTTTCCAGCTTAGCCTAACAGAACTGAAATTCACATCTCACGGTTTCTTCACTTCTCACCAAACAATATTTTGTTAAGTTCTAAATCAATGACTTTTTCCCTCATAAAAAGGCAGTTTTATTTTATTCTCATTTTTTCTCTTGTTCCTGCAATTTGACTTTAAGTTCCACGTTTTAATAATTTCTTGGGTATATCAGGAAAGTGGTACTAATGTCCTAGTTTTGCAGTACTTGTGGAGTGAGAAAAAAAGCTGAATGTCTCTGACCTATGTGTAAAAATGTAGACACACCTACTACATGGAAACAGGCAGAAATGTGTATTTCTACAGTTGTGTGCTGAGCAACGTAATTATTATTCTCGGCCTTAATCTGACATTAGGAAAACCAGAGGTGTACTGTCTTTTGAAAAACTTTAAGCTTTCTCTTTTAATTCTATGAAGTCAGACAGTGACAGAACTATTGTTTAAAGTAGTACATAATTCATAATTCAGAATATCACAATAGTCACTTCCATCTGCATCCAATCTCAACTCAATGGTTATTACACGATAGTACAGTTATAGCTAAAGAGAAAATCATTATCTGTGATGCATCAACGTGGAATACTATTACTTTGTCCACCGCTGTATTTTGTTTATTTGATTAAAGGGGTAAAATATTATTTCTTCAGAAGAGCGAAGAAATTGTAGTGAGTATGACAGACTTTTCTCTGAAATCCTCCATGGACAGGACAATTATACATTATATAGGTAAATACTTTAAGGCACAATCTTACTCCTCAATATATTAAAATCAAATCTTAGTCTTAAAATTCTTGGTTTTGTTTCAAGGGTTTGAGAAGTTTTGTTCTTCCAGAAATTAAATACAAGTCCTGTTCCAACAGTGTACTTTTCAAATATTTTCCTCACTTTTGTTTCCTTAATTTCATATGTGAAAGCTGAGGCTCATTTGAAAAACGTCAAGTAGATATCAATTCTTTCTCATCAAAGCTACACCTTGAAAGGAAGAGACTGAGAATCAGAAAGAGAAGAGAACAGAACCTGACTGAAAATATGACCCCCAATCCTGCATCCACAGCCCCTCAGTCTGGAATGGAAACAAGCTAACTACACTGAGCAGTAGAGAACTGTCTTTACGAGAGTCACCCACACTGCAGCATTGAGGACGATTGAGAAAGACCCTCCAGTTTGACTGTACACTTTGAGGGCATGGAGATTCATCCAGTTAGCAAGATAAAATGAAACACCAGCAAACATTTCGCAAATTTTGCTCCATTTTGTAGGGACGTACTTCCCCTTTCAACTGACCATCTGTAGTTTTTTTTCCATAATTTGGAGCAGCTCCTTTCTTTCAGCAGTGGGCCATACTTAGCCAAGAGATTACTGATCTTAGTAATGAAAATGAACACTGAGAGAAAGGACAGCAAATGAAGCATTTAATTTGAAAATAATTCACTTTTATAATTAATGCACAACTATGCAAATAACTGATTCATTTAGCAAGATAAGATCTGATCTTGGTTTACTTTTACCATACACATTATTAATTTCAGCAACTATATATTTGAAAAATCAGTTTTCATGCACCTTCTCTCCTTTTTGGGAAGACTGCTTTTCATGTCTTTACCATCTTCTGCCTGAAAAGCAACCTCATCTCAGAACCAAGCAATTTTTCTGTGCATTGGAAGGCCAACTGTTTGGATGATATCACAAGTTCTTTAACCTGACTGTTCCTGGATTTTATTAACTAAGGATCAAGAAGCTGAGACAAGAAATCCAGCCTGTTTATTACAGTCCTGTACAGACCAAACATAGTTAAAAAACAACAAAGAACACAGACCTTGAATTAGAAAGTAATTAACTCCAAAATTATTAATATATAAACACAGAATTAACAATTAAAGAAAGAAATCCTATACTTCATACCAGGCTGTCCCACAGGACTGGTGAACCATGTAGACAAAAATGGCAGGCCAGACATCCTCATATGGACTGATATCAAAATGGTATCTAAGAAGAAAGTTTCAGCTTAGTAAAGACAAACACCTTTTCATTGTTACTAAAAACAAGTGAAAATGACTAGGAAATGTATACCCAGCAAGACTCACTTCTTTCACAGAAAACTGAATTTACAAGCTGTATTTTTCAGTAATGTTAAGTTACGTATTTCTGCTAAGGTCAATGGAACTATGCTCATAGTTTCATACAAACATTTAGTAATTTATGTTGGAAAAGACCCTTACTGAGTCCAACAGTTAGCCTTTGGCTTTGTTCACTTAGAAGAAACATTTATCTTTATTTAAGGATCCGTTGATTAAGTAATAGACAAAAAAAAAAGTCTCAGGGACACTGAGAGGTTTACAGGCATTCCTAAAATATTCTGGACTTTCTTCCCAGGAATTGGAAAGACAGTGTCTCTAATAATATATTTATTGGATTTTTTCCCAATAATTTCTGTCATAAATTGCACGAGATTGCTCTAATTTTGATAGAAGAAAAAATCAGTTTTTACTGGCCAACAGAAATCAAGCTGAAACTTCAAAAATTCAGCATTTAATACCACATTTTTTATGTTTCATTACTTGAAGACTTCTCCCCTCTCCTGATATCAATATTTAGGGCTAATTTTAGGGACCCAGGACAGTAGAACTCTTTTTCCTTAGATTATTAATTAACCCTTTCCCTGCACTTTCTGTGCTGTAAATCCTCTATTTCTTCTCCACGGAACCCACCTAACGACTTGGCATACTGAACAGCACAGCAGCTGTGAGAGGACTGAAGGTAGCTGAATTGCTTGGAAAATGGTTAAATGTATTCTGACTGCTTGAACTAAAGGATGCTAATATAACTTAGAATGAAACCTGTCATCTTTGCAAGTAAAATTCATTTTTGCTGAGGAGGTGGGTTATATAATATCACCTTACAAAGCACAAGAAATTGTATTGCAAAGAATAAGCTTCTATTAGGGTGTAATCCTGCAAGCTGTTAATATTCTGGCATTCAAGCAAATCACTTCAGCATGTAATGAACTTTAACTATAAGCAGCCCCTGTTAAGCACAGGCTTTCACATTGCTCATAGCTACAATGCTCAGTGCTGAACAGAAGTGAGCGAGCTCTGGAGATGAGGTTTAAAAAGACAACTTAGATTTTGTGACTCAATAGCTGATTTTAGGCACCTGGTTACTAGAGTAGAATTTATTGTCCTGGACCTCAAAGAGTGACTTAAAAATGTGATGACTCCCATTGTTAGCGTTGAGTGGGGACTGGCCATTAAAATAGAGATAGAGGTACATCTTCAGCATACAGCAGCTGAAAATAACTAAATTATGTCAGAGAAAGCCTAAAAGGCTGGATGGCAAATCCTCCTCCAAATTTAGGCTGCAACTCTACACTCTAGAACCTGGGATTTGTAACCCTGGGTTATCATTTTCCCCTCCTTCAATAAGCACAAGCAGATGCACAACGCACACACACATACATACTCGAAAGTCACAAAAAAACAAATGTCCCCTACAAAAAAAACCCCAAAACCAAACCTAAAAAACACACACAACCCAGAAAATCCCAGGAACAAGCTGAGATGTATATGTTTAATTCGAAAACATATCCAAGGGGGTGAGAGCACGCATTTGGTCTTAAGTACTGATGTTCCAAGCTCGACTTCCTCTCTGGCTCTGAGCTGACAGTGGCTTGGGACTATCAGAATGAAAGCTCATCTCTAGAAATCCTAGGTAAAAACTACTGCTTAAAGCAACTACTGTAGATACCCATGCCTGTGGAAAAATTCTGAGTGAGTGTAATTTTATATCTTTGATAGATAAATTTTGTTCATGGTATAACTAAATATAAAAAAGCCAGAGATAAAACCCCAATGAGAGGGCAGTAGTTCAATAATAAAAATGCTTCCTACAAAAAACTCCACTACAAATACGAAAAAAAAATTTAACAGGCTATATACTACTACTGCTACATTAGAAAGCTACTTACAGCTCAATTTCTTTATAAATATGTGGAGGCAGTGTACAGTGCATGAGGTTTTGCCACTCTTCTGCTGTACAAACGCTGTGATAGGATAGCTTCTCCATTGTTACACGGTAAATACACTCTGAATGACGAATTCTGTGGTACATCTGAGAAAGAATGAATTCATGCATGAATGTGGAATTCTAATAAACAAAAAAAATGCATTTCCCATATTCAAGCACTGATTATTAAAATACACATCTGCAAAAATGATAGTGCTTTTGGCTGCACAACTTCACACATTAGAAAAGCGACAGATTACATTGAATTCAGTACTCCTGGAAAACTAGGCCTTCTATCACATCATTCTGATCTACTCACTTAGGTAAATATCTAGGGCTCAGCTGACTTTTCACTGCATGTGAGCTCTCCCAGGGAAAAGAATCAAAGTTCAGGAGTCAGAAGCAGAGCTAAGTCCCCTGCAAAATTCTAACAGACAGAAAACCTATAACAGGGCACAATCCATATTTCCTGCCACTGTATGAATTCTATTAATTGGTACAAATTACTGCTACCTATGCACAGTAAAAAGTATGTGAGATGTTTATCATACCTACATTACTATTCAGTATGAAAAATAAGTACAGTTAGTTACTGAGAGGTTCAGACAGTTATTGCAGATATGGCATGGTTTGCAAGCAAATGAGGACATACCAGTGTACTAGTAAAACAATCCTCTGGAGCAGTACACCCTGAATGGTAACACTCACCATCTAAAAAGAGTGAATTCACACACAACTGAGTGTGCATAGCCCCATGTGCAATTTATATGCAGGCCATTCTACCTCTCATGTGAAACAACTTGAAGTAACTGGTAATAAAATTTGCTGCCCCACTGTACCAATAGCACGATATTAGTAAAATTACTTAATGTAAATCACCCAGCTTAACTGACATTGCATTGTATCTTACCTCCCATTAATATAACACAGTTCTTCTGCATTGTATTTTTATGGAATTTATTGCTTATATTTATATAGTAATGATCATTATACTGCTAATGTTTCCTATAGGAATAGTAAATTTTGAGATGAAAAAGGGTGTGAGGACAAAAATAGCTATCCACTCTTATCTAGAAGCATGGATAATTATAAGTATATACCACAGCATATAAGTGTAAAAATTGATCTTTGAGTATTGAGCATATGGAATTGAGAGAATATACAGCATCTCCATTCCCCAGTTAAATTTATAAAATATAATCTGAATTTATAAAAGTAATAATAATCATACTTTCTAGTGAAAAAGGGAAAACAGCTATCATTCACACTTCAGAGCTTTCTCTCTCAGTTTAGCTACACAAAATAGATATATCCAGAGTATGGTTACTTCAAATGAAATCCCTATCATCCCCTTAAAATAGAATTATTCGCCAAGGAATTCAATGTTATTTCAATGAAACAGACTTACAAATCATTTTAATAATCTGTAATATCAAAATACTTAAGTATTCTCATTATAACTTACAAAATTATAAATAAAACTTACATTAGCACAGTGTAAGGCTAAAGCACAAAAGACTGCAAACATTTTAAAGTTGTTCTCATCAGTTTTAGAGAAGGCACTTCCACTTATTTTGTTCACCATCTGCACAACACCTATTACACTTCCTCGGCTGACAATAGGCATGCACAGGATATTTCTGGTTGTGTAGCCTGTGTAGAGGTCTACTTCTCTGAAGAGCCATAAAGGAGAAAGGAAAAAGAGAAAAGAGTTAATATCAGTTGGTATCTATTCCTTGATTCTCATAAGTGTTGATGTACACTATATTGAATCATTTTAAAGTAGACCTAATTAGTACCTGAAAGAGTTTCACCTTCAAAACCCTCAAATATTTCTATCGAAAGTGTCATACTTAGAAAGAACTTTTTAATCCTTTAATCTGCATTTGCAAGACAAAGAATTAATATTGCCTCAAACACGGAGTTAGAGAACACTCAGGTATTCTTAGGCATCCTATTTGTTAGTGAACTGGTTTTTTTACCCCAAAACAAATGAGATTGCAGGGAGACTAATAATGAAAATCAGCAACAATCTAACTACATTTTTCCCCATTATATTAATATTTGATAAAAATAATACTTTTTATTTGTATCTTAAAAGTATCTCTGATAGCTAAAGCATTTAAATAAATATCTATAAGCTGCTTCCTCATCAGAGGACCACAGCTCCACAAATGCATCTGAATATGAAATGTAAGTAGTAATTTTATGTAAAAGGTTTGATGAGTTATCTTCCCTTCTAATGAACAACATCCTACCTGTTAAAGCGTGGGTCTGCATAGGCATCAGGGATGTTAAGGACTTCTCCTGTTCTTGCCACTTGACCAGCTATTCCTTTTTCTATAGAAAATCTGAAGAAAATAAAAATGTGTATTAGCCAAAATACAGAAAACACATTTTTCCAGTGGAGTCTGTCTTGGGCACAGTAATGGGTGCTCCCAACCAGCGTCATTTTCTTGCTTTGAGGAGAAAAATCTTACAACAACTAGCAGTATACAATAAAATAAAAAAGCATATCCTAACAGATACTTTCTGAAAACATTTTATATAGCTACACAGTTTAATACAAAACATGCCACAACATGACCATTTTAGTGACAAAAATTCAAAAACTTCACTAACCCAGGGGGTTATCCCTAACAAATATAACATTTGCACAGAACCTGAGACTTGTGTTTACATTTAAAAGGTATTGATTTTATTATGACTTTTACATATTCATTGTTTCTTTAGCAAAGGCAACATGGAACTTGTTTCTTTGAGTGGTGCGTGTGTGTGTATTTGGTAACAAAATTTTGGAAAAAGACCACTTGAAAATTCACAGCTAAACATTATATGCATTTGCCATGTAGACTTTGGAATGACCAGCTTGTTTCATGACAATCAAACAATGCCATGGTACTAGCTGCATCCCTTAATCACCACAAGGAAGTTAAACACAACAAATATATTCCTAAACTGTATCAGAAAAATCCATGCATCTGCCTTGTGAGTAAATAGTTTTCAGTATTTTGACATAAAGTGGTTATGACATACAAGCAGAAGATAATTTATGGAGAAAACCATGTAGAAAGAATCATATGTGGAACGCTTTGAAGCCTAAACGTACCCTGATAGTACCCTGATGCCTGGTATTGAAGTTAGTGATAAAGCCGTCAGGATTTCATCCTGCACACCTGACTTTGAGTTAGATTTTTCTCTTGCTTCTTATGGTAGGTACATCACACCAACTTAAGACTCCTTCCTGATGACTCATTCAGTGTCACTTTCTTACAGCTATTTAAGTTGCACTTCACTTTCAGTATACAGTACCTGTGAAATGGCTTACACCTTTGCACTTAGAATCAACATTTCAATAACATACAGAAAAGACAGAAAGATATAAGCAAGAAAAACAATTATCAAGAAGGAGTATGAAAGTGCATGTTAAAGCAGGCCAGCTTCTTTAATTTACACCACCTCCTTGCTTGTCAGTACGCAAATTGCACCAATTTTGACTCCTTCCATTCTCACTCACACAATGGTAAGTGGGAGTAAGTTTGTCTAAAGGAGTCTTCGTGAAGACATGAATCACTTTTCATATTGGCCCAGAACTTTAAAAGTATAAGGAGGAAATGAAAAAAGTTCTGATAAAAATCAACGCTGAATATTTTAGGAAAATTTTAGTACAGGATATTTAGTCATACACTTCTTTCTTTTAAGAAGCTGAAAATCTGAAACCTGTGTGCCTTTGCAAATCTTAGTCTGGATCTATTAGGGATTCATTATTTTTGAAAAGTGAAAGGCACTATATTTACTTTGTTGTTTAGCCTCTTTCATTAAAAAAAGTGCTTAAGTGTAGAAATTAGGTACCTGTGACACGAAGCAGAAACACACAAAAATTTTAACCAGAGAATCCTGTGTAGTCACTACCAGACAATATATTTTTTCAAATTCACCACTTCAAGCATTGTTCAGTATCATAATTAATTAAAAGTTTGAAAATCTAAATTCACATGAGAAAAGAAAAATTAAATTACCGAACTTGAAATCTTCAAAACCAATGACCAATCCACACTCAATTCTACATTGGCCTAATCCATCAATAAGAAGTACAAATTGTGATTTCCTTGCTTTGGATGTGCTTGAATTGCACAAACTTTAATTCCTCTTGGGAACTCTCTTGGGGAAAAAACGTCCCAAACTGGCAGACTACGGATTAGGTGCACTATTACCTGCACCTTTACCTACCTCAGAACACCTCTGTTTTTTTCCCAACATGATTTCCAAAAGGACCGCCTCCGGAAGACGGCATTTCCAGGAGTGACGTTATAGCTTCAGAGACGCTGTTTCGATGGCACTGCAATGTCATTCCCAGAAGTACTACCTTCTGGAGGCGGGTCCTGGTGGGAATGATATCACAGTATGACAAGTATTGTCAGGGTACCTGCAGATAGGCACAGAAACTGGGTAATAAAATGCCTGCACATCCATAGTTATAATGAAACTGCACTCTTCTGTTAGCTATTCTTACCTTATTTCTTTGGTCTTCTTGAAGACAGGTTTTCCATCATTTTCTTCTCCAATATCAAAAAGGTCTGAATACAGCTCCTTATTTTTGTGGTCAACCTGGAAGAGTGCACACCTATCTGCATTCACCAGGTTTTTTGCATATATCTACAGACAAAAAACAAAACTAGAGTTAACGGTCATGAGTTGGACTATCTCCAGTCATTTACCTGATAAAAACATACATCCTTGTACGATAAAAGTTTTGATAAGCTATCCAGTATAAAAATTAGTTTGAAGGAGCAATCTTTTAGATACAATTCAATAGTAAAAGCCCAAATTCAATATTTTTTTTGTAAATTAGAGTGTTCACTTTTAGAAATACCAGAATATCTTCAGAGACTTGAAAGTTTCCTAAAAGAAAATAGGCTTTCCTATTTTAATTGTTTTACAAGGCTTTTCAAAATGGTACCTTTCCTCCCTCTATGTTTAGATACTATCCATCTTTACTTGATTTTAAATAAATAAGTTAGAGCAAGACCTAAAACCAAATTTGGCTTTTTGCCTTCATCTTCAATGCAGATATTTTGGTATTTAATATCCAGCAAAGACAGACAAAACAGAGAGGGTAGCGTTTGCTTCTAAAAAAGCTAAGTGTGCCTGTAATACCTAACAATGAAAAAATGATCCTCGTGGGTCCCTTCCAAGTCGGAAATATTCTGTGACTTTGTGCTTCTGTAATTAGAAGTATCATTATGGATTGCCCTATGCAGAGGGATAGGAAACGACTGCACCCTCCCAACGCCAGGGACAGTATTTGCACAAGAGGTGAGACTTAGAAATTCTGCATGAACCAACCAAAGCCCAAAGGCGCCAGCCACAGCCAAGGAAGTACCACAGTACAGGAACAGACTTGCATGGTCTCTATCTTACTCTGAACCAACTAGTTTTATCTTAGCAAAAATCACTCCCAGGAGCACTGATTGTCAGAACAGAATCTTGTCCTGGGAACACAGCAGCTCTTCACCGAAGTATTTCTCAGACATACAATAGTCTTTCTGAGAACAAGAGGAAAGAGTGAGACAAAAATCAAACGACGATCACTGTGTTAACTTAAGATGCCAATATGTAGGCACAAGAACCTGCTCTATCCAATTCAGATAGGTCTCCTATGTTTCTTACCTGCTCAGAAAGTACAGTAACTGCATGGTAGAGTATGATCTGAGGTGGATCTCTCTCTATTTTATATATAATACCTACATAGTCATTCAAAAGAGGCGTGCAGTGCATGCAGTTGGCATGTCTTAGGGATTCACAAGACTCCCACATGAATAACCTCCCCCACCCCTTTTCTCTCATCTTCAAAAAATAAAAACAAAACCATAAAGAATTTCATTTCATACTAATGCAGATGGACAAATGTTAGACCTTGGCAAAAAAAACCCCATATGAGATGAAAAATCATTAGCTGAGAGACTCTAGTTCTATGTCATATGAGGGGAACTGCACCGATACCATCTAGCCCAACTCCAAAATATGGAGGGCCCTCCCGGACAGAATCTGTGTCCGAGAAGATTCTGTTGCCTTCTACTCCATTTACTCCATCAGAGCAGTAGAATACCAGGGAGACTGCAATCTAAGAGGTAAGATTTGTGCAATTTTCCCTCCTTAGAGCATTAAGAAATTTAAAGATCTCAACCACTTGGGACTGCTTATTCATCTGCTCAAAAGCTAGTGAATAGAAACTGCCAAAAGGATAAGGGGTCTAGTAAATGCTTCTATTCAGATACTGTATCAGATTTCTTTATAAAATCAACAGCACAGTGTTGATTTTAAATAATTAATCTTTTGTGGTTTAATGTATATGACTCAAGAACTTACCTTGTTCATGACTAATGCTTTTCAAAAATGATTACTTAAACAGTACAAAGTGAGAAATAGTTACTGGGATAAGAGAGTTTTACTTCTCTAAATCCCTTGCTCAAATTCTGACCAGTCGTTGAAGAGGAATATCAGTACAAAAAGTATCTTCTGCACTGTCAATAGGGAAGCCAGGGACCACGTTTTGCATAAGCTGCTTGTAACTACTCAAGCATAATGGCAAGAAAATTTGTAAGGCAACTTGAACTTTTACTTCCCTTCCTTGCATTTGCATTCAAAAATACACTTATACCACTAGCTTTGCTGAGAGATTTTGATGAAAATAAAAATGAAAAGAATGGCAAGAAACAACCATATTTTTTCTTTGGTATTGCAGGAACAAATCAAACCATAACTGCAATCACCGAAGGGTGAAGTAGTGAGGTGAAACTGAGTTCTGGTCTATTATCACACTAAGACACAGAATAAGCCACATAATGATAAAATCACACTCCCATAAAATGGCAATATATATACAAACACATAATTCAGTTAATTGGCTCAAGAAAGAGACAACAGCTACAGCTTTATGGGAAGCTGAGTATGAAACATCACACAGGTTAAAATACAGAATCATTATGCAGCCAAGTGTTGGAAAAGATGATGAAAGAATAAGCATATTTTACTGCCAATTGTTTTCCACCAGATCTCTATTCACATGGAAGAACAGGGAAGAATATCAATATTTGTTCTCAATGCCATATGTTATGTTATACAGTTCTTTTAAATGCTAAACTATTTTTAAGCAGTTCATTTAAATTGGAAAAGTCAATGTTCAGAAATGTGTCCTATGTGCAGAATTCTTGACTGTGTACTAACCAGAGTAACACAAACACTGCAGAATATTTTCCATTACTAATTCACGTTTCTAAATAAAACCACTTTAATGTTGTTTGCATTCTAGCTTCACTGTCTTCGAATAGTCTAGCTAAGAATAACACTTTGAAGACTGGGGCACATATCAGAGTACTGCTGGAAAGCAGTTTTTTGAATGTGCAAATTTTAAACAATGGTATCACAGACCTGATTCAGGTTTACACTTAGGAAAAAGAACTGCAGAATGCAATCAATGTGTATAAAGCTAAAAAGTGTAATTCACACATCAAACACTCAAAACGTGTTATAAACAACCAGTCCATGAGCATTTGTTAACACTTTTCAGGAAATAATTCTGAATTCAAAATTGATTTAGAAACTCATAAACTGTTTCTGAACAGTACTTTAATTCACTAATTAGTTATTTCAATGGGAAGAACTAACCACTCGACTTTAGTGGTTTCTATAAAACATTGACCGACTGTCGCTCTAGTGAGGGGTGTAGTTTTGCAATGTCTTACACATCTCATTCAGCAACTGGAAAAAATACTCTATCCCTTGCTACAGACAGTAACTTCTTCAGCAGTGTTTTGCAGCATGCAGCAAATTGAATTTAGGAAGAAGGACTCAATACAACATGCTGAAATAAAAAGAAAACCGGAAGCCTTTCTGTTACAACTTTTAAACTTTCTCTGAAACACAATAGTAACTATTTAGTTCAGAGAGAGTCGTGTTTCATTCCTTATGAAAACTGTGAATGGAAGGTGTTGCAACAATGAAAAATCAAGCTGTCCTTTGCCACCTTTTCTGTATAGACATGTTTACACTGCTTGTGTTATGTGTTCACTACAAACAGCTCATGTATTTCAATACCATAATGTCTCCAAGGGAAGGAGAATGAAAGGCTTTAATAACTACAACTAATAAACTTAGAAGTGAAAAAGACAACTTACCATTATATGTTCAAGTAGAGAATCTATTGCAACTATATTATCAAAATACGTTCTGCAGAGAAAGAGAAGTCAGTAAACATTGGCATTTAGTGAAACACTTCTAAAATGGGTGTCAGGGTCTCTTGTTTCACTATGGCTTAACATGGAGAAAAGGTGAGGACAAACCACTGCACCTTGAAAATCACTGAGTGGCTTGCTACAGCACAACGGAATTAAGAAATGGTCCTAGTTCTGTTCCCTTAAACTGTTATTCTACAGAATTGGGAATACTCTTTATTATACATAGAATTTTCTCTGTAAAAAAAGGAAAAGACTACCAAATATTGCCTGCCGTGAACTGAATAGGCTCCTGCTGAGCAAAACCAAGAATGCATCAAAATGCTTTGGCACCTCTAACACACTGAAAATTTTAAAAGAAGAAGTAAAAAGGAAAAAAAAAGTAGTAGAATAAAAAAAAAAAATCCATTTCTTTCAAAACATCAAAATATCTCATCAGGTTTACCCATATTATGCACAGAGAACTGAATAAAACTATGTAGTGCAGCTAAACCAATGTCATATTATCCAACCCTTAACACTAAAGGCAACTTTCTAAGAAATTCTTAATGGCTCTTCTCTACCACCATCAGTTGAAGTTGAAGGGAATGATCTTGTCACTTAAAAAATAAAAAAGAATCTCAGTTTCACAGCAGAATGTTCAACTGTTAACTGTTCAAGGACAGTCAAGAACATTGAAAGATAAAGGTCAAACTTATTAGTGAAAGAAGTCTAAATCTTCCACATGCTGAGTCCTAACAACCCTCGGATTACAATGTTCCCAGCAGACAAAAGGCATTGTCCCATGGCCTTGAATATACGCACAGCTCAGTTCTGTTTGGGTCTAGTGGAAAGGAGATACATAATACACTAGTCTTACATTGTCAGGGACATGAAGAGGTGGAGCACTGCATACTCTGCCCTTTCTAAAATGTTACAGAACATGTCCCAGTGACATTGCACACTAACAATTTCCTCACTGAATAGGAAATTCTCCTTCCATGGTAGCAAAGGTACAGATCACTTTTAAGAGGAAACTAATTATTTTCTTGCTGATACAAGTCTTTGCCTGAATAAAGTTCAAAAAGATATTATTAAATGATATCCCAGTTTTGTGCCTTAAAACACAAGCTTTCTTTTTTTGTTGAAACTAAAAAATTCTAGCAATTGGTAATGCTGTGTGAGAATTATTTTCTTATAGAAAGGCATAAATATTTGCAGTATTTATTGTCACTTTTATCTCAAAAATTTAAAACAATTAAAAAGTTCTTTAAAACAATCTCAATGCTATGCCAGTCCAAGAATAAATTGCCAGTCCATAAATCTGGGTAAATTAATGTAGTTTTCTGGTAAACTAGTTCACTATGGATGTTAGCAACATAAAAGCACTCTAGAAAGGAACGTAATGGTGCAAGACTCGATAAGAGTGCCCTTTGGGAGGCATGCTCTGAATTATGCTGAAATTAAAAAAAAGGTCATCCTGAGGAAAAAAGCTAGGAAAAACATCTGGATACAACCAGCTTGCCCTCCTTGCAAGGGGCAGACTCCTCCCTGTGGTTTATTACTCCCCATTCCAGCTGGGTCAACTTGGCTGCCTACATTCCTGAACAATGGCATAGGAATCTTGGACATCCTCTAATCTCATCAGTTTGAGAATTGTTCATCAAGACCCACAGAAGTGTTTGTAGCAAAAATCCAAGACATCTAATTTTTCCACAGTATCATCAGTACTTTGTGATGCACTGTGGAATTCTTCTACCAGCTAGTTTCATAAAACACTGTTAAGCACTCCAGACTGATTTACCAAAAGTACAGCCCTGGTTTATCTTTTAATTTATTGGTTATCTTTGCTATTTAAAGATTCTAGTAGCAATGACAAACAAAAAAGATGAAGGAAAAGCGGATCACCTAAGACACTAAACTGATTTTGCAAGTGTAAGCCCAAGCTTTCATACTCTTTCTGTGCTTTCAAATTAATCTGGCTTTATAGTGATAAGAAATTAAAAGCAAACATATTACATGCAGTAAAAGTCTTTGAAAATTAAAACAGGGCCTTCAGAAAATGCAGGGGAAGAACAATCATGTGGCAGCCCTAATTCTTCAAGGATTTAACTCTGAAGTCCCTATATTTATGCATACATGCATGCATGTCCAAAAAATTGATGGGGGGAGAGTAGGGGAAGCTGAAGCACACTAACACTTTCTGTAAAGTCCTTTCAAGCCTTCTAAAATTGCCATGAGACACCAAGCCTATTTGCACTTCTCAAAAGATGGCCACATTTAACTCTGAGAGAAGAGGTGGAAAAAAAGGGAAAAAAAAAATCATGCTAAAGACTACAGAATAAAGAAATTCTGTAAGTTATAAATGAATGTCACATTTTCTTCTGCACCACCATCACAAAAAATTTGAAAGGTATATACCACTGCCATCCGTATCACTTGTTCTTGTCCCTGTGCTGAAGTGTGCCTTTGCACCTGCTTGTGAGCTACAGTAAGTAGCTTCCACTACTGGTATTGAGTGAACAAAGGTAGATTGGAAGAGCCACGCTAGAAAAGCTCATCAAAAACTCTTGAGATTATCTTGCAAATCACACTTACTTCGATACATCAAGCAAGAAGTCATTCAGTTCAGTCTGCTTGGCAAGGCCCCGGCACACCTGGAAGCACAGATCATAGAACCATTTGCTCCAGAACACTGATGGCAGAGGGAAACTGAAGTCCCATCCCTTTAATTTGTATGAAAAAAATACTAGTGTGTGTGTGTGTGTGTATATGCTACAGCACTGTATAATATTAAAAGCTGAATTTGTGTGCTGGGTTTCAAACTTAGCTATCTCGCTGCTGAATTAAAACTGTGAAATACAAGTAAAATCTTTCCTAAGACTCACTGAAAGCTGTTGGTTGTTACACTTGTTCATGCTGTCTCAAAGGCTGTCACTGAATGTGGTTACAGAATGAACATTTCCTTATCCAGATCCTTAGATCTTCTGAGAATGTCAAATATTTTGTTTCCCTTCTCCCTTACCACACTTTTACCACTTTTTTCCAGGCTGCAAAGTAGCATATAGACACAACTGTAGACTGACATCAGGCAAGTTTAACTAAGCTAAGCAGCAGATGATATATGCTCAACTTTGGGAGAAATCAGCATGAACATGAATACAAAAAATAGTATGCATACTTCTTTTTAGAAGCAAAATGTTAGATGAAGCAAAGCTTTCAACTGTAGTTTTACTTCACCTATTCGCATATTCTGTATCTGAAGCAAAATTGCACATCTGTATATTACTAGAGCAAGCAGCGAGGCCAAAAAAAGAAAACAATCCTCTACTGCTTCTACATTTTACACTCACAAAAATATCACTTCGAAGTAGTGATATCTTTCATCTGTGCAATGCAGATACAAAATGCCAGATCAAAATGCTTGCATTCTTCTCATGCAAAAAATCTTGGGAAGAGCAAGCCTTCTGCTTAGAAGAAGGAAGAGAAATAAAAATGATCAATGGATAAGCTTGAACTTAACTTTACACGTTGTGTTTTGTTAGATGTGAATGACTTCACAGTTAAGGAGAGATTAATTCTTACACAGGTGAAGCTACAACTGCATGCAATTGCAATTCTACTAGTGTAGAATGGTGTGTGCCAGCTAATTCTTCCTAAATGTGAATGCCCACCCCGAAGTCAGTGACTTCCAGCACCGAGGAAGCAAATATTAGAGCCTAGAAGAGAAAAGCAGGAAGCTTTCTGTGCATCTTCTGACAAGTGTATGAGAGACACCTTGAAAAAAAGAATGTCGTGCATTTCCTCCTGGGAGTTGACAGAAGAATCTATTTTAGCATCTTCTATGAGTTGACAGAATACGTTTCGTTTCAGTGTTACCATCTTCTGCTAGCTGAAGTAACAAAACCTATTAGCAAAGCTGCTGGGGTTTGCTAGAGCAGCTTGACACGGTGTGAAGCTCCATTAGGCACCCAGCTAGGGACAGCATGAGGCATCCTTAGTGGCAGTAGTTACAGGATCATGAAGCAGCTAGGGAGGATGGCTTAAAATAGGCTTTGCTAGCAACACTTCATAATTTCAAATTGAATACCAAAGCAGGAGGAAAGCAACCAGTTAGCATAACAGCTGCCTTTCCACAAGGAAAAAAAAAAAAAAAAGAAACAACCCTTCAAAGTTATTATGATAAATCCACTTTAATCATTATTTATCTACTTTGTTCAAATTTCTTTCCTTTAGTAGAAATATTGTTTGTTATTTGATCCATGATTGCAAGTGAGGAAAACTAGTTCAATGAACACCAAAAATGCTAGCATATTTTAACAGGTTCAAGGAAGGGGGTTTAATCAATGCTTTAGCAGTGACCTCCACTTAAATCTGATCACAATCCATGCTCCTACTAAACAAGGTCAGGAAGACAAGTTATACAATGAGAAAAAGGAAAAACCACTCACACTTACTTGTACTTGATGTATTGCTACTGAAGCCCATGCAAGATTTGCTGTTGCAACCTGCAACAAAAGAAACTCTCTCTGAAGTAACCTTGAAAACTGCACATTGGTTATATGCCTCTTTTCTCTGCCTACCTGCTAAGTAAATTGACTGAGCTGTATTAGACAGGCAGGCAGTAACAATTTGTGGGAAGACAGTTATTTTGTGGAAGTCTCAGTGTACTTGCAAGTGTTTCAATTTTAGCGCTTACCAGTGCTCTTCAGAAGCAGAATTGGGCACCCATCAGCTCAGAAATACATCAAAACAAACATACCATAAGCCGAGGGCTTAAAAAATTACACTATTGAAAAGCATCTGCCATAGAAATAAAATATGCCTTAACAGTTTTCTGGGGCTGTATTTTTCTTTTCTTCAGCAATAGCTACTTCCAGATGTAAACAGGCACTGCTTCTCTCATTACTGTTTTGGTGGCAGAAGAACCAGACCTGATCCCTCAGCTCAAGACTAGTTTGAAGTACGACAGTTTCCAGGCAACATTTCAAACAAATGTCATGTAAACTGCAGCTAACTATGATGTGCTACCATGCATAATCTCCTGTCCTTGAAGCACAGGAGCTTTATAGGAACACAGGGAATGGAAGCACAAGAGGTCAGCTTTTGCATAGCTTCCTAAGGTATTTTTTTATAATTTGATATTTTTAAACAGAACACTTTGCACACATTTCATAAAAATTGCTAATGGTATCCAAAGATTTTCTGAAACCTGAAAATGAAAAGAATGCTTTAGAGCACTCAGCAAGTGACCTTAAAATATTTTTAATTTACTAATAAAATACTTTCATTTAGCAGCCAGTCTTTTCCAACTAGAACATTGATGAACTTTAGCTACAGAAGGTATTTCAGACAACATAAAACATTCATATTTTCACAAAATAATGCATGTCTGAGACCTATCTGAACTGTAGATTGATTAATGTAATAGGACAATTTTAAAAATTAAATACACTGTGTGTAGGCTGCAGAATTAATGAAGCCTGGGTTTGTATGAATGTCTGTTCTTTTTTCTCTGAGCAGGGACATTGGCACCACCACACTAATCTAGTCCCCTACCCTGACCTCTGTCTACCAGTGAAAAAATACAAGGTGTGACAACAAGCTGAAGTGGCATTGACTACCCAACTAATATACACATATAAACATCAAATGAATGCCACGGTACTTATTGATAAACAAAATATACACTTGACAAATACTGCTGCTGTTTTCCTTCTTTAGGAGGACTAGTTTTAGTATCTCTTGCCTGAATATTTCCTGTCGTTTTCACGCAAATAATTCCTCTTCAGTACAGCAAAACTGCACCGTGGTGGATCTCATGCCACTATCGAGACAACACACCTGGCTAGAACTCACTGAATTTTGTCTTAGCCTCTGTGTTCAGGTTCCCTTCCCTGGGGAAGGGTACAGAGAGGAATGAATGGTACATTCATCTTTACATGAGAGACATCTTAATGGGACATAACAGGAATCCCCACCCATACATGAGAGCAAAGACACACTTCTAACACCTTTAGTACAGCAACAGCCTTTGCAACACCTGCTCCATTTTAATTCATTTGTATTTGGCTAACGGCTCCTGACTTTGGATTGACAATTGGATGTATGGACAACGTAGCTACACAGGCCTTACATGAATACATTAATGCATGCAGAACAGTCATGGAAAGGGGAAGATGAGTATGAATGGGAATATCTGGATAGGGAAGCATCATAAGTTAAGAAAAGCAGAAGAGAGCTTTACGAGTGTCACCTAGACTGGCAGGTCATCCAGGTACCAGCACTTCTATACACAGTTTCTAAGGACATCTAAGTCAGGATACAAAGGACAGTGAGTAAATCTTGACAAGATTCACAGAGATGGGACAGGCTAGAGGCACAAAAGCTATCAGCTCCTAAAGGTTAAAGAAAAGGCTGATCCAAAACCAGCCCATGGTTGTCAACCTAGAAAGAAAACAGGAGACCATAAGGACTCGGCAGACAGCATCCCTTGTCCTCCTGTTGCAAGGAATTCCGGACAGACCACCTGGATACCTGGTACTGGAAATACACACATCTTGGTACTGGACAGTGTGTGCCAGTAAAAATGAATGTAAACATCAGAAACCTCTTTTGCCTCACTTTTGATTTATAATAAAATCACTTTCCCCTCTTGTGAGACCCAGCATTGAGACTTGGTAAATTGTTGCTACAACATTGCAACATTATGTTTTGCAATAGGGCTCATTCCTTGGAGAAGCTGCACCAAAAAGTAAACTAAAGTAAATTTTAAAATCTTACCATAATGTAAAATAAAGCTGTACTGGAAAGTTAAGATTGAGACTCAGGATAACTGAGCATTGTCTTTTTTTATATAAAGTGATTTTGGTTTTTCATGTTTGATTTACACTTATATTTCATTCACCTGCCCTGCACTAACTTCTCTAACAACTATGTATTGAGTTTATAATCAGTAAAGAAACCTTGAATCTGTTTATCTGCAAAAGAACACATAGTAAAATTCTTGATGTGTCCCTGTACCTGTATATTTTACCTCCTCTGCCTGAAAATACAAATCACTACCTATTTCTTTTTTTTTTTAAATAAGAACAAAAGTCAAGCATGAAAAAGGTATAACTCATGAGAAGAGTGAGAGAAGGAAGTTTGGAGTGGGGAGAGGGATGGGGGTGAAGTCCTGGCCATCGTGGGAAAGTGGGCAAAGGCTGCACATGAGCTCACCTCTTGGTGACTGTGGTGGAAGGCTTCTTTGCCCCAGTGACGGTAAAGCTCCAGGATGCCAATCAGGTCACCAATTGCTGTGACAATTGGCAAACACAGAACAGATTGGATACGGGTCCCTGACTCCAGTCCAGTACCTTTGGGAAATCGCTCATCCTAGAAAACACAAACATAATCTGATAAAATGTAAAATCTGATAAAACATTAACAGGAAAGACATGCTGACGTTTTCCTCCCCCTCCTGTCTGACCAAATCTGCAGGAAAATTACAAAATTCACTAAAACTCATCTCACAGCATAACATACACACAGTATTATAACATTTACTAAAAAATGTTATTTTAAAGTCTCAGTATTAATTTACATCTACAGATAACCTTATTGATGTAAGGTCAGAATTAGCTGTGATACTACACCAAGCTTTGAGTCTGTTTATATAATACTTTTTCTCTAATCTCACAGGCAGCAAAAACAGCACTTCATTGCTATGCCAGTCCAGAATTAAATAAAAACCCAAACAAGCAACACTACCACCCCAACATCTTTCCTTCGAAAAAACCCCAAAGCATTTGTAATCACGGACTGCTCAGTATTAGAAAGCAGACAACAGTGCTTGCAAGAGAACAAAAATTGAAACTCAAGGCTAAGGCTTTAGGTTATACAGTTATAATCCTCAACCAACTCTTGTTGTGCTCTCAAAAAATTACATATGAGAGTAAGTATCTTCTTCCTTTGCTTATGCATCCTGAATAAACTGGTGCAAAAGTTACAGAAACAAATGTTAAAATAATCCTACTAGCTGCTATAAAAGGCCCAAATACATAACTTTCAATCCTCATAGGGAATGTCCAAGGCTTTATAGCTTCACTTCCCCATGTAGGAAAATTCAGGCAGACCTGAGAAAGCACCTGGATGTTACAGTTAGTAATGCAGTCACTGCCCAATGTGAAGTGTGCAAGACCCACTTCATTGCACATCAGTCCTTCAGTACTTGATTCACACCAGATGTTCCCTGCGGGCTGTGCTTAGGCAAGAGAGACGACCTTTCAAGGCTGATCAAAATCTCTCATTTCTCAAAGAAAACAGCAAGTAATCTCTACCTTAATTACTAAGATGACAATCAATTTGAACATATGACAGACAAAAGAGAGTGGGAAGCACTTTGAAACATGAGCCTTCTGCTTTCTCTTTTTAATTCTGTCCTCCCACAAAAAAGTCTACCTGCATGCACTTCCCTTTCACTGTTGAGAAGCTCCTAAAATCACATGAAGGCAAACCATCTCACCACAATGAATCTTGCTGTTCGGTCAATGAATCATTGATATTAAACCAACAAAAAGGTTCAAAACTCCTCCTCACTAACCCCGTGATTTTATTATGAACGTAAAATCAAAATATAGAACTCCTGTAAGTAAGGATATCATGATATTAACTGAAAATTACCAGTAACAATTTAAACCCTTAATTTAACTGAAAAAACACACCAACACATAAAATCTTAATGGTCCAGAGTGTGTAGAAAGCACTGACTATTACTACAGGGAAAGCAGCTTCTGTCTTTTGCTTTTGTGGCTCTGTTTAAGTGCACTCGCATTAGACATCTGGTATTTTTTTATAGCCCAGGTTTGCCCAATTAAGGTCATACATTTTTTTAACAAATAATTTCAAAAATAGAGACAGCAATGTCCAATTTTGGTCACAGTATCCAAAAACTGCTGCTCTGGATAGAACTTGAAAAGAAGGAAACACTGAAGAGAGAAGAGAATGTAAACTTTCTTGGTGTTCTCATAACCAACTAATCATGAAGTGCTCATACAAAGTACAGTTTAAATACCAATTTCATACAATTCTATAGATGCAACTAGAGGACGAAGTGTTTTGAAAAATTTAAAAGGACACATACAGAATGCCAAGAATTATCAGAATATCACCTTAGGAATTTCTGACTCCTGTTACAGAAAAAGGCCTGAATTTCAATATCAGTTACATTACTGCACCTTTCATGTAGATCTAGTGATACTTTCAGTATTCTAGCTTTATATTAGAGTATGCAGAGATAAAAATCCTGCCTAGTAACCATAATTCTAACTGACATTCTTGTCAGTGTGAGTTCTGTATTAAAATAAAATCAAATTGTCAAAGTTGATTGACTGTATGGAAGTCTTCTTGTTTGAGATTAATATTTCAAGACCAAGAAGACAGGAGTTTTGACTGGTTTTTTTTTTCCAAGGGACTATGGTGCCATTACGTCCTTTACCTAACAACCAAAAAAATAAAGTTAAAATAACTCAAACCCAAAGTGAAAAAACCCCAAACCTTTAAAATTAGAAATAAATAAAGTATTTTGAAATTATTCCATCAGCTAATCCAAACTCAAATTTATTTTCCTGGTATCAAGACAGACATAAATTCTATCATTAAACGTTCATGTCAATAAACATTTCAGCATCAAAAAATTCATTCTAAGAACATGCTGCAATCATCTCATTAAGAACAGGAAGTTTTTTACCCCCAGAATATCTTCTACTAACAACGTTTTTCTGGATCTGGCTACATAAGCAGATACTGTAGTGCCATGTGCAATGGGCCCTGCAGGAATGAGTCGTGGGTGTCCTTCTTTAGCTCCTGGTGGTGTAAATATACACAGACTCTAGTTAGAAGGAAAAAAAAAGAGAAAGAAAGAAAAAAAAAGCAATTAGAAATCATGATTACTTTTACAGTTACTGCACAATCTGTGTAGAATAAAGTAGATAATGTAGAGAAACACTGCTTTTGGCAATGAAAAATAGTTGAATAAACTCTGCTTAATTCTTCTGAAATCTTAGAAAACCCCACTCTAAAGTCACCCAGGTAACTCCTGGACAACTCCTGTGGAGAACAGTGGACAACTAAAGCCAGTTATTGTTTATATCAGGGTAGGATTGCATTTACTTTGAACACACAATACACAGCATACAAGACTCACAGAAAAAAACATTACTTTGTAAGAAAAACATTATCTTTATTTTTTTTATCTAGGACACATTTATTTAAATAGAAAATACTCAAAAAGTAGAGATAATATTTAAATTTCTTGTTTATATAATATCACAGATAGATGACAATGCCACACCACAATGTATTACTGACATGCCTGTTAAGAATAGACACAGGTTGTGTTGCTGATTAATTTTACTCTCAGAACTTGATTTCCTTAGGGCTGCCATGAAACAGGGGCTGTTTTCTAGCATGGATTATTAAAGGCAAATTTTGCATGCAAAAATTCAGCATCTACTATCAGCTGTAGAAAATGAAGCGATGATATGAGGTGCATCCTTTCGTAATTCTCCTTTCTTTACAAACATGCATGGCCCATTATAAAACATTAGTACTAAACAATTCCAAAAAAAAACACACACTAAAATGTTCAGAAACAAAGGAGACGCAACATAATATAACAAAATAAGGTAGACCTGCAATAATGAAGATACCTTAGCTGTAATGGATTAACAGCATTTTGGAATGAGAAAGTTGAGAATTTATGCTAAGGGGAAAACAAATGGTCAATAAAAAGTATGAAATTCATAGCCAAAACAAGATTGAAGACTATATGCAAGAAGAATCAGTAGTCCAACAATTAAGGTACTTAGTAAGTTCAAAAGAAAAACACTCAAGATTCTAACAAAACCAGTAACTGAATATTTTTCTTGTTCTTAAGCAGAAAGTCAGTCCCAAAATTTCAGCAAGAAAAGAGTTTTCCATTAAGTAATTCATTTGCTAATATGTGGTACAGATGAAAATTAAAATGTCTCAAAAGAGAAAACAGAGCTGCCCCAAACTATTTTAGCACTGACAAGTGATTTCTTGAGTTGGAAGGAAAGATATTTCTTCCATGGACTTGGCCAGCCAAATATTCAGATTATTTACTCCATTTTGATGTCTTGCATTATAGTACAAGGGCATGAAATCATGGAATTTTCTGTTTATTCTTATCCTAAACCTGAACCTTATTCTTCAAACACATTTATGCTCACAGCTTCTTTGAAGTGTGGCCTTTAGAAGTAAGATACACTTGAAAATTCAGATCATGTATTTTCCATATGAATTAAAAGAATGTAATTAAAAAAAGGCAACAACCAAACAACCAAAAACCATTAAATCAATACATTGAATCTGTCAGAACAAGCCTACTCAATCTACCAGAATAAAAAGCTCCATGTATTCTTACTTTCTTATAATCTAATAAAGTTACATATAATTTTTAAATGAAAACTTAGTTTCACAGTTACATGCCTTCATAAGCTTCAGATCATGTTTTTACATGCACTTAAATAGAATGAAAAAGAACATTTTACATAACATAGCCAATAAAAGCTCATCATGATCTAAAAAAAAAGTACATTATTCTAATAAAACTGAAGAAACCACACATCATTATTTATTCAAATCAGTGTACTGGTATAAAATTTTTTTTTAAAAATAAAAAATGTAGTAAAATATAAAGGGCATAGAAATATTTAAATGCATATCTGTACAGAAGTCTGATGTGCTATACTATATGCTTAAGATTTGCTATTTTAAAAGTACTCATAATAGTAACAGTAACACTATAACGTGTTCAAAACTGAAAAGGCGGTTTCTGTTACAGAGTACTGCAAAATGTAGAGATGCAACACAATGTTTAAAGTCTGATTGATGTAGCCCAAGTAGTGGAATGAGTCAAAATCAACAGGACATTGGAGACCAAAGCCGATTTTGTCAAAGATGCCAAAGAATAACACTTTTATTCAAAGCATTGTTCTTATATGTTTAAGACATATTTGATTCTTTTTGCCAAGGTAGCAACGCATCACAATTAGCAAAGTAACTGTGCTATTTAAATTATGTGCATAAAATGTGCTTTTCCATACTCATCTCCTGAGTCATGCCCAGCACTAAGTACCAAATGATGCACAAATCCTTCTCTTCTAAGAAAGAGCTTCTCAAAACAAGAAAAAAGGGAAGAAAACCAAACAGCCACTTGCACCAGAAAACAAAGAACTCGCTTCTCCCACACATATATGTTTTTCTTCAGAAAACACCTTCACTAAATCTTCAATGGTCAAAAAACCTGTATTGACACCATGAAGTATTGCCTGCAAAGGCTGCTTTCACCAGCACAGTCTTTCCCATGTTCTTGTGCACCATTTTGTCTGGTAAACCCCTCTGTTGCTAACACCATGAAGTACTGCTGTGAATAAGCTTCCCTATGCTGGAAAATGTTTGTGAACATTATTTTACTTTCAGCTTCTCCAAAAAGAGTTCTGCAGCAGCAATCCCATTCTGCTTCTATGGGAAGCTGCAAACCCATGGCTAAGGGGTCAGTGATCGAAAAAGTCTTCAAACTACCCAATAGGTTCTAAATTTGCCACTATTCCTCCTGACTGTAGATGTAGAAAAGTATGACTGTGCAGAAAAATTGAAAATCTTATCCTGATCATGCAGCACTAAATTTTTCTCATACCCATATATAAGCTGAAATTAGTCCATAAGCTTCTACCATTCCACACTGACATTATACGCACACCTAATAAATTGTCATGAGTGTTTGTACATTCTATATTTGATGAATTTAAACCTGAATGAGTTTAAATGTTTATTGGCAATTAATTATGTAGAAATGTCTCGAGTAGAAGCCATCAATGGCAAGGTCAGCCAAACAAAACACAGCAAACTGTGCTCTGCTCTACTATGGCATCTTATTGAAATAATCTCTTAGTCACCCCACAGACACAGCTTTATAGGAATCTCTAAAATTATCACTGTCAAAAACCAGCAGGTTTTTCACATCACCTATCCAGCTCACATTTAATATTTTCTTTTGCTTAAGAAAATACTTATGAAGTGAAATGCACTCCAGTAATGATAAAATTTGGGGCCCACCTACTGTCTTCTAACTATGAATGACTCCAGCATTCTTTTAATTTGCAAATGTACATTCAAATAATCTTTCACTAGCTCAAAGGGTAACTAAAAGTGTTCCCATACATACATCAGATATTGCATAAAGCGTCAAAAATTAATGAAGAAATTAATAGATTGGGCCCTTTCAAATTAACCTGCATTTCCTCAGTTGGTCTGAATATTTTATTTCAAAAAAGACCTTTTTCGTTTCTGGTAATGATAATGAACAGTGATTAATAATCAAAATAAGTAACCAGTGGACTTTCATCCACAACTTAAGCAATATATAGTTAATAAAAAAGGAAATCTGAGAATTTTAGGCCCCATGATTTCCCAAATACTATACTGATAACTCACAACGCAGTAAAAGGAAAGGGTTGAGAAGACAGCAGGATGCTTGTTCACTGCTCACAGATTCTTTTGCTGCTATTGCCACTTGCAGTGAGCCTCTAAGTCAGCATCAGAAAGAGATAAATACAAATAGCTCTTTACTGATAATGCAATGTCACTGTCTCTCTCCTGGCAAAAGTTAAGTAATAAAAGATAATTAGTGTAGAAAGAGCATTAGATATCACTACTGCTGATGAGAGAGAAGGCAACCAAGATGGGAGAGTGAGTCTGGGTTTGACAAACTGCCAAAAGGGCAAACATTGGCTTGGAGAGAGAATCCTTTGGAAGCCTCCAGGTTCAGGCATTCTAGTAGCTGGTAGTCCAAAAGACTCTGCAATTCCCTATTTTGATCTGTTTACCCTCCTTCCAGACAAAGACAGAATCTCCTTTCCAACATCAATCTCAACTACCCTATTAACAATATTCTTCCAACAAGTTCCATATGGTGATGGACTTCTTTCTTTAAATGTAGTAGGCAGGGGAACACTAAAGTTTGACACCAAGAACTTCCTGTACCTTGTTGAAACCCTAGAGTACA
Source organism: Eulacestoma nigropectus (assembly GCA_013397775.1). NCBI lineage: Eukaryota > Metazoa > Chordata > Aves > Passeriformes > Eulacestoma > Eulacestoma nigropectus. The sequence goes on from VZTE01001837.1 coordinate 150,235, forward strand.
TGAGGTGCTTCCTTTTCCTTCCATCTGTGACAGGACAGAGTGTTCTGGTTGGACCTAAAATCTTCAAAATTATTCCTCCCCTCCCAGTTTAATCACTTAATTCACTTTGATGAAGTCCACAGCCAAAAAAATGCCTATTAATTTTGATGGATGTTACAGTGTGCTTTGGAATGCACCAATGACCTATCATGAACATAGAGAGCAAGAGGCTATTAAAAAAACAAACTGAAGCAAAACAGAAAGTCCAAACTAAATTATGACCTTAACAAATGCTTAAACACTGGTGAACATAGACAAATGTTACAAAATTCACTGTTTCATCTTGGTGGTGTTAGGCTAATGGTTGGACTTAATGATCTCAGGGCTTTTTCCAACGTAAAAGATTCTATGATTCTATTCTCTGACTCATGTTTCTTAGGCAACCTAGGTATAGGCAACATATTGTAGTCTTTAATATCCTTTTAAGATACTAGTGGATTAACAAGCCTGCCAGTCTACAGGAATGCAGAATGATGTACTGTAACTGTTTCTTGAGGGATATCAAGATGACAACATCCTCTATTCACAGATAAAGCCACCAACTTGGCTTTCAGATACATAGCAAGATAGTATATATTCAATAAGTCATAATACCAAGGTTTTTGGTGCTCTTTCCTTGGAAAATTTATTAAGGAATGTATCTTGAATCTCTTACTGTGGCTGAAAAAACCTTTATTCCTCATTTCTATCAGCTAAGAGCATAAAGAATTACTCATGTTCATCTTGTCATGCTGTCGTAAATTGGCCTCGTTGTTTTTTCAGTGAAAATCTAATGCTTGACAGAGAAAGCAGATTAAAATCCCAATAAAAGAAAACATGAGGAGTAGCAGCAAGTGTCATAACACAACAGCATCAGCAACTCCTGACAGATATTGTTACAGCACTAAGAAAGTACCTGCAGTTTCCAGTGATTTCGATCTTTGGCTCTTCTGATGAAGACGACAACTACAGGTATAATTGATGCTATTTTTCTAGTCGCTGTTGGTATGCAGTTTGTCAGAATCCAGCACAACACCAAATCCTACCACAAAACCTAGAAACCATTCAACCAACTATATAAAGTTTGCCAGGGCTGGATTTAAACAGCAAAGGTGTATTTGTCACCATCTTCATCATCATCATTTCACAAACTGTTATTTCTTCTTTTTGTATAACTACTTATAACTAAGCAAATGACAGTCATAAATGATTTTTTCTAAAGTTTCCTTGCAGAAAAGAAGTCTGGGTAAGGTTTAATGATTAGAATGAAGGTTAAAGTACACATGTGACAAGCATTGCACTAACAAACTGTTTTGGTGGATCTTTATCTAGTTTCTTCCACAGCACAATTTGCTGGTAAAACTGGTCCTAAAAATGCTTCACGGAAAATAATTTAATTTTCAACTGACAATAAATGAAATCCTTCATACTAAAGCATTGCTATGTGATTTGATGCTTGGGGGAAAGAAAAAATTAAAGAGAAATGGAAACTGATCAAGCTGATATGACGTGAGTTTAACGGCTTTTGCTGCTCATATCTGTTTCTGTTCAGTAACAGCAATAGATTTTTACTCTTGGTAAAGGACAACATAAATGTAAGACCACACAGCCTAATGATAAGATTATCTGCAGATATTTACAAAGGCTGTGCCCTTAGGCCAGGATTTTTAGCAGGAATAAAACTCATCATAATAGGCAAAGATGACCAAGAAAAACAAACAAACATAATTAATTTAGAAAGTATTCACAGTCAAAACCCTTGGATCTCTAAACTGGCTTAGTTTAAATAGTAGCCCAACAGTACCATGCTAAAATCTTAAAGAGCTCTAGTCAATTATGTCCTGGGTTTAACACAAGTGCAGCAGTCTGACTGCACGAAGCACACAGGTACAAAAGAAGAAAAAACAGCAGCAACTACCATCATTGTTTATATAAAACTAATTTCCTTAGCGAAAAATCACAGTGTACTTGACAGGAGATTTGCAATTTTAACCCACATAGTGTGTACAAATGTTGGATACTTGTGAAATGATGCTTACACTTACTGTAGAACTACTAGCAGTTGGGTTTGGTTTGGTTTTTGTTTTGTGGGAGAGGTTTATGTTTTCATCCTTCTGAATGGTATCAATTTTTAACTGCACTTAACTTCTGGAAACTTTCCAGTTAATTTACACAACTGAAAAACATCACAAGAGTTATACCAGTTCATTGACACAGAAAACCAAGTTGACGTACCTCTCTACCATCCCTTCCATTTTAGTCAACTAAGCATTTTTCTGAAAGACTTTGGCCAAACAGGCCTTAAACACTCCTCCAGGGATGAGGATCCCTGAGCTTGCACAAGCAAGACTGTCATGCTTCATTATAGCCACAACTGAGGAAGTTTTCCCAATGCCAGTTCAAGCACATTACTTTTCTGCCCTACACACGATAGGTATTGGAGATTACTCCCTTCCTCCCTGCCTCACCTAGGCCTATCTTCACCCCACAACTTTCTTTTCTTTAGACTAAGCAAAACCATTTCTTTTGTTTCTTGACCATTCTCTCTGCTCTCTCCTGAACTCACTTCAACTCCTCCAACTTTACTTTTTCTTAAAGTGCAGTGCTTAAACCAGCCATATTATTACATCTGGGGCCTTACCAGTGGAGAGAGAAATAGGAAAAATACTTTACACTAGGGCTTGAGTTCTGTTTGTGCTACATACATAAGTGTATTTTTTGATACAGCAATGATATTTCATTCTTACCTTCAAAGTCACTGAAAATCCTAGAATCTTTCTCAGTCATCAACTGCCCTACACAGAGAGAGGCAATCTGTAGAAAGCTGAGCACTTTTCCTAGCTGAATCTTTGTCTGGTTTCTTCTGACCATTTTCCAAAGACCATTTTGAAATCTAATCTGTTCCTACAAACATATCTGCAGTCCTATGTTCTTTCTTCACCCAAGCATTAGTGAATGCACTAAGCAAAACCAGATACCTTGATAAATCTTCACAGATTTATGCAAAACAACCTCCCATTCTGATAGTGAATCACAAACAACTGGTCTGTCTAATTTTCTAGCAATTTCTGCATTCTACCTATAGTACATATTGATGTACAAACAGACTAGTGAATGAGATGCTGGAAAGCAGTGCTGAGGAAAGGGGCCTGGGGGGTCCTGGTCAATGTCAAGTTGAACATGAGCCAGCAGTGCCCTGGCAGCCAGGAGGGCCAGCCCTGTCCTGAGGGGCATCAGGAACAGCATCACCAGCCGGGCAAGGGAGGGGATTGTCCCACTCTGCTCTGCATTGGGGCGGCCTCACCTCAAGTGCTGGGGGCAGTTTTGGGCACCACAATATAAGAAAGATCTAAATCTATAAGTGAGGATCCAAACGAAGGACACGAGGATGGTGAAGAGCCTTGAGGGGAAGGCATATGATGAACAGCTGAGGTCACTTGGTCTGTTCAGCCTGGAGGGGAGGAGACTGAGGGCAGACCTCATTGCAGTTACAACTTCCTCGTGAGGGGAAGAGGAGGGGCAGGCACTGATCTCTTCTCTGTGGTGACCAGCGACAGGACCTGAGAGAATGGCCTGAAGTTGTGTCAGGAGAGGTTTAGGTTGGATATTACAAAATCTTCTTCACCCAGAGGGTGGTTGGGCGCTGGAAGAGGCTCCCCAGGGAAGTGGTCACAGCACCAGCCTGGCGGAGTTCAAGAAGCATTTAGACAATGCTCTCAGGCACATGGCAATTCTTGGGGTGTCCTGTGCAGGGCCAAGAACTGGACTTCAATGGTCCTTGAGGGTGCCTTCCAACTCAGGATATTCTATGATACTATATTTATCATTAACACATTCCACAAGTCCATTCACCTGAATATTAAATTAAACAAGACCAAAATTTCCCTAAAACACATTTTGACAGTTATATATTTCTTTCAGCTTGATAATTTATTGACTTAAATTTAAACTCAGACACTGTAACTCAACAAGAGCTTTCTCTCTGTGCTGAGTATCACTGTTCCCTGGCAAGTAAGAAAGCAACAGATTTCTTCCACTTTACATATAAGAAACCACATGACGTTAGAATTGATTCAAGGATAAAGACAAAAGTTTTCTGAATTGACTTGCAAATAGAAGGATTTCACCTGGAAACATGTTTAAAAGACTCAAATTTCAGAGAAGATGTCTGTGCATTCAAAAACCGGAGACAGTTCACAAGCAGTACATGTTTTTTCATGGGTTCTTAATAATCCAAATCACGCACCTCATAAGCTCACTAGGTGGCACTGCATGCACATCAAGCTGCAACAACTTCTGCATGACCAGAAATTAAAGAATGGCTTAATAAAATACACCCTGAAGCACAGAGTATGTGCACATATTTGTGGCCTCACATAATTATTTCTTACAATAAAGCTATTGGAAACTTCTATCTGAAGCGAGGATAATCTGTTTGTCAACACAATTTGCAGTTTCAGGAACTAAGTAACACAAGATCAAGTAAAAGCTAGTTTTAAGTGCATGCCTGTTAAATTCAAAGTCATACATCTTTACGTAGGTGATCACAGTGTAATCATGAGGCAAATTACTCATACAAGTAAAAACTATAAACAAGAAGTATCTGAAGAATTGGTTAATACAGTAATACATTAGGAACTCTGTAACTGTGATAAGTATTTTAGAAATATTGCCTTGTAATATTTCTATATTACAAGGCAATATTTCTATTGCTTATGGGCTTAAATCCATGCCCAGCTAGCATGATACTTAGGCAATTGATTTACACACATACAGTATCCAATATGAGGATTTCAGTAAATCCTTTAAGTCGTGTTTGAAGATGATACTTAATTAAGGTCATAACAGGAGAATTATGAACGGCATACTCATCCCCATAAGAAATAAAAGAGAAAATTGAAATAAAGTCAAGTCCTTTGCTGGAGAGTTGTGAAACATTCCTGTCTGATTTGGAAGCATTTCTGCTCTTCGGTATCTAGCATTTGTAAAATGGCTGCTATGTATCTTAAGAAAAAATCATTTTATTTGCACAACTACGCTAACCCATGTACAAAGATAAGTCCTTAGATATGGAGAAAGTTCAAAAACTGGAGGCAGTATGGGCACAGGTCTGCTCAGATCACGACCCTGATGAGGAAGCTCTACTGTTTTCAGCACCTGAGTACTTTGCAATGCATTCGATGCATTGCATGGTAACATATATAGTACAGGCAGAACCAGATTCCGATACACCGGGCAACTTCACAGGGAAGGAAGGAGTTGGGCATGCAAGGGGTGCTTACCTGCTAGAGGGCAATTGTTTGAAAAGCAGAATCACCATCAGAACACTCTTAGTAAGGAGTGCACTGAGTGGTAGCACTTCCAAGCAATTTGAGCAACCAGAAGGATACTAAAATAACTGAACTGGCCACGCTCATTCTGGCACCAATTCTGAGTAACACTTGCATAAAGAAATGCACTGGAATCTGCAATTGATGTGGCATCTTCCATTAAAGCAAATTCACTCAGGTTAAGATCCTGAAGGCATTCAACTGGAACTGTCAGCCAGAAGTTATCTAGTCCTCATGCTGTTTTTCAACTCTAATACAAATCAAAATATAGTATATGAACTTCAATAGAGAGAAAGAAAATAAGGCCATAAAGAAACTTTTTATATGGACAGATATTTTTGCAAACTTACTTTTGTGCTGTTAAACTCCAAAGGAATTTTTTCTAAAGCAATGTCCTCCTTTAAAGGCCAGTGTATCATCTATGTTTTGCAAAAAGAAAGGGACTGGCTAACCTAGAGCTTTTCTTCAAATTAGATTAATTATCTTTCAGTTCTAATATAATTTTCATGTAAAGAAAATTCTGCCTATATTAAATATTGCACCAAAGAATGATTTACTATGCAAAAAGCAATTTGCAATGATATGACAGTTTTCTCAATATGAAGAAATAATAGCTCACAGTATGTAGTAATCATTTACTGGTTTTCATTTTGCAAAAATTAAACATTTTTGTAAAATGAAATTATCTTATATCCTAATTAGAAACTCACTATTTAATCCAGGCTAAAGGTAGTTAAGGATATCTAATATTGCAAGAATGTTCCTTTGATGAGATTAACACAAGTCAAAATTCTCAAATCTGGATTAATTTAAACAGGGAAAAGTATACACATTTAAAGCAGGAGCTGAAGTGGAGTTAGTGCTTGTGCTTCAGGTTTGATCATAAGTTCCTTAACAGAATATAGTCAGAACACACATAAGTTCCTTGACAGAATATAGTCAGAACACACATCACTAAATATTGGAAAACCATTTGAGAGAAAGTATTATCTACTTGTTAATAGGTGTCCTCCATTCTTACACACTGCCCTCCCAAAACTTAATTCTCAAACAGATGTACACACACCCACACACTCCTAGCTGTATAAAAAGCAGATTTATGTATATTTTCCAAGCTAATGAACAAAAAGCCCAATGCTA
>VZTE01001837.1:156733-176863 GCA_013397775.1 Eulacestoma nigropectus
GGGGAGGGGGAGATATTGCCAAATTTGCAAAATTGAAATCACAAAACTAGCATCAAAAGATTAAGCCACCAAAAAGCAGATACTATTCTTCAACACATGACCACAGATGTTCAGCAAATACTTTGTGCAGGCTAATCAAAAGGTTTTAATTTTTTTTTTAATTTCAGCTTAAAGAATTAGTTCATTCCTGCTTTTGCTATGCAGAATCTTTTTGTTCTCATTTTAAAAAGACATTTAATGAAAATAAATAAAACCACATTGCCAGTATTTGCTGGGCAATGGCTGATCTCACTTGGATACATCCTTTAAATTAAATATTTAAGAGACAAGAGCTATCCAAATTAATTTCCAATGACAATTTCTTATAAGAAGTAAGCTAATGCACGACCATTTAGTTACAAGACTACAAACATGAGTTTGGCCCAAAGCCCACTAAAGTGAATGGAAAATCTCACACTAACTTCAAAGGACTTGGGATCAGTCCCTGTAATAACTACATGAAGAACATTCCATTTTGGGTGATGCAGCTACATAGCAGTGGTTAATAAAGTCAGTGTGTGTTTTCAGTGGTTGGAGCTTTTTTCAGGAAAGAGTTATACTGGAATACTGGGAAGCAAATAGATTCATCTGCCTAATATATTATTTAAAAAAAAAAAAAAAAAAGAAAAAGAACAAGCAGAAGGTCATATAGTACCCAGGCCCTCAGGGTATCAGAAGGCTGTGAGTGATCTCATATCATGCCACACTAATCTAATAGGGAAAACCTCACCACAGTAAGAATTCTCTTTGTCTCAAGCTGTAAAGTTAAATTTTACCGTAATCTCTTACAAAGTGTTTAGAGAAGAGCACGCTTAGCTGGCAGGCAGTCACTGCCACCAAAGCTGGCCAGCGCTGCGCATTCGGAATGGAGGCTGAACTTCCTGCGGGTTCCTGCCTCTGGCAGCAGGAGGAAGCTTTTCAGTGACTGTTTGCATCACCCCCTCCCCATGACAATGGATGTTGTCACCTCCTAATGAGAACCAAAGATTGCACTCATAAAGGATGAACAACATGTTTCTTAAATTATACCTCTCAGTGAAAGAGTTATTTTAAAATGTTGTTTATATGCTTAACAGAAGTCATTCAGAGAAAACAGAATTTCTGAATAAAAAAGTGGGTCATCTGTATTATATGAATTAATCATTATATCACAAAAAATGCAAAATGTCATTTCCATTTCTTACAGGAAATTTCTATATGGGCCTTCTTCCACATCAAGTAACTTGCAGGTTTGTACATCTTCAATCCTGTTTCCACTATTTCAAAAACGTAATCTTTACCCTTTTTTCTGAATTCAATTTTTTGACAAAGAGCAAAGGAAATTGGCTAATGGACTGTACAAGAATAAACTATTAAAACTGGCTGTGTAATGCAAGGAAATAAAAACAATGAGAAAAAATATTTTCCTCTCTATTCACTGCTTGTTTCTTGAACCAATGAAAGACAAAAAAATTCTGAAAAACTGTGATTTTTAATTTGATGGAGCTGACTGAAGTACTAAACTGCATTTTCTTCTTGATAGCCATTTGAAGTAACTACAAAGTCTTGTATCACGGTAACTGTACAAATTAAACTAGATTAAAAAAATGTAATGTATTCTAACATTCAAATAACAAAAGAAAAAATATTGGACTCACTGTTATTTGAATTATTACATCAGAAAATAATTGAATTCATAAATTTTTAATGTACCATTTATTTTATGCCAATCAGAATCTACATATGAAATTTACATTATCTCACTATCAAGTTGCAGCTGACACTTAACATAAAAAAAAAAGGGAGATAACTAGATGCAAAGAATAGGCTATGCAGACAGTAAATCCAATTTAAGTTTTCTGTTTCTTAAAGACAATTAATAATTGGGATAAATCACAAGTTAAGCTTCCAGAGTCAGAGAAACAATAGTATTACTGCTAAAGCCTAAAAAAAAAAACCAAAAAGGCCAACGATCTAAGTGCAGAGAATATTTCTTTCATTACCACCATTATTAAATTAGAAAACATTGTTGTGAATGTACAGAAAAGCGGCATTTTAACCCAGTATACTTACATTATTGCATTCTCCCAGGAAATACAGTGCAAATCCATCAGCTTTTGTAGCTGCCAAAGCAAAACCAAAAGAAATAATTGTACTCCCAGGGATAAATCAAACTTATACAACATCTTTGAGGTGAAACCACAGATTCAATTCCACTTAGGACAAACATCTACCATTCTAAAGGTTAAGGTCTTTTGCTGTGTTCCCTGAAACTTCTGAGAGTCTACAAAGTTAAAGGTACCACAGAGTTCTTGCTTTCTCCATTGACATTTACTGCATTCTAAAAGATAGTTAGAAACAACTTCTTTATACATCTATACTCCAAGGCTTAATGTTGGTAAATGCAAGTCAATTCATAAGATAGAAGTAGCATAAAAAAGTGTATTTACAATATAATCCGTCAGATACCATTGTAATTTCTATGAGTAAAATAAATGCCATTTGTATATGCTAAGCTATACTTGTCCTTGCCTTAAGACAGAAAACCATGGGAAAATGAGGAGTTAAAAATACTGCTATAAAAATGTGTTTCTAAACAAACTGTTTCTATTTTCTGCACCTACCCCATCTTAAAAATAAGTTTCTTAAACTCTCAAAAGTTTAGAGTCAACCAACCATCATAACTTACTCTCAGAATCAGAACAGAGTATAGCAGAAAATGTTTTTCACCCTACTTTACACAACAGACTTGGATCACGTGCCTGTCCTTCCAGAAGTTAATAATTATTCTAGCCAGTAAAAAGACATTTCTGGTACCTATTGTCTTATGAATGAACTCAGGAATCCTTTTAGTACATTTCAGGGGAAAAAATTATACTTGTGTGCAATCAAATGAAATGGCTTTCCTAATTTCTTTGACAAAAGGAAAAAGGTTTCACCGTGTAGTTACTTGCTCACTGTAAACTGCACAGCACTTGTAAGAGTTGAGGGCACAGTAATTTGCATTCAGATTTTAAATCCTTCAGCTGTAGTACCTAAGTATGTTGAGCTACAAAGCAAATGAGTACTGCAAAGGAAATAACATACCAAACACCCTCCCACCTGCTTTACAAAAGGAAAAAAAAAATTGTAAAACACGAGCACTCTGTCTTGTCAATTCTCACTTGCTGTGTATTAACAAATTTGATTTGCTGTAAGTTGGACATCAATATCCAAGTAACAGCTTAAGCAAGATCAGTAGAGAAAAGGTCCTTTTAGAACATCATATACATAAACCAGAACTATTACTCATCATTATAAAATGATGAAGTAGCTGGCATGGTAAAACCTTTCTAAAGAGCTGACTGAAATCTACTGTGACATAGCCTATTGAAGTCTGAGTCCATCCACTCTCATTAAAAAGAAGCTGAATTACACTTTATATTGTTACTGAGAGTTTTTTGTTTGCTTTTAATTTTTAACTTTTGATGATATGCAGTATTTTCTTACCACAAAAGGTACTTACATCATAGAAAAAAATACTTAAACAACTGAGTTTAATCTGAGATCACACAGAAGATATGCCTTCTTCCAGTGACATTTCAGTTTCATTTCAAAAGGAGTTTAAGTATGCAGTGGTACTACCAATAGATTTTTTTTTTTTTTTTTTACTTTCAATATTTAAAGTACAACACCATCATAACCAGTATATTTTACTGTTTGGTTCATTTAACATGAGACTTTAATTTCGCAATTGGATATGCAACTCTCTCCAAAGATGAAATTCACTTAAATGCAGCTAGGGATTCGCTGAGGGACAGAAGGTGAAGTAAGCTCACACCGAGAGAACATCCAATGAGAATATTGTTATCCCTCAATACCTGTCTTTATTAATTAAACCACGTAAGAAATGTGCTGTGCACTGATGCTGAGTAACAGCTCAGAGACATCTGATTCTCTTTCTTACCTATTTTAATGATGCTGCTGAGTTCATACAGAAGCAATTGGTTATCTCCTCCTGTATCCAGGCGCTGTTCTATGTAGCTGTTTAATTCGTACACTACACCTTGCATATTCGTATCCTGGTACTATGGAAGCAAAGATGAGAAGAACATTTTAGAATAACTCAGATGTATTTTGCAGGTTTTAAACATACAAATTCATTAAAAATAATGTTAAGATTTCAAGCAGAACTGTCCTAATCCAGCTGCCTGAAGAACAAGGTCACTCCTCAGCAAGAGGCACAGCACTCTACTCTCTATTCCATTAGATATTTCTTCAAAGCACATTGAGAACATCACTGAGCAATTAATAATCACCTAAATTGGGCCAGGGTCATGGACAATGTCTAAAGAAAATGAGAGAGATGACAATTATAAAGTAAGTAGACTTCAACTCCTTTCTTTTAAGCTCCTAGTCCAGCAGGAAAGGAAGCAAGCAACTGCCTTAGCTAACACCTTCCACCTCAGATTCATGCTCCAAATGACAGAACTGTGCCAAGCACCAGAGCTTTCAGGTGGTGGTGGCTCAGGAAGCTCAGCCTTTCAAATACAGAAACAATTAACATCAACCAAGTGAAGGACAAAAATCACAAGTCAAAATCATGCCAGCCACTGTGGCCTCACAGGCATTTGTTTCAACTGATGATGGCAGACACAAATCAAATCTGTTGGCAGATTACAAATCAGTTAGGATATTTAGATGGGAGCCATGGGGTGCTGATTGCTGGTATGATGGAACAGCATGACATGGTTAAAATCTCACAGGAAAGGAGATGCAGCCTCCCTTCAGGGGCCCAGCTGCATTTGTTTATCCATTTCCCGAGTTCTGAAGGGCTGATAAAAGCAGCACTAAATGTGTATGTGTAGCATGACAGCATCACGAACAATAATTTCACAGAAAGAAATACTTGGCACTAAGTAAAGATTCATTACCCTGCCCAAAACTGGTAATGGGGTAACTGAAGAAAGTAATATGGTCAATTACTTACTGAACTCTATGATGCAGTAAATTACATTGCTTAAACTAAAAATTAAGCTGGTGATATTTAGACAAATTAATGTTGCTTGAAAGACTAAGGCTTATTCTCCTGCTCGTTCATACTTCTGAGCCAAATTTAATACAGATCAGACTAATATAAACTACTGTGGAAAGTCCTATAAATGTTCAGAGTACCACATTCTACTCCACTCCACTCTCATGCTTATGTGCATATATGTAACTCTGCTCAATATCTTTCTAGATCTTCTCTGTCTGTAAATGTGGGTAAACCTCTACATGTGACACTTACTGATGGGATTAAGTACATAATTTACACAATATATTTCATGGTATAACTTTTATTCCCACTATTGTTTTCATGCATACAACACACTTTGTCATGAATACAGAGCATATAAAGGCATATATATTTAGGATACATTTTGTTGCTTCATCTCGAAAAAACCCAAAAAGCTCCACAAACAAAAAATCAAAAGTGCTTGCTGGATAATATCAATCCCCAGTTTCTTTAAATTAAGCAGATCTTAATCTTGACTTTAAAATGGCTCCTGAGAATATACAATCTTTGCCATGACCTCTTCTTAATCTATTAATCTATTGCTCCACATGGACATATTAGAACATTTGACTCCTAGGCTGTCCAAATATTCTCAATGTATAACAAACCTGACACTTCATAATTCTTTCTGTAAAATGATGTGATGATTATAGATTTTGACAGCTATGTAAGGTCACACTGCGTAAATGCATAAACTGCTGCAAGTCTTGAGTTTACAATACAGCATGCCACCACCAATATTAGCATCATATGGCAGCTGGCAAGCTTCCACTGCCTGCCCTCTGTTGTGTCCCACACTTACTCCTGTATGATTATTATTCAAAGGGAGAAAACAATAGCATAGTTCCACGCAAGTGGAGCTTTTATACTTACAATATGTAGCCATAAGCAGCCACAAAGCAGGAAAATGGTGAACAAGAGTCTACACTATTCAGACGTGCTAATCCCAGTCTGTAAAAGTATGTGTAGCCACACACCCTAAAGCAACAACAGCTAATCGAGCACACATGCACAAAGCCTTTATCATGTGGAAAAATGCCTTCTCAGAACTTGGAAATGAACACATATCTCTTTGCCTGTGACGCACAGTCAGGATTTAAATCAGATCTTCAAAGGTTAAAGTTAATACATTAGGAGAACGCATCATCAAAATGAGCCCACTGGCATAACAGCCATGGCAGAATAGCTACTTTCCCTCTAATCAAGCAGAAGTTCCACATGCATAGTAATTATATAATAGCTATGTGCCCTTTATCCTCACCTCTGCAACATATGCTTGCAAATGTTTTGTAATCAGGGCAAACCACTGCACGCACTCATGTCACTGCAAGGATGGCAGCCGTGTAATGCAGGCTGTTGTTACGCAGCACACGTCTGGTACTGACCATCTGTGGATCCACAACTGGCCAGATGAATACAACTTGTCCATATCCACAATTAAGTAGTTCTACCACTTAGATCAATAATCAACAAATAATTACTCTGTCATGCTGTGCAATGGTTTTCCTTTTATTACAGTAGAGTGAGAGTTTTTTTATTCGGTTCTAGGCATTTTAGATTGGATAACCACAAGTACGTTTGGTTGAAAAGCCACAATAGTCTTTATGAAACCACGTATTTAAACACTGAATAAGTCATCAGCAAACTCTGGTACAAGCACTACCCAATGTGGTTGCTAACATAGACTTGTGTCTATTTGGTGTAAAACTTACTTCGGGAAAGCAACGCCTCAAAAAAATTCAACACACTTGGTGGAAAAGGACTATTATATATATACACTATTATATGGAGTAAGTACAATTTCTTAATTTGCAATTTAAACATTATTAATACCCATCAACTTTTCGTTAATTCATTCTTCCCATTGCTGATTTCCTTCTGTTTAAGATTCAGTGTCTACAAGTATTTTGGTATGCTTACTGCAAAATTCTGAATTTCAGTGACATTACGTAAAATAATTCAACTGGACTAAAAACTAGTTTAGCACTATCACACCAGTATCATATTTCTAGTAGCTGTGTATATTTTAAAGCTACGAAAATGGACTAATAATTAAGAAGGGAAATCATGTTATAAATATTCATATTAAAATCTATAAATATGAAATAAGGTTGTTTTTACAGGATTTATGTAAAAATATTTATATGGTTCTTAGTCTTTAGAATATTGTAGTGCAATAGAAGACAACAACCCATGACAGGTGATTTAAGAATAGTTTTGTGACTTAGAACTAAACAAGAAGGCTAAAAACATAAACATTAAAGGAGATACTGAAATACTGTAGAGTGAGATGAATTTTAAGTATTCATTCATGGAGAAACTAATATTCAAGCAGACAATTTAATATCTAAAGTAAAAAAAAAAAAACCAAACTGAAATGAAGATTAATTTCCATGCTTTAACGCTCATAGGGCAGCTGTGCCATAGGCACTTTATGTTTTTGCAGGAAAGAAAAAGCCCTTCTGCTGCAAGAAAAACCTTTCATTAATACAGCAGAGGGTCAATAAGTGACAACATAATCCAGAAGTTGATATGTTTTCTCTGTAACTTCTTAAAATGTCTTATGAATAGCCATGAGAAGAGTAAGTGTCTATGTAACACTCTCTACTACGGAGCTCTTTCTCCAGAGCAACAAATACCTGGTTCTGCAACAGAACTTGGTCCTTTTGCAGGCCTCAAAGTGTATGACTGTATCACAGACTAGAGTTAGAATAAACAAGGAGCCCAAACTCCATTTAATGTGGAGAGGGACAGCCAAATGTACTTTGGGGATGCAGAAATTAAATGGATGAGGAGAAGGTAAAAAAAACCAAACCAACCAAACTTGAATGTCCTGGTAAAATTGTGCCATCCCAGGCTTCCCTTATTTCATTTGCTATGCCTGAGGAGCCAGGAGGTGAGGGGCAATGCTTGACTGTCACCTCTGTGCAGGCTGCCTGGATGGAGTGAACAATAAGAGCCTCAGCAGTGCTGAGTGACCCAATGCTGCACATGTTGTATCCAGTGCCACCAACTGTATCCAATTGCAAGGCACTCTAGAGGTGTCACAGGGGGCCACACCATGGACAGATGGAGGGGGGCACTTGAAACGGAGGACATATACTTAATCCAAGACATGTAAGCAGGCCAAAAAGAAAAGAAACAAACAAACAAACAAACAAAAATAAAAAAACCCAACCAACCAACCAACCAGAAACACCTCAAACAAACAAAACCCCCACCAAAACCACAAAAACACAAACAAACCAACTACAAAACAACAACAAAAACAGTTTCAAAAACTAATAACAAAAACACTTTGTGAGATCAAAATGACATTCTTAAGAAAGTAAAAATGAACTCAGCAGTCCAGGTAAGAAGGAATTCCTGGACCAGGATTCAGATCTGTTGGGGCAAATACAGGTTCTTATAAGGAACCTCAGTTCTTGAGTGGTGTGAAATCACTAAGCCTAAATGATTTACATAGGGCAAGGACATTGTACATAGACACAGGAGTTTAAAACACCTATTCTCTCTCTGGTTACACTAGTTAGTATTTTAGATAACCATCTTCTTTAAATCACCTAAATTAAACTGTCAATGGCAGCATCAAAACTTGCAGATAATAAATTCAAGTAATTCTGTGCAACATTTTACACAAAAGAATGTCCTTAGGCAGGGACTGGATTTCACCCGAGGTTCTTCAGTCATCTTTTTAAAACTGACAGCTCCTCTATTAGCGTACTACAGAACATAGGTAGCTGCTGAACTGAAAATGACCAAAATCTCCTCATAAACTTCCAGCCAACACAAGTTTTCTTTCCTATAAAACTATAGTCTTGGCAACAAGAGTCATCAGGGAAAGAATTTAAAGATGAACTAAAAAACTCCCCCAAATAGAAAAAGAAGAACATTTGTTTGAAGTCTTAATGGTCTGAATTAACTTAACATTTGTTTGAGATGTCAGTCTAAAATATTTCATGCTAGATATTTTCATACTTGACCAGAAGTATAAAAAGACAGGTCTTACATACCTAAGTTCTCAATGCCATTGATGCCTGCATTATAAAAATGATTTTCCAACAGCAACACTTCTGTACTTTTTTAAAAAAAGAATTGCTGCCACAAAAAGAAGTAAATAAACTAAAATATTTGATGACTTTTGCTGGAATAAATCAGCTTTCCCTTCTCCCAGGTAGCATGATGAAAAATCCCATATGCACAGTTACCATCCTGATTTAAGAGACTTGCTCTATATAATTTTCCAATTGCATCCATAACTTATCTTCTGGAAAGACAATCAATACTCAATTACTTGTATCTTTTCTAAAGAAATACCATATGCCCTTTAAGAATTTTGGCACTATTACTTTATTTACTCACACAATAAGTAGTTTTTTAAACTGAAGAATATTCTTCTCTGTTTCTGTTTTTTTTTTTCTTCCTCACAAAGGAATTCATAACTAGAAAGGAAGATATTGGTAACTAAAGTCAGTCCCTTGAATGCAAAGGCAGCCTTGTAAGAGACATTTAGTTTAAAAGTACCTAAATCTTCATTCCATGTGTCCCTACACTTTACCACAATGAGTATTCAGACATCAAATGTAGAAACAAAGAAGGCCAGACCTGTAAGTATAAAAATAGTCACCTACTTTTTTAAGTGCAAGAAATTATTTTATTTTAGTTATAATAGTGCTATTGCACTTCTGATGACCAGTGGGTATAAAGAAATAAATGGCTGCAGGGGAAAAAAAAAAAATTCAACCTATTTCATTAAATCGATGCTAAAATTTATTCAGGTCATTTTTATGTGAGATAGGTTGTGTACGTGTTTGCCATGTATGTTTATGTGTACTGCTACCTTTTCTAGGCCTGTTACTTTCACTGGCTGCAATATTTTGCATTGTTTATCTGCATGGATGGCTAGTTCCCATCTTGCATGGAAACTGGTGTTTGTTATTTTGGGACACAGGTAACCACGAGATAACTACATTCTAATAACAGTAAAAACACATATAAACTGCACATGTGAAGAAACAAAAATATGGAACTGGCCTTCATTAAAAAAATAATTAAAAAACATAAACTCCCCAACCCTACAAAAGGGTAACATGACTGCTTGTTTCAAAGTGGAAATGCCAAAGGATGTGAAATCCTTGGACTCAGAAGAAAGTGGTAAGCAATCTTACAGTGCAGAGATGGCTTTCAGAGGAGCAATGAGCTTGGAGAGGAAACTCAAAAAAAAATCAGAAGAGGTAACTGGGCTTGACTGGAGTAACCAGTTTTCTTTAAACTTGGACACTGGAAAGCAAGCAACTATAAAAAATAGTTTTAGCTGAGGTGATTAATTTTAATGCTTGTACATAGCCTCAGAGAAAACTGCTCCTACACGCATTTGTCTGACGTATATTCTTCTTGTTTTGACTGGAGAGGACATGGGTTAGAACTTGCATGGTAAATAAAGTTTAACATTGCAGTACCATACACAGGTATTTATGAATTTTTTCTTCACTCATCAAACACCGTCATAACAAAAGCAAAGAAGGGAAAATATGAGATGACGTTTGGCAGCACAGGCCCTATTATGATGAAAACCAGCTCTCTTACTCTGCACAGAAAGGACTCACTAATTTTGAAGGCACACATTTCCCAGCCTTTTTATGTAGCTGATTTCCAAGCCTCAGAGAGATGGCGAACACCTTTCCTAGAAGAAGCTTCTTGCCCCGTAACCCCCACTCAGTGACATCCATTCTAACCTTCCCATCAGCTCCTTCCCTATTACCAAATGGTTAACACTGAAATAAATTGCTTCACAATAGGAAAAATACATCATAAAAAGCAAAGGCTTCACTTATGAGAAAAGAACATTATGATTACATAGAAGTAACCATATAATCTGTTATTAACTGTAAGGCTCATAAAACTTCATGAATATCTCAATTATATCACCTCTCCAGATTATATAATAAAACAGCATAATGAGCTTCAGTTTAACTTGACAAGGCTGAATACTGCTCCTCTTTTTAAAAAGCTTTTTATAAAATGACATTCCCTCCTAATACTTGACTTGCAAGCACTCTAAAGACACCATGTACAAAATTAAAAATAAACTTCATTTTCCTACCACTGTTGCTTATCACTACCACAGTATTCACAAGGTTTTCTTTTTAAAGAAATCGGCTTATACAAGCATCTTCTCGTGACAATAGGTGCAATGCCATTTGCAACACGTCTAAAGGATAAATATATATTTATGTATAGATATTTATATTTGTTCTAGTTCCCCTAACTTTTTTGATTAATTTGTTCTCAGTTCTGGGACATTGTGAAAACATTTAAATCCCATCTTTATTAAGGAGATACGACAAGGAACGAGCTTGCTTTGCCAACGTGTCGTAAAGAGCCCAAACCTTTATTATCAGTTGCACAGTGAAGATACATGCAATTACTGCAACTATTTACTGAAAACACACTTGCTAATTCTGTGACTGGCAGTGACATACTGTGCTGGGTGCTGGCTGGTGCCAAGGCAGCTGCCAAAAAGCTGCAAGTCCAAAAAGGGGAAAGGAGAGGATTAAAGTATCATTCCTGTTTCCAAGAATAAAGTACTGTAAATGAGCGAGTCACTTGCTAGGTAATAATTTTCTGGTGTTTATATGGTAAACTTCTGCAAAGTGAATTGCTGTTGGCATTGCCAGAGTTTACAAAGCAAAGGTACTTGCCAAAAGGCAGCTTCACTGGAAGTATTGTTCAAGTAAACATGGAATGGAAAGTTATGAAGCAAAATGAACAGCTACTTTTGCCGTGATCATATCAGGAACATTGAGTATTTTCATTTAAACTTTAGAATCTGAGGTACAAAAGAGGACACAGTGATCATGGGAAACTTAGCAGCACGTAGAACAGAATCCTGGCTATAGTTCGTGAAGGAATGGGGTTATTTTTGCCAACTGAAAAGAATAACATGTCTCCAAAGCACACGGTTTTCACTAACGTTGTCAAAGAACTACATCTTTAGTCTAGATGTACATGAATACATATGCACTTAGTGCTCAAATTCACACTCCTCTATTTTCGTTTCTTTTGCAGATGAAACGGCAAAATAAAAAAGTATTCAGCTTAAGTTTTCTTCATCCAAGTAGTTCAATAGCTGGTTTTCTTTCTGAAATCCCTCTGCCCAGAAAACCACTTATATAGCTAGGATGGATGGGATCAGCCAACACACATCTGCACTATAAGTGAGCAGAAGGAACTCAGCATTTCCAAGGATGTTCCCAATACTACATCATGAGAAAAGGAGATTCTGTCCCCAGCTACATATATTTCATAAACACTGGAAACTAGTACTCAGAAGAAAGTTCACAGGTTCACTGGTCACAGATGCTCATGAGGTATTTTGTAACCAGAGCTGTTCTTATGCCAAAAGCATTCTACAGGAGTCAGGAAATCTTTCCCCTCCACCACCCATCAGATGTTATGTCAGGCCAAATGAGGAAATCTTTACATATAATTTCTGAACACCAAAATATTGACAAAACTGCCATTAGTAGACTAGAATTAAAAATAATAAATTTTGAAAAGCTTCTTTTCAATTCTACAATTCTCAAAATTTAAAATATGTGCAAGTTTTCTCCTGTTTTCTCCTACTTTCTCCTCTCTCCTTCTTTCAAAACCTTGAAATGCAGTGCCAGCAGCCAAGTTTGCTGCTTTATTTTAATTTTATACTAAAAAGCTAAAAATGATAATACATTAAAAATGAAGTTCCTATACAACAGGAATTCAAAACTTCTCTTTCAAAATTTCTTAAATTTTCAAAGTGTGAAATTTCAACAGAAAACCCTTGAAAATACTGAAATTTCCTTTCAACAATTGAAGATTTTTTTCAGTATATTCCTACCTTGTTTTCTAGCTAACATGGTATTTTTAGGCAATCAGTGATTTAATTCTACAATAAATTTCCTTTTACTAATCTTAATTTTTCCTTCCCTATGATACAAGCTGCTTCTTGCAGACATTTTCAGGAATTAAAAATGTAACACTTAATGACTTCAAAAGTCATAATTTTTCAGTCAGCATGAACATGTCTTCTCGTCTGAAAAACATTACTCATGCACAGAAATTTCCTAATTTAAATTCTAATTTATGTTCATATTTTAATTAAACTGGTATCTGTTTTAGCTGCTGCTGAAAAAAGAGGATGTGTTACAATGGTCTACATTATTATATATGGCACTATTCAAAAATACAGCAAACAAACCTGTTGATTTGTAGCATGGTGTATTACTGAGTACCTTCAAGTACTTTAAAAAAAGCCAAACCAAGTAGCAGTGCAACACAGTATACATACCAAATGCACAATGATTGATGGCTAAAAAAACAAGGGAGAAAATGTTTACTTAGGAACATCTGAAGTATCATCTGCACCCTTCTGATTCCAGGGCTTCAAGTGACAGCCCATCCATCTTTAGGAAACTCTAAGCCACTAGATATGACTTTGAGGAGCTGAGATGGCTGCAACCAGTCTGAGAGACACAAGGTGTGACTAGCAAGGCAGACTTGGGGCGTTTGGGGTTTCAGAACTTGCTTTCCTTGCCTTAAATAGCTCAGACCTGGTAATCAAGATATATTCTGTAACTCTGCTTTACAGAGTTTTAGATAAATGTTAATCTACTAAATTAATGACAATTAAAAGGAACTTTCCCACATACATAATTAGAGCTTCTGAGATTTTTCGACAGATCTTTAGTTATTTTGAAATCAAAACAATATATATAGATGTACTAATAACAATAATTCTAGGTTACACCGAAAGGTATTCACTGTCATAACAGTAGCATACTAAGGGATGAACAAAAACAATTTTGAAAATTAATGGATTACTAAAACATACTAATTTTCACCTAAATTCTCAACACCCTTATAAATCCATGGCACATCATGCATATGGAAAATGTCTGCTTGAATAAACTCATTTTAGACAACATTTAATCTCTTTTTTGTAGACACATATGAGGTGAACTTCAGTTCCCCCTCATCCCAGCCTTCTGCTCACAGGGTTACAAAACTGAGGTTTCCACTACCAGCCTTAGTTCTCCACTCCTTCCACACTCTAGCATTTTCCAAAGGACTTCAACTGAGAGCAAGACCACCCAGCCAGTCTTTGCAGTCTTTCAACCAGCCCTATTTTTAATATGTGTCTGACACTACTGTGCTTCTCCTGGGAACATGAAATAGTTTATGCAAGACATTCAAGTTTAGAAAACAGGATGATTCCACTTCAGAAAGTTGTAAGGGCTCTACCATTTTATGGGGTCCCTCAGGATGGCTGGACCCATCTGGGGGCAACAGATTGTCCTGTACTGGTCTTACCTCATTCACAGCAAAGGCACTCATTCCTAACAGATCCCTGTAATTAACCCTCAATCATAGAACGATATTCTGCAGGACACTGTGTCAGTAAGTTGTAAGGCTAGGGTTGAGAATCTATTACTGAGCATGTTTTTTAGGATTTTACATTACATTTCATGCAGAACACTGCAAAATATTTTAAATTAGAGAATTTAACTCATGGTACCATACCGCATCCCAAAAGGGAGTTATTAAATAGGGCATTTTTCTTCCCTTCTTATGCTTGCCATCTATTGAGGCAGTTACACTGATTAAATAGTCTGATCTTATGCTCAAAGTCCCATGAATTTCCTGGTTTCCATGAAGTACCTTTTTAAAACTGGATCATGAAAATAGCACTGGGAGAACTCTAAATGCAAAATACCCTTCAATTTATTTACAGCCAATCAAGTGTTCTTAATATTTATTTTCCTTATTAACTGTTCTCTAGACAGTCTGTACAGCATTTTTTTCTCTGGAGATCCACTATAACCAGGGAATAGAGTTAAATCTTGATCGGAATCTATGGAAAAATCATCTGAAGTGAACAGTGGGCCACTTCTTCTTAGAGGGGATAGAGAGCAGCACTTACCCTGCTGACTTCTTTAGGAGCCGTTTCATCTAAAAGGAAACAAACCAAAAAATTAGGCACTCTGGGAAGTTTCTAGACCGAATGAAGAACAAGATAACAAACTTCAAACAATTTTTGCACGCATGTACAAAACTTTTCTAACACGGTTTGATCAAGTGATTGAAATATCCTGAGACTGGTTTGCATTTACAATTTTTTGAAAACTTCTAAAGTTAAAAATCAATTGAAATTAGGACAAAGTATTCTATCCTGACTTAATAAGAATAGAAAATTTCATACATGTCAGAATTCAGAGGGAAGCTGGCACAGGCCAGCAAAACACTACATTTATATTCCAATTCAGTAAGGCTATCGTTAGTACTACATAGGCTGAGAATTAAAGGCCTTTGCTACCAAATATATGCCACCAATATCCTACAGGGAAGCTAGTGAACAGCCTTAGACCTCCTGTTCTGAATATCAAAGATGCTAGTCCTTTTGAGTTCTTTGGATGTGGAAAAAAATTCTTGTAGCCATAAGGAAAGAAGAATATCACTGATGTGATCTGGCAAAACATGTTAAAAGAAAATAGATTACAAGATTTTATTATATATATATATACAAACTATAATGTTTTGTCCTTTCAAATGCAAACAGACTTTCATGCATTTTTGGCAAGTTAAATACATATAAATAAATACAGGTACAATATCAGAGCACCAGCTAAAACATTGAGTAGTATTTCTGAAAATGAGAGGAAAGCAGCTATATAGCAAGAACACATCTGCCACAGGAGGAGTTTCCAACTTTCAGTTTAACCACATAAAAAGTAGCTTAAACACACCTTTACAGACCTCCAGTTGGTTAGTTGTTTCTGAAAACATGAACAGAACTATTTGTAACCTTTTATTTGCTCCTAGGAATCAAATTACTATACTTCGGAAATTAAAATTAGGTCAGGAAATAGATTTCATCTCACAGAAAATACCATATGTTTATATCTGACAAAGGCTCTTCATATCTTGCCATTTAAGATGAACTTTTAAACAATAAAGGTAGAAAAAACTCACATTTTCTAGAAAACATATTTAATACACGATTTCTGATGAAAGAATTCCTTATAGCAATACGGATTTCCCCTCAAAATTGAGTGGTGCCAAGGAAAATAATATATTTCACAACCATGAATGAATATTAGTCTCCTCTTAACCCTAGTCAAACGATATGCCACTAATTTACACATGCAGAACACAGACATAAACAATTCAGCTCTTCAAGGCAGTTATGTTGCTTGCAATGCAACGTGTAACACATGCTCTGCCACGTTCAGTGATGTTATCTTCCTGAAACAGACAAATCCACATACCAGTTACAAGAGCTATGCCCAAAATCCATCTCCCCTACTACCTGATTTCTGACACTGAGCAACAGGAAATGCGAACAGCAGAAAACAGAGTGATGACATGACAATTTCCTTGGAGTATACTCTCAGTTTTCAGTAACCAGTGGATCAAGTATTTCTTTAATCAGTGGTGATACTTTTCTGTTTAAAGGATGGGGTTTTCTTCCTCTCACTTTTGTAGGGTAGGAGGAGTTAGATTTTGTTTGGCTGGTTATTAAACCTGAGTCACCAGTCTTCAGCATTCTCAAAATTCTGCGAGCTCCACAGCTCAAACACATAATACGAAAAAACTATTTTATTCTGCGTCTGGGCACTATGTATTTCATCTGATGCCCTCTATTCACCTTATTTATGGAGCCTGTGATCCTACAGATGTCTCAAGCGTCTCTGCTTCATATCCCATCTAAACCTTTCCTGGTTTGAGAGGACTGGTCTGGTTTGCTGCTGGTAACTCTCACCATTCCTACTTCCTCTGTCCCACTGCATCTTGCTGGGGTGGGAAGTCCAGAATTACAGGCAATTCTGCAGCTCAGGAAAACACAACTAGGACTTACAGAATGACATAGGGATGACTGAGGGAGTTTCCTCCTATTTGAAAGGAATAATTTCTAACATTTTACTTGTTTCTTGATAGTTACTAAACTCTGGGCTAACATTTTCAAACATTTATATTTTGTAATACTGACATTTCTCTCTCAAAATTATAACTAACACCCCCCTACTGTATGTGTAAAATTACTTTCCCCATATAAAGTAGTCAGCTTTTATCAGAATTAACTTTGCCACCTGTTTTATCTCTCACTCAGTACCTTTAGTACCCTGGATAACTATATGCTAAAAGAAATTTTAAAATCGTATCTTCCAAATTAACTGCAACCCTGCATCCTCTTGCCCAAGTCGTGATGTATATATTGAAAAACATAGGTAAATCATAGTAGTGATCTCCCTCTACTGGAACAAAATCAATGTATTGTAACATATTGAATATAAATAACTACCATCACTATTCTATCACTTTCACACCATTGTAAGATATAACTGCCACTGCAATTTCAGCTTAACTACCTATACAATTCTAATTAACAACTGCACAGTACACTACAGATATGCGTAATAATCATTATAGTAATTAAAGACAGCATCCATCTGGGAAAGCTTCCATACTAAATCCAGTAAAATAAGATGGGAAGAAGCAGAAAATAAGACAGGGAACAGACAGGAAAAAAATCCACAGAAGTTTGTTGTTTGGCATAGTATAAATGAGGCTAGGTTTAGTTTGGCTTGGGGTTCTTTTCATTGGGGTGTGTGTGAAGAGGTGTTAAATTGTGTAACTGTTCATTTAATAGGAAAAATTCAGATTTCATTTTGCACATTAAAAAAAAAAAATCCATTTCTTACTTGGATTTCTATGCATGCATTTTACAAAAACGAAACAAAACAAAGGCCAATAAGCTTTCGACAATTGCAAGATGCTAAACCAGAGTAGTCACGAAGAAAATTTTAATGCAAAGCAAGTTTTTAACATCTCAGACATGAAATTTTGAGGCATTTACCATGGAAGCAATGATTCTAATGCCCAGTTAGTTTTATCATAGGAACTCTTATGGAAAAACAATATTGCCTTTCTCCCTGGTCTTATGCTGTTCTTTTTTCTGTGTAGTTAAATACTACTGCTGGTACACTATTGTTGTTGATGACAGCAAACAAATGCTCAGGATTAATTCTGTTTATGAGATCCCAGACAGCTCTACAGCCTCTGTTTCCTAAGGAATGTTTTCCCACACAGCAGATGTCAGATTGACCTAATAATTTTTCTTTTGAAAATTTGTTTTAGGCTTCAGATAATAGGACACAAGTTGTTTGTAATGCTATTAGACCAGCATAGATATATTTGCTACCTTTTTTTCCTTTGAAAATCTCATACACCTATAGAAATTCCACATCAACAGAAATTCCACATCAGTTTGTGTAGATTGGTTAAAGACTGATCTCACCACCCTGAAATAAAGTTTACCAGGTTTAATTTATCTCTGTGGTAGAATGGCATCAGTCAGATGAAATTGGTCAGTCTATTTTAATTGCAATTTGCATCCTTGCTTCAGACATCTTGAATCTGGCAGCTTATGTCTCTACTGAATTTATAAGATCTTTCAAAGACACCTCAGCTGAGGGTGAGTTTCCTAAAGCAGTAACTATCATACATATGCAACAGAAATTTCAAGCCGTCACTCAAAAACATTCTTGCTTCTTAATGCACAATCTCATTAAGAGCACCTGAACAACTCTCCTGATTTTCAACTGTCTGGATTTATTTCACAATTCAGAAGCACTTGTAGTATTACTTCACAGAAAACTAACTTAGTTTGTTTAAACATAGACTTAGCCATTGAAAGGGAATATTCATTAGATTGATCACTGGTGGCACACTGTTTTTCTTCCCCTGAAGCAGTACAAAACATGAATTCTAACTATTTTACATGAACAATAAGATCTACGTTTTTATTGTTAAGTTCCTGAAAAAGGATGCTCAGTTCTTCTCAAGTAACATGCATCAGACAATAAATAAGGCCTGAACCAAGACTTCACTGCAGATGGTAAGCAGAGAAACATATTGTCTGCCAGGTGTCGTAAAATTTAAATTAACTCCTTCGCATATAAGCAAACAGAAAAATCCTACACACAATAGGATTCAGGAGACTGTGCATTTGACTTCATTAGACATACCTAAATCTGGTAAATTTGGAAGCTTATTATTTCCTATGGTCTTAGCCCACACTAAACTGATGAAACAGTTGGAGCAATTTTGCAGGATAGCTTATTCTGGCCAGAAAACTTCCAAAAGGCATCTTCTGAAAGTATCACCAGCTCTTGCGAGAAAAGAGAGGCTTGAGGAAGAGCCAGGTTCTGCTTCTGTTTCCAAAATTGCTTAGTAGTACAAAACATACTGATGGTAGCTCCACATTTATACATCCATGATGGTAAAAACCCTCAACTGTACAATGTATGTGACAATTTAAACTAATCTAAGCAGGGCATTTCCACAAAATTATGATAAAATAATTGTTTTATAATAAACAGACATAGTTTCTTACTTCTAGTTAAATAGCAGGAAGATGGATGTACCCCCAAACTTGTGGAATGATATCTACCCCACATCTGCTAAAATTTTCAAAAAATTCTGTAGAAGTCTCTCAAGTTTAATACACCTCAGCAAAAATCATGTTGGAACCTGGGCTCTGACCATCAGGAAGAACCTTAATAGTTTCCAGCAGTAAATACGCTTTACCAAGAAAGTCTATGATTGTGTTTTTTGGTAATTAGCCGATGATTTCATATCCTATCCAACATGGCTGTTGAATGACAAGTATTAAACTGGTTAGCTCATCCACCTTATCAGTCAACGAGCTGTAATCACCATTGTTTATTACCAGAATGCAGCCACAAGACAATGGGCTGAAGAGTGTGTAAAACAATTTATCATTTTTTCACACTTACCAGTTTGCAGCTATACCTTTTTCCCCATATCTACCGCTTTTCTTGTCCGACACACAATTCTGCCTGGCTTTCACTCCACTAGCAGCACTGCAGCTTTCTTTAAAATTGATTACAGGTCTTGCAAGCATGTTTGGTGAAGGAAGTCTCTCATCCAGTAGTAACACAATTTCAGAATTACTCTTTTTAAATCAAACTTATTTTCCTCCTCTTTTTTTTTTTTTTTTTTTTTTTTTTTTTCCA